>OY759243.1:10482821-11082821 GCA_963662185.1 Eilema griseolum
AACAAGGTGTATATATTCCCCGTCAAAACGATCTCTACAGGTTGTAACTCACTTATAGTTTCTGTTTTTCGTAACAGCATTTAACAAATAAAATTTAGCTTAACGTTAAACATGATTTTGTCGCACATAGTATCTACGAATTATACCTAACTAAATTCAGTTTAACTTAATATTAAAATTAAAATGTCAAGTCTACAACAATATTAGATCAGAATACGCTATACAAAATTTATTATCAAAATTAATGAATATAAATCAAAACATGTTTAGCATCAAAACAATGGTCACCCGAAAAATTGGTAAAAAGAAAACGCATTAACACATATAGATGAATAGTCACACATGGCAAGGCCACTCACACATACGCGGCCACCCACCGACCGAGCCTTCCTTTAAAAAGCGCCCCACACCCCCGGGAGTCCTTTGATAAGGAAATGCAGACATTTCAAGAAAAGCTAAGTATCGAATAAGCATTGAAAGGCAGTAGCGGTATTTACGAAAGGATGTCATAATACAAGCTTTCGATATAACTGCTATGTAGATATGCCTTTTTGTACAGAGTTTATCGTCAGATATTTATGTACATATTTGATTAGAGTTTATCTAAGAGATGAAGGGGTAAAATATGCATAGGTTATGATTTATATTTCATGTGTCTTAATAAGATAGGAAAGCACAAATTAGGGACAATTTGACATATCTGTGATAACATCATACACTTGTTCTGTGGAGATCAAATCGATATGGTAACAGGTGTGGTGATGAAGACAGGCGGTTAAGACTCCTCCTTAGCAAGAATGGGTTAGCTGGGTAAGTTAAGACTTAGGTACATATTCTAGGTATTCAGTCACGAAACTCGATTTGAAACTAGTATTGAGTACAGATTTTATTCTAGAATCATAATTGAGTGGATATTGTTTGTAGGAACGTAAATCACTCGAGAGTTCATAAACTCCACTCGAGTTTAGTTTAGAATACAATTTGTTTCACGACAACATTCATGATTGAGTGTTCTAGAATGTTGTCCTGAGTCGTTCTTTTTTTCTCTTCTTTCCTTCTTCCATTTCACTTTTCAGACTGTTAAGGCACTAACCTTAGCTATATTACAGCTACAGGTATAAGTTTTTCACTTTGTTTTTAAAGAAAATTTGATACAAAATTTGCCCTTCAGCTAAGTTAAATTGCTTGTATTAGGAGTGGGTTCACATCAATAGTGTAATGGTCAGGATTCGAACCCGGAACTTCTCGATCGTAAGGCCGACTCCTTAATCACTAAGCTACCGACGGTTACAGTTAACAGGTTATTAGACTGTATGCCTGTTGCACCTTAGTTGTTTCTAGAAAGTTAACTTATTTTGTTGATAACTTGCTTTTAAATGTGTGTTGTGTTGCTCAGTCATGCCATGTTCTGTATGGGTTTTAAGTATATGTTATCTCTTTATTAGATTGTAAATTAGGCACTATCACGCATATAAATTGTACTTTTCTTATCTTGTCAATATTATTGTGTACATTACTGCTGTCGTTATTATTGTGGGAAATCCACAAAACTGACCACATGTTATTAGGTTATAACAAGGTATTTAAAAAGATTAATAAAATTTAAATAAATTGTTATCTAAGCAACATGTGAAATTATTGAATTGATAACATTAAATAAATATATTTTATGTAAATTGATATATATGCCTTAGGTTTTAAAGTTTATTATCGTATAAATTTGAAGCCTATTCAGTGCTTAAATTTAGACAATTCATTTGCAATTAATACTTAAATTATAGGTTCCCACGAAATACTGTAAAAGCTATAAATATTTATAAAATCGTTGTTCAATAATCACCCTCATCTGTTTTCAATTTACAACATCGTCATCGCTAATTACAGCCACAAACCTCGACAATGAAGTCTTCCCTCCCCCATCGAAACGGTTAAAATTCCACTGAAACGCTCTAAAGTGCGGCGAGATTTGCTAATAATCTCCCCTAGTAATTAAAACCCGCTTTTAATTGCTGCAAAAGGCCACCTGTTGCTTTGTGCTGTCTCATTTACTCCTCCTTTCTCTTTCACACGGAGGCTGTGCAAACGGCCCGTATACGGATACCCGGTATAATTGTCAGAAAACTCAATTTTGGATCCGGCTAATTGGGGGTAAATGAAATTGGCAGTATCGTTCTCTGTGTTCCTTTGTCCCAGAGCTTTCGACCGAGCTTTAATTGTTTGACATTGTTAAGACGTTATGAATTAATTTGCATTTGTACCGGTGAAGGCTGTATTGTAAACTTGGTAAACAAATTAATATTTATGTAGATATTATTTACGGAAATTGAGTTTTTAATATCTGATTATCAATATTTCTATTAAAATGAATGTATTACGAAAATTAGAAAAAATTACAAGGTCTCTCAAGATTTTTTTTATTACATACATTTTATGTGATTATTTTTTTATTTATTTCACATTTGACACAACATAGAAATTAAATATTAAACTATTCATCAATTTTTGGCAATTATGTATTACTGACAAGTTTCGTCCATAATTATTTAGAACAATAAAATGTTAACAATTTAATTGCGTTAAAATTTCTTTTTAATCTTGTTGAGACGAAAATGAATTACAAAAATCTCTTTGTAATCGTTCCCACAATATATAATTCCATTGGCCTTTTTTTCTGATAGCCTCACCTCGTTTACCAAATTAATACAATTTAAACGGGCTAGCAATCCATCACAACAATCTTGAACATCTAAACACAATCAAATCATTGTTATAATACCAGAAAATTGACGAAACAAAATTATCAGGCCATTATCAACCCCTTTCTTTAATTACCTGCACATAATTTCTGTTTGTTGGTACTGTTTTTGTTATTTGTACAATGCCCGGGCAATTATAGTAATGACTGTGAGCTACGGTCAATTTCAGATACAGTAATAACGCGGACTTACGAGTACGTTACTAGTAGTACGAACCACTGTATGTCGAGAGCACTGGTACTTACGGTTGGTTTTTGCTTTAAATCAAAATCATGTAAGTCTCCAAAAGTACTTTAAAACAATGCATAAAGTTGAGCCAAAATTAAACAAAAAATAGAGGTTTCTGGAAGATATTAGATATTTATATTTAAGGTAAATTTAGTTTGTTGTTAGGAAAACTAGCTATTTTTCGAATATACCTAAGTTGGGAAATTTAATTTTTAGGGTAGCATTTTCAAAGCCATTAAAACAATGTAAACAACTCATTAGAGAAGTTTATTGAATATAAATAATAGATTCAATACTCTGTATGTGTGTGTATTCGTAAAGCCAGTATTAAAAGTGATGCACGAGTCAGTGTAATATAACTATGAAGTAACGTAAGTCGAGTTATTGCTGTACAGCTACAATGATTAAAGTTGATTAACGGCAATTTCGTATACTTGTTATATTATGATGATTTTCTTGTTATTAATACGTAATGTCAGTTATTAGGTGGTATGTTTAGATTTCTTAATGGACCATTATGTGTTATTATAGTCAGTTTTCTAGTTTGTTTGAGTGTTATTAAGTTCAAATGTAATTACACGAAAGGATAGTTCGAGTGTGTGTCTATTCATGAAGATGAACACTCTATTCGACTAGGTAACCGTGACGCTTAACATATGCGGCAACGTTGCTCAACACGCGCGATGTTGCATGCTAACGCACAACATTGCCTGCAACGCCACTCGACATGTTGCGCGTTAGCATGCAACATTGCCTGCAACGTTGAACAGCAATGTTATGTAAAATGGCATGAAACGTTGTTGCCATACAAATATTAAGCTTTAAAGGAAAATGATTAATGATAAAAACAAATTATGTCAAATGAAAGTACTGTCCTAAGTACTAAAATATGTTATAGGCAGTGTACTTAAGACTACTTATCTGTATTAACTAGTCCACTTTGACAAAGTATTACAAGCTACATACACAGTAATGTTAATAATATCTTAAAGCGCCATTCAAAATGACTAACAGCAATTGGACAAAGGCCAAAGAAACAATATAATGAAAGTCATAGGCTAAAATCTTCAAATATAAGTTCTGTGCTAAAATCTACACTAGTTATTTTCTATACTTTTAATATGCGAATGAATGTTCAAGTAGTTAAAATTCTTTGATAGACATAGATTAATAAAGATTTCATTTTGTGAGAAGTACCTACCTATTCTTATATCTAATGTCAATCAATCTTGATTTAATGTCAATAATACATATATATTATGTCAAATATGATGTCACACAATTTTTATACACATATTGAAAACACAGTTGTACCTTTTCCACAGTATTTCTATTAGGTCTAATAAAAAATAATGTAGAAAAGTACAAGTGTGTTTTTAATATGTGTTACAACAAATTTCATCTAGCACCATCAGTCAACAGTATAAAAATGGACAACTTTCATAGAAATCATCATTGATTGTGACTTTTGTGAGATTGGGAATAAATCGAAACTAAATTCTGTATAGCCTTATATTATGAGAATTGGTCTTCAGGTATGTCAAACATTCGAATAAATACATTAAATGGAATAATCAAAATTAATCGATGGAAGAATAAAAATAGAAATGAAGCAAGCTTTGTGATGACGCAAAAGTCATTGGGCTTCGTTATTGTTTTGATTAATTAATTACATGCAGGCAGACCGGTCTCGTATTGTGAACAACAAACTTTCGAGATTTGATTAACATAAATATTTTAATTAAACACATTGATATTAGAAATATTACTTATATTCTATGTAGGTACCTATTGTTCGAGGAACGAATGCTGCTTGTAATATATAGCCGTGTTGTTTTATAACCCATTAATGTTGTTAAGTGTCTTGTTTTCGAATTAAGATATAGTTTTAAAATATTCAAGAAATTATCATAGTTTGTTGTTATTGTGAACAAGGTATTAAAACATAAGAAAGATTTATGTGTAGTAAACTAAGTGAAAGATAAATTTTTAATTTCAGCGTTTTTTAAATACAAGTTGTCGTCAGAAAAATAGTTGAATAAAGACTGGTTATATGTATTATATTGTAGGTAGATAATTTCAATCGTATTCATAGATAAATCTGTTTTAATATAAATAATATCATCATCATACCTAATAACGACGTGCTCCGATTGCATCCGACACCTTCACCAGGGAACCTGCTGGACCCCATGCTCCCAGGCAATTTGATTACCTCCTCCACTTCACGCGGTTTTGGGTACCCCTGACAAGGAACCACTAGCACGCATGCCAACTTCTATATATAAATTAAATATATAACTTTCTGCCATCCCAATTAATAAAGTTACATAATTTTATACTGAAGATTTCTTCAATAATTTTCTCTGACAAAAAATTGACACACGAAACGCTAGTGACAGATGTTGAGACTGTCTCTTGCAGCTTTCGTTTACTAACCGTTCTTAGATTGTTATTATGCAATTATATAACCGTTATGATGATAAAAAAGGTCTATTTCAAACTTTATTTTATCATCTAAACAGTTTAATGATGAGAAATAATGTAATAGCAAGAATAAAATCAATTATACTCGACGTTTGAAATCGTTTCAGTGGGTTTGCACTGACCAAAGTCACGGGTATACGGGTAGTAAGGACAAAACCGCCATTGGCTTGAATTATAACATTTCCATTGACTTTCACTATTACTCGAGAAATAATACGCGAAGCTACCAACAGCTTCGCGTATTATTTCTCGAGTAATAAAAACGAACTGATAAATTATAACCAATTGTAATAATTTAGAATCGTCACTGTTATCATAACATAACTTAACGTAAACTCATGTCTATGGGGCATAGGCATACCCCCGAAGGGGTAGGCCGAGGTGCTAGCACCCACATTTCGCCAGTTTATGTTTAGGTCCCAATGTAATAGGTGGCGAGCCTGTTGCCATTAACCGGGCACTTATAAACCTGCGATAAATACACACTTAACTTCGGAAAGCATCAACAAGTCATTGGTGTGTGCTATGGTAAAACCTGGGTTCGAACCCGAGACCTCGTCTCAGCAGTCCATTACCCATACTACTAGGCTACCGCGGCGCTCGCTGTTATCATAACAAAAAAATGTATCTGCGATATTTAGGGTTATTTGACAGACTCCTACTCCTACTACCTCCACCCTACATAGTACCACGGCTATAATACCACCTCGTGATATGTTACCGGCGGTGAGTAGCGTAGCCAGGGCTCACTGGAGAGTTGTTGTGCTGTCAGTGGGAAGACAGCACAATACCTGATAGTGTCTTCTGCACTGATGGCATAGAAACTCTCCACAGGGCGTTGTACACGTTCATAGGTCGCGGTAACCACTTTCCATCACGTGGACTTATCTGCCACCCAAGTTGTATAAAAATTGTTAATTTTTTTAAATATGTTTTTAAATAGTAGAACACATCAATTAGACTTAGCCACGCTTGATGGCAAGCTAAAGAAGAAGCAAAGTTGACTAAAATAAATTCAAGTTGACAGAACTATTGAAAAAAAGTAGTTCGAATTAAATTTAAGTGACAGAAGCGGGTTCGAATGGTAATAGGAACGTCATCGATAGGCCATAGGCCTCGCATTTAACTCGATGCCACGCAATTACGGTTGGAGACGCTTTCGCGCAAATGGGCGACCCACGACAGTGCTGTGACACACGGATATCAATTTTGATGAGCTCTAGACTTATTAGACGCATTGAGTGCTGCTTGTGACAGCAGTAAAAATAGCTTTAAAGTTTTTATTGACAAGTTTTTTATAGATATTATATCTGACAAGTCATTGCAAATTGGTTAAGGTTGTTCTAGTAATTGTAAATATTTAAAATAGAGACCGGCACGTTTCTCTCCTACCAGGGTAGGTAGAAAAAATAAATAAATATTCTACCACACTCTCCACATCGCTAGCTGGATTCATACTAAGCACCAACTTTTATATGGAATCTAAAATGCGGCGTTTTTTGTATATAAATATATGTCATACATAAAAACACCCAGACCAATGCAAATATACATATTCATGCATACTTACAAATATTTGTACAGAGCAGGAAAAAAACCCACGCCTTTTGCGTAGCAGTCCAACGTTCTACCGCTACGCTAGAGAGGCAGTCATCAGAATATCATCTTACCTAAATAGGATCACTTTAATAAAGTAAGTAAGTGCTGAGTTCAAAGTGTGTAGACGTTTAGTAGCACTAGCCCAAAATTGAGCTTCTTGGATATCAGGCCGGTGCCCCAATCATTCGATGTTAACTAATCACTTTTTGATGCATAATGTCGCTTGAGTAAGTTATACCAATAAGTTCTTAGCAACTGATGGATTTTAAGAAATATGAGTTTTAAAAAAATAGATTAAGGTCATCTACATCATGAACGTGTCGATGACCTCGAAAGCATTTGCGCTTTAGAGTTCAAAATTTATATTTTTATTGGTAGGGCCGAATACACCCATATGTTGTTCATTCTTCACAGCTTTAAAAGAAACCTTTTCATTCATCGCATATATTGTTTGAACAATTTTAATGTTAATTCTCTTTGTAGTAATGCCGTTTTCATTTTATATCGTCGTCAACAAGTAAAAGCGTCTAATGACATGCTCGAATAATCATAGCGAGGGACGTCCAGGGATGTCGTCGAATGACACGCATGAAGCGATTCAATACTCGTTTTTACACCATACTTAATGGCAACTGAAGGAGGGAAACGTGCGTAATTATTGTTGCAACGCTATAATACGTTTGAAAGTCTGCGAATACATCGTCGGTTGTAAGGATTTAATAACAGTGTGTATCGCAATCTAAGCGTGACAACGATGCAACGTTTTGTCACAAAACATCAGTTATTACACTAACTTAGTTTATTACACATATCATTTGTAATGACTTTACTTCGATATTAAAACGAACGTGGCAAACGGTCAAGTTATCTTACAAAGTCATATGTTTACTGAATTATTAGTCACTGTCACCATCACAGTTGTTATCATTACCACGTTGCATCCAAACCTTACAGTTTGGAACCTGTAGTCCTCAATTCACAGTTTGAAATAAATAACTCGATTGCGTTTTTATCTTTGTTCAGAACCCAGGTCTGCTTCTTCGCTAATCTTTCGATTCTTTCGATCTTAGAATGTATTTAAAAGCACTAACCAGTATGATCATAACGTTGAAAACCCGTAATGAAGAATTTATAAACTGAAATATAATGTACAGCAGATACATCTTCTAGGTATGTTGGCAAGATCTGATCGATTTCATATTTCACACAACATACATATGTACATACATGTAATATGTATGTACATATGCAGTTCCGAAAATGGTTCATTGCTATGCAAGGATCCGTTGTAACGCATCAAGTTATTAAACAATTGTATGTACTTATAATTAATGGATCAAAATTATTCTGATGTACTGGTTTACTGCCAAGAGGCTACAACACATTATAGCACGATTCATAAAGACTTCTAAGTAAACGTGGGTGAAAATGTGGAGCCCAAATAGATTGTTATATTCGAAATTGTTAATAGTTTGGTCATTCAAATAATTCAAAAAAAATCTTTTAATAATTTGGTCTTTGGTATAAGTAATGAAGAACTTTTCACTTGTGAAGTAATAAAAGTTAGTAGGTATTGTACGAAACTTTTACCCACTTTGTAAACAAGGTCTTTTCACAGAACATACAAGATTGGAAAATATAAAAAAAATATTTCAATATATTAATTTTATTAAAATAAAAAAAGTATTACTCATTGAAATAATAGGTACTAATAAAATCGGTAAAAATTAGTATTCTTTCATTGAATAAACTTTGTGCACAAATAAACACGTACAATACTTTTTAAACCCAAATAGGAATACACCAAAGAGTAGATAGAAATTGTCATTGACCAGACATTAAAATTCTCCACACTATTTTTAATAGGTACTTAAATACCTAAGTGTGTTTATATATTCTAAATCATGAGCTCACGTGAATATTTAAACGCGTTTAAAATTCCCAACAGCAGTGTCAATAATTCCGTATCTAAATCGAATATCGATATATTATATTCTACACAAATAAAATAAATCGTTTATTAGGATTCGCATCGTGGTTTTGTTTGAAAGACTCGCTATTGTTTCTGTAAGGCTATCAATCACCTATAGTTCAGAGCCCAGACCACGGGGGTTTGGAGAACGCGCGGGGGACGCGAATAACGGTTATTGAAATGAGACCAGACCCCCGCTTTTTTCCAAATTTAAATTTTGATAAGGCAAGTCCCTGTTATGCTCTAACTCTGTCCTCGTTTGGGGAGGGTGGCTTTTTTGTTCTCGTCAGACGTTGTCCTGTTTTTGTTTTAGTGTTTGAATTGAGTTTATTATTGGGTAATACAAGGTTTTTGGACGGACCTTCTTCACTCACCTTTCGAAAGCTTGTATTGTTTTTAAATTCTTTGCAAAGTTTTGCTTGAAGTATTTCTTTTTCGGAGACTCAACACACTTTTTAACTTAAGATTCAATTAAGTTGAATTATGCAGTATATCTTTTCATGTGCATTACTGATTTATATACAGTAGCCGTAGGGCTGTGCGTGAGGTCTTGGGTTCGTTTACTGGGTTTTCTGTGAAGACATGGTCTCTGGAAAAGGTCATTAGAAGACTGGATTAGATTCATCTTCTATTATTAGTAGGACACGGCGGTATTTCCGCCCGATTGAGCAGTCCGACTAGGGTAGTACCTCCGCCCTACAGAATACCGCGGTTATAATAACTTCGTGTTGTGTTCCCAGCGGTGAGTAGGGTAGCCAGAGCTCACTGGAGAATTTGTGCTGTCAGTGGGAAGACTAAAGGCTTGTCCTGCTTTGTCTTCTGCTGACGGCACAGAAACTCTGTACTTACAGGGTTGGCAGCGCGACTGTGACTCCTCTGGTGTTACAGACGTCCATAGGTCACGCTAACCACTTTCCATCAGGTGGGCCGTGTGCTTGTCTGCCAACTAAGTGGTATAAAAAAAAAATTGGTTCACACGTAAACTAGGTGAAGTGAGAATGTTCGTACCTCTGTCATATCTCTTCGAGCATACCTATACCAGTATTACATCTAAATTGAATGAGCGAATGTTTCTGGGATAACGTTCAACTATAGTCTATAGAAACAATAACAATGTCTCAATCGCAGCAGTTGATAATTCATTAACTGCAGTAAAAGTGCGTCGACACAATTCCAGATATTCTGTTATAGGTTTTGCCGAGCAAGCCAACGACGACGATGCTTGAATACAAACGAAAATAGAATCGAATTAACATATACCGAATCTCCACTCTCGATTCGGACTTTTTGTTATGTAAAATTTCAACTCTCAGTCCTTAAATTGCTGTTTAGAGAAATGGACGACGCATTGACACCTACGTTTATACGACTCGAGATTTTTTAACCAATAGTCCTATTATTTGATACGTCTCATCGATATTCATGGGACGGGAGAGTTGTAAAATGCAATAAAACACAATTTTTATATCTTGTATTTAGACAGTGTCCGAGAGATGATAACGAAACCTGTAGACCATACGATATTGTAGGACCGGATATCGCCGACCATTCACAAAAAACCAATACGCACACATAAACACGTAAGGTAACGTGTTTACGTGTAGTGTTGTGACACACACGCATGGTCAGTCACACAGTTCATTCATAAGGAATAGTGCCTTTACAGCGCTAACAAAATAGTGGTCAGCCATGCGATGGAATATTTGTTAACTAGAATTTGTCCCATCCAATGAACATTATGAGCGTTTCAAATATATTAGTAACAGTGGGAGGTAAACCTAATAGTAACGATTGTAATCGTGCGCTCGTCTTAACTTACTGCGGGTGATATGTCTTTTTAAAATTGCTTTAATATTATATGGAAAGAAGCTCTTTGAACTTAAAATAAAGTAAATACAGCTGATAGAAAAAGTTTAAACGCTGATGGTTTATTTATTTAATCTTGAGTGTAATTAATTAGTTAGAAAGAAATACTATATAAGACTTTTATTTACAAATGGTATCTACTTATAATTAACTAGACGTTTATTCATTATGAGATTACTTATTCAGAGGACTATGAAGTTTGAATTCTGCTAATGTGAATGAATATTAAACAAAGCGCTCCAACACTCAGTAGTCTGCCCTACACCTAATGCATACAAACACAAGGCTTCACATTATTTGTACAAAGCAATAAGACATAAAGTTGGACGCACAGTGCCGCGCCTAGTACACCTAACATATCCAGATGGAATGACTCATTGGAGTTTAATCCAGTGTCATAAAAATGTCGATGTTGCCTTTATAGTTCCGTTCCATTTTACCGGACCGTTGACATCCACATCGACTATCGACATCGAGAACCTGTTTTTACATCACGTGTTAATTAATTCATACGTAGGCGTCTTGCCACCATTATCGATAGAATTATGTGGTAGCCCTATACTTTATTACATCTATTCGTCTTGTCAAAAAAAAAATGATAAAGATGTTTTGTGTGACTCGTGCGTGATTTTATAAGATTTCCGTTTTTAATTAACATATTATGGCTATTAAGTTTGGTATCGGTAAAATGCTTTCCAAATATTGTGTGTTAGAGATATTTATGTTAGAAAGGTTGTGCGCGAGGACGAAGGTCAGTGATGGGGCGGGTTGGATTTGAACTAAAAGGTTCGGAACAAAATATATCTATTCAAGATGTAATTTTTTAGAAATGTTTATTCTGATTGTGTAACTTATATAATTTGAAATAATTTCACTAGAATTCACCAATAAAAAATCATTATAATTGTTAGTATCAATTACAATATTTTTTCAATGAGAGATATTAACACAAGTGCCAATATAATCTATGAACTGTAACAAGTGTTAACGCAATCATATATGTCATCATATATCAAACGTCAAACGTCCATAGGCCACGGTAACCACTTTCCATCAGTGGTATAAAAAAAAATCATGTGAACATACTAACGCATTTTTTGAATATTTAGATATAGTGAATATTAAAGAACATTGATTTTAAAAGGTCATTTTACAGGCAATAACAATTAAATTCTACTTTTTTAAAGCAAAGAGATTGAAAAACTGTTCCCAACATTGTATGTTAAGATGCAGTTTACTTGTAAAGTAGTGAATATGTCTACCGTAAAGCACACCATAAAGGTATATATGCGGAGCTATAGAGACGATTTGTTTCTAAGTCTTAGCAGTAGCTGGTTACATTGTTGATTTACTGGATTGAGACGTCCGTTGGTGTAAGAAAAGCAAATTACTAACTTGAAAGTTAAACATGTTTACAGAGTGAAGTCGTTTTTAAACAGAAGTAAAGTTGAGCCCGCTTTGTTATAATTGACGTAACTGATTGTAACTCGTACTGCGTAACTTTTCACTCGTAATTACAACCATAACATGAAAAGGTTTTTGTTAAATCCCATTCATACACTGTTAGTTTCACCATTCCTGTCGAGGTTAATACAAGTCCCGAACCGTTATATATTTACGAGATTATTAAATCTATAAAATGATAGATGTACAGATGTTACCCTCACACTGTGCAGAATATATGAGCAAGAACCAAGCGGTTCGGAGACTCTTTTCTTTGCCGCACCACCAAGATCTGGAATTCATTACCAGCCACACGTGTCTCCTTCTTCCTACAGTCCCGGGTCCTTTAAGCAGGGTGTGAAAAATGAGGCCGCCGAGCTGAGTGCTACCTTTGTAACATTACTTAATGTCTGTAATGGTGACCCCCTTTCCTGAGACTTTGCCTTTAGGCGAGGTGAAGTCGAGTTGGCGCGTCCTAGATAAAATAAAATTAAGAGTATAATTAATATAAGAAGCATTGCAGTTTTTAGTGACGGCAGAGAAAGAGGAAGTAGAAAATCAGAAAGGGATAGCAGGATGTTAACCCTGCCTGGCCCAGTGTCAAAAAGCGTGATATATGCTAAAATTAATCTTTATCAGGAAAGTTACCAAAATTAATCTTAACTTAAAGAATGAGACATCGGCCCATACTCCGGAGGTCCGTCTCTCTATCGTGGTAATTATATATTGCTTATATGTCAATCTGTCGCAATATTTAAAATTAAGCAATTTAAAATTTGGTATAACTAAGAAACTCGTTCTTCCACACCTATTCAGATTGCTCGCATATTTCCGCTTCAGCGGGTGTAGGTATCCAATATGATGTTGCCATTTAATTAATTCATTAACATGCACGATATTAAAATCTTAATAAGGCTTTATTGTTCCGCGAAAGTTGTAGAGGATGCCAGAACTCGAATTCTAACTGTGAACTACAAGTTAATCTTGTTTAAAGATTAATTTGGTACATGGTTTTCTTAACTTTATGAATTTCTAATTCAAAATATACATTGATAGTATTAGTTGCACATTTGGAGAAGCGAACTCTAAACTCTACACTCAACACCCCACTCACTACTATGGCACCACCGATGAAATCACATCACTTCATTTAAAACACACAAGCACAGATACGCTCCTTCAGACACCGGGCTTACTAAAACAAACTGCGTGTTATTCTCACCATAAAAATGTAATTTCACTTAGTCGCGTGTTCCAATTAAGGCGGTGCGATAATTCGTAACATCGCGTATAAACTGGACGTGATGGACTAATCCTAGGTACACGCCTAGGGCGGGCTGTAAATTATTCCATCGCATCGCCCCACAACGGAGACAAAGCAAAGTGCTTATTCTCAGTTTTAATGCAAAGATATTTTTTTTTTTTTTTTTTTTTTACGTGCGCAAAATCCCCACGGATACCTCCCCACCGGGGCCGGTGGAGGAGGTTATGTCGGACTCGAACCGACTAAAACGCACGCCGCCTGTGGGTCGTTTCGGTTGCCGAAGGTGAGGTTGACAGGCATATCCCTCGCACCCCGGCCGACCCAGGGCCATCTCTCACGATCTGGCCCTCTTCTCGGGTGTGGGGACCACAGAGTCCCCAACTCGTCCCCGGAAACGGGGAGGCGCGCCACGCGCGCCGCCGCCGCGGCCTGCTTCTGCAAGGGTGACAGGCGGCTTCACCTGTCACCCCCAGGCCGGCGCTCATGGGGGGCGGAGGTCGTTCATCGACCTCCGACGCCCGAGTTGCCTTCGTGCGCGGGCAGCTTGTCTAGCGATCCTTCGTCGCTCCCGCTGCCGCTCCCGCCCCGCCTCCTCCTTCACGAGCATTACTTGCTCGCAGAAGGAGGCGCCGGCCGCCCACGCATCCGCGCAGCGAACCATCGTCGCGAGCAAGGTGGAGAGCGTGAGAACCCTCACTCCCAGGGCCGCCACAAGCTCCCGCCTCGGCGTCTCCCACGCCGGACACTCGGTGAGCGTGTGCGGACCTGAGTCCTCGCTCGCGTCGCAGTGATGGCACTCGGACGTTGGCTCTTTCTGCATCCGACGCAGATACTTTCCGAAGCATCCGTGCTCGGTGATCATCTGCGTCAGACGGTACGAGAGGCTGCCGTGTGGCCTCTCTAGCCACTCCCCCATGATGGGTCTTACCGCCGTTACTACGGCGTGCCCTGCGCTTGGTTGCCCAAGTCGTCTCTCCCATTCTGCCACCATTTCCCTGTGGAGCCGGGATCTCACGGCCCGAATTTCTTCGGGCTCGGGATCGTGACCCCGCTCCCGCGCCGCCCTTCGGAACCTGTATAGCGCCGAAAGGCATCTCGCTTCCAGTATCCATGGTGGCGATCCGGCGAGGAGACTCGCCGCGTTGAATGATATCGTGCGGTACCCCCTTATGATGCGGCACGCCAACTTCCGCTGCGGACGCTGCAGCAGAAGCATGTGCCGATCACTCAGGGTGTCCGCCCACACGGGACACCCGTACAGGGCCATGGACCGCACGACACCCGCGTAGAGTCTCCTGCAGGAGTCATCCGGGCCCCTCAGGTTGGGCAGTAGCCGCGCCAGAGCGTTGGCTGTGCCCGCCAATTTGGGGCCCAGACTTCGGAAGTGCTTCCCGAAGTCCCACCGGCCGTCGAGCACGAGCCCCAGATATTTCATCTGGGGCTTGATGCCGATGAGAGTGCCTCCCACTGTGAGACTGGAACTAGGTGGTGGCGTGCGCCGAGGTCCATGAAAGAACATGGCCTCGGATTTATGCAAAGCCACCTCAAGGCCCAGCCGCCGGATCCGTTCCACGACTTGAGCAACCGCGGTCGTGGCCCTCAGGATCGCTTCGCGGTGTGTAGCCCCGCTCGCCGTCACTAGCGTGTCGTCCGCATAGCACGTGACGGCGGCGCCGTCCGCAAGCTCACCGCGAAGCACCCAGTCGTATCCAATGTTCCACAGTAGCGGCCCGAGAACCGATCCCTGTGGAACACCGCACGACATCTCACGCCGACCGACGCCGGTCACACTTGGGTAGATGACGGCTCTCTCCGTCAGGTACGCCCCGACTATGCGGCGGAGGTAGAGAGGCACACCGTGGTACACGAGTGCCTCCCTGATACAACTCCAGGGCAAGGTGTTGAACGCGTTGGAGATGTCCAAGGACACCGCCAACGTCACCTCACCCCGGGCAACTGCCTCCTCCGCCAAAGTCCTCACGCGCATGATGGCATCCACCGTGGACCGCCACCGGCGGAAGCCATATTGGGCATCCGCCAGGTCCAGCCCCCTACCAGAGAGGTGCTCGACGAGGCGCTTCGCAATAACTCTTTCAAAGAGCTTGCCCACCTCGTCGAGCAACACAATGGGCCGGTAGCCGGACGGTTCGTCCGCCGGGCGACCCTCCTTTCGGATGAGAACCAGTTTCCCCGTCTTCCACATCTTCGGAAACTGGCCCCGCTCCAAGCATGCGCTGAGGAACCCTCTCAGTCGGGGTTCGAGACCGTCTTCACCTAGAGCTAGGATCCACGCGCGGCCTGGAATGCCGTCGGGTCCCGGGGCGGTGCTCTTCTTGGCTCTAAGCCTTCGCACCGCCAGCTCCAGTTCTACCCAAGTGACCTCGGGGACTTCGTCGTCAACTACCACACTGGGCGCCACAGGCGACCGAGGTGGCGGAGTCATCTGCGGCGGAACGTGTTCCGCTCGCGCCGGGAACAGGGACTCGACCACTCCACCGAGCAGAGCTGGCTGGAGAACCCGGGTCAACGGCGGGGCCCGGGGGCGCAGCTTTCCTCTTACCATAAGGTAAGGCCGCCCCCATGGGTCCCGCTCCAGCGTCTCCATGAGCTCCTTATAAGCCGCGGCTTTCGCCCGCTTAATCTCCGCTCGGAGGGCATCTCTGGCCTCCCTGTATCCCACATGAAGCTCCGCCACTCGGGGCTCCGTATCTGCGGTTCGGCTACGCCTCCTACGGAGTCTGGTCCACCGGCGGTGCGCGATCACGCAGGCTTGCCGTAGCCCCGCGATCTCCGCAGACCACCAGTAGACCCGACGCCTCGGACTATAGGGTGGTGCCCTAGGCATACCCGCATCGCAGACACGAGTCATGGCCTCCCGGAACCACACCGCCTCATCGTCGATATCGACAGGCCTGTCCGGCGCAATGGCCCAGGCCTGTACGATGGCGGCCTCCAGGAGGACCTCCCGATTCAGTCTCCCAAGCACCCAGCGTGGTTCGCGTGGGGCCGGTATGACCGGCGCATCACCCGCGGGGGGGGAGACATCAAACCGAACGTATCGGTGATCCGCCAGTGTCTCCACCCCCACCTCAACACGCCAGTCCCGCACACGGTGCGACAGCGAAGCGCCTGCGAACGATAGGTCGATAATCGAACTGCGCTCCGCGGCCACGAACGTGGCTTCGGCCCCGCGATTCTGGAGAACTAGACCGTGATTAGCGGCCCAGCTCTCCAGAGCCCTACCTCGTGGGTTCGTGTGCCGGGACCCCCAGGTCACTGACCAGGCGTTGAAGTCCCCGAGCACAAGAACCGGATGAGGGTGGCAGGCGTTGACGACGTCGGTCAGTCGCTCCAGCGACTGCCGGTACTCCCCTATGCGTCGGTGTAGGCTCGGCGTGAGATAGACGGCCACGACCGCAATCTCCCCCACACGCGCCGCTACGATGCCATGCTCCCTTGCCACGACAACAGGGGGGGGGGCACCCATAGCGGCGTTATAAACCAGTGCCGCCGACCCGTCCAGGTCGACCACCCAGGCAGGCCCAAGGGGCCGGTGAGTGTACGGATCGGCGACAGCGGCGACGTGTATGGACCACTGTGCCATGCTCTGGAGCAGAAGACCCTGAGCATCGGCACCGTGGCCCACGTTCGCCTGCAGGATGCGGAGCTGGGGATCCATTATGGAACCATCTCCGCATCCCGCCGCGAACTTTGGGTGGAGCCCCCGCCTTGCGGCTTCGGCTCCCCCCCGGTGCAGGCCTTGCTGCCAACCCTATGGTCGGCCGGTTTGCCCCCCGCTGCACACCTGAAACAGTGCAGCGGAGCTTCGCATCCACCGGCCGTATGGCCGGGTTGGCCACAGCGGAAGCAGCGGTCACCGACCGTCACCGCCGCCGTGCACTGCACCCCCACGTGGCCGACCGACAGGCACCTAAAGCACCTGGTCGGTCGAGCCTGCAGGAGCCGGACCTGCACCCGCACCACGCCTCCAACGGCGAGGAACCCCCGGTCGGCAGCCTTTTTGGCTGCTGCGATGGGGCAGCCGACAACTGCCGCCCCCAGTCCACGGCGGCCGAAGCGGATTGCTCCGACCTTCACCGCCTCTAGGGGGCAGCCCCCGGCCTCCGCCACGGTGAGGCGGATTTGCTCCGCCGTGATGGAGTCGTCCAGGTCCGAAATGCGCATTTCTGCGCATTTGTTGGGCCTAGACACCCGGACGTCGGCTGCGTCTAGCGTGTCTCGAAGCCTAGCCGCTAGGGCATCGGCCTGGGGACCGCTTGATGCGCCGGGGATCTCGAGTAACCGAGCACCCGTCCGAGTGGGTTTCACCCGGATGGGGCCCGGCATGTCGAGAGCCCTCATATCGACACAGGCTCTCGCCTGCGTGACAATCTGGGCGTACTGCACGCCCCGCTCCGCCGCCTCCGCCGTCATCGTTAGCACGACGGCAGTTGAGCGGGGGACGCGCAGCCTCCCCGGCACTCCCCTCGCAGCAGCCTCAGCCTTCTTGGCATTTTTGGCTGCCTTCCTCTTGGCCTTGCGCCGTTTCTTGGAGGCTCCGGCCACCTCCCAGCCTCCCTCCGGCGGGGAACTTGTGGAGGCAATCCCCACCGGGGTCCGGGCCGGCACTGGGGCTGAGGCTAGGGCTGGGGACTTCTTCCCCTTGCCCCTCCCCTTCCCCTTGCCCTTGGCCCGGGCACCCTGGGAGCTCCCAGCTCCCACTTCGAGAGCGACAGCGGCTCGAGCGACCGGAGCGACAGGAGTGGCAGGCGCAGCGGATGGGCTGCAGGCCGACTCCCGCGGGGCCACCACCGCCGGACTGGTGGGACCGCTTCTCACCGCTCCGGCGTACCCCGTCGGCGGCGCCAAGGGCGGGCGGCGGCTGGAGTCCATGACCGCCTCCATGAACCTCCGGGTGCGCTCCTCCTGCGTCACCTGCCACTTCCGCTGCTCAGCCAGCGCCGCCTCCTGCCGCTTTTCCATGGCGGCCATTGCCGCCATGCATGCCGCCAGTGGGTCCACAGGCCTAGCCGGCTGCAGCACCGGCGACTCCAGCCGAGCGGGCTGCGCCAGTGACACCGGCCGAACCGGTGTCTCCGGCCGCACCGGTGTCTCCGGCCGCACCGGTGTCTCCGGCCGCACCGGTCGCACCGGCGGCCTTGACCGCACCGGTGTCTCCGGCCGTACCGGTGCCTCCGACCGCACCGGTGACCTCGACCGCACCGGTGACAGCTGCTGCGCCGACGGCACCGGCCGCTCCGGCTGCACCGCTAGTCGCCGCCGCGCCGACCGCGTCACGCGCTCCGCGGGCAGCCCGACGACGACCTGACGGAGATTCGCCACTTCGGCCGCCATCCTCTCCATCTCCTTGCGGTGCTCAGCCGCTGTACGCTCCACGCTGTTGAGGAGCTCAACTTGCCTCCTGCCAAGTTGAGCTCGCTCGTTCCGGGACTCGGCCAGCTCCGCCTTGAGCAGCTCAAACTGCTCAACGAGGCGCGTCGCAGCCAGCCGGACCCGGTCCTCCTCCGGCGTTAGAGCTCCAGAGCGGGCCCCGGCCAGTCTCTCCAGGGCCTCCATCACGTCCCTGGACGTGGAGCCGTCGGTACGAAGCGCGGGCGCCGCCGAGACGGAGGGACTCGGCGGCGCTCTCACATCTTCCCCGGCTGAGGCCCGTGAGGGGGCGGCTTTGGTGCCCCCACCCTGCACCTTGCGGCGGCTAACCGCAAGCTGCTTGGGTGGGGGGGGACGCATCATCTCGTCCCCACCAGAACTACTGGAAGACGAGTCGGTCAATGTCAGATCGAGATCCGAATCGGTCTTCTCTGGGGGGATGACTTTTTTCCGGCGGTTGCGCTTCCGCCGTGCAGATTTGCGGGTCTGCAGACCCACCGGGCTGTTCGCCCTGCTCCTCTCTGTGGCGGTGTCGAAGTCTTCCGACACCGTCCCGGCTTGGGACGCGACCTCCGCGTCGTGGTGCTGCGCGACCTCCGCGCAGACTGTTTCATTCGGTTTGGGATTGGGTTTTTTATATGAATTGTCCATGTAGTTCCCACGATTATGACGCGATATAAACTACACTTCCTGGGTGACGCTCATTCCAGGAAGCGGGGTACATACTGTGGAGTTCCCCAGGTATCCACAGGTTTTAAGCGACTTCGCTGTCGGGTTTTCAAGACTTTTCCTTGTCGCGGGCCGGCCAATTAAGGCAAGCCCCGCGGCCTTCAGGATACCGGCTTCCCAAGTGTGGCTAGCACTCAGGTCGTTGTCGATATCCTGGAGGTTACGCGACGCGGGAGAGCAGCCAACTCTCCCAACACCGACGGTGGCACGAATGCCTGCCAGCCTCTGCGCGAGCAGTAGGCCGGCCCGTCCCTGGATCCCATGGATCCTTGTGTCGCCCCCATGTCCCCTCTGAAAGCAGAGGGATACCGGGAGCGACAGGCTAGCCCTAAAAAGGGCTGTTTGGGATGGAAGGGATTCTACGAATCCCTTCCCGCGGGCCTTGCAGGTCCGCCATACCACGACCCCCTCAGGGTCAGCTAGCCCTAAATAGGGCTTGTCGGGTTATTTGTCGACGGCTAGCAGAGCTCCTTCTCCTTGGAGTCAGAGTCTACTAACCGTCGTCCAGGGTGCACCAGCCTCCCCGCTTCCGTTCCCCAGGACCGCAGTCCAGAGGGAAAAGAAACAGGTAAGCCAACGTGGAGGTTACCCAACCCGCACCCCAATGCAAAGATATTAGATATTCACCGATACTTAGTGGTTAGCTAGTAAACATGATGAGTTTGTTTTTAGTTATTTCTTGAAAACAGAAACCATTTATATTTATATTTATATTCTTATAAAATAGAAAAAATATAATAATATTAATTAAGCATATGCATGTGATACATTAATTTATTTTTAACCGACTTCAAAAGACGCATTTCATAAATCTTTATGTTTTATTATCTATTGAATTTTAGGAAGATAATCAGTTAAATATAATTTACACATTGTCCATGCTTCATATTATTAATTTATGATGCCTTTAAAAGGAAAATCGTTTCCGTATTCTTACATCTTTGCTTTTACGGATATTATAAAATCTCTATATTATATTATGGTCATCACAAAAGACATTGACATCGGCCATCAGAAAATTTGTTGACTATTAATGCGCGTATCCGTTATTATTTGACTAATGACATATTTACCTAATATGCAAATAATTCGTAAGAACGAACATCAAATAAATTAACCTTAGAGAATAATTAAGTAAACCTAACGCTATAGATGACCGCAAATAATGAAGTAAAACTTTGAGTAAATAAAATTAAAAACCGTCTGGATTATGGAAACCAACCAGTTTACCATTGATCTTTAACCCTATACGTGGTTTTAGTGCCAACGACGTCACATTCGATAATTCAAGTTTTATAAGATTGTGGTTTATTGTATTGTATTGTATTGGAAATTAACATAAAAACAACGGATCTTATTTGAACTCTTACAAATTAAAAACCAGATTTTGGATTGTTATTTATATGAATGACATCACTATTAATAATATATTTGATATTATTTTTCCCTCTAAATGTAACATTTTAATTTAGCAGCTAGTAATGTTGCAGAATAGCGCAGCGCGCCCGGACATGCGCCCGCGCGCTACAAATTACAATCAACACGGCGGACATGTTCGCACGTGGAGACGGCCCTATCCCTATCAATTTACAACAGCACACATACCCAACATTATTTTATAGTAATTTCTCTATTACGATATCTCCTTAGGTGTTTATTCAAGAAGTGTTCAAGATAACTGCGATTTATATCTTCATTATGTTATGTCCACAGGTATATTTCAACATGTGTTTTGTTTTATTATTTTATAAATTGAAGTCGTCCTTATATAGTTCCATTTTGAAATGAAATGCTATATGTTCCTTTTTGTTCGTTTCGTACACGTTGTGCCTTCATATTGGTTTTTAATAGAAGTCCTTATTAAGACAGGTAATTGGTATAAAAAATGCAAATTTGGTATAGGAGCACATTAACCAAAGAAATTACTCATTACCTACTTTATATTCACTACAACAATTTTTAAGTGTCCCCTACATGGCAGTAGTGTCGCCTACGAATGCAATTTAGGGGACACTTCCTCGTTAACGGAACTGAAACATATCTTGCAAAAACTCAGGATATACCCATGTTCATATTGTTCATTATAATACACAAAGACAATGTATGAATCAGAGGTGTTTATTCCTAAGACAAGTCATGTCGAAACGTCCGTCAGGCGCCTGGGCCGGCCCCGAAGCAAGCGATTAACAAGCAACGGGCGGAGTTTGTGGCACAAGTGGCACAACTGGTATTATCGGATATAACCTTATAACTGTCATTTTGTTTTTATTGCACATTATTGATTATTGATCTAAATTTAGTGTAAATATATTTTTATATTACACTAGCTTTGCCCGCGGCTCCGCCCGCGTGGATGTCGGTTCCCAGGGTGGACAACCCTTATCACTAAGGGGTATGAAAAATAGATGTTGGCCGATTCTCAGACCTACTCAATATGCTCACAAAATTTCATGAGAATCGGTCAAGCCGTTTCGGAGGAGTACGGGAACGAACATTGTGAGAATTTTATATATAAGATTTATTACCTAGTCGTAAACTATTTTACTTTGCGTATGATTACTTAATGAGAAAAATTAAAATGAATTCATTGAATTTGAAAATTCATTGAATTGTATAAAAAAGGAAGTAGAATTTTTATACCAAAAAGGACATTTTGGAGACTTGTGGGCATGGGGTAGCATTCGGTTGATGACAAATTTATTTAATCTAACCTATTTTATTTGACTTGTAAATGAAATGAATCGAGCATACCACTAAGGACTTAATGTTTATTTATCTTATCATGATCATTGAATACGTATCTAAATCTTCTCGTGAGAGATGTTCGCTATTATGCATGTATCATTGATTCGTGCTCGCTCAATTCGAGGGCCGAGCCTAATAGTTTACTAGCGAGTACTGATTTACAATCAGGATAGGACTGTCGATCTGTAGCGTTGCGCCTACGCACATTCACTATAATAGCTAGCAGCTACACGTATTATTTATGGTAAGAAGCTTTTCTAAGGATTATGGAGGCCCAGCGTCAACAATGCAACAAATAATTTTTCCCTACCCATTGTTGCCGTTGTATCAATATTTTGTTAACTTTTATTTGGTTGTCTATATAAATTTTATATTTTCTCTATTCGAATTTAAAATGAGCTTGAATATTTAAATTTAAGTATCATAAAATGTGGTCTTAGTACGACGTAAAGTGTTGAACTGACGGTTCGCTATTTCTAGTTACGTGTATACATGATACATGAAATACATTCACAAACAGATGGCTAAACCTTTGATTACTTTAGAATTACGAGTGGCGTGGCGTACTTGATTATAATTGCGCGGACAGCGCGGATCTGATTTGCGTGACCAATCCTGCGCACGTAATGACGCGCGCCTACCGCCCGCTATCGCCACGTTTCAGCTTAAGGTACTGACAACGCTACACTAGCGAAGCGATCAGCTGAATCTTTGAAAAATTGGCTATGGGATGTATGGTGGGTATAAGTATATGATATTTTGTAATAGTGAATCAATATAGTTCTTCTACTAACGATCAAAATATTAAGCAGAATACACTGTGTACATGTAGTTTTTACAAGTTTATCAAAGAAGCATTGAGAAAAATAATATTTTGATTAGTTTCTATAATACGTTTATTTTCGCAATTAATTATTTCAAACTAGGTATGATATTGTTTTGATTTGATTTATCGTTGATGTTGGAGCTGCAACTACATCGCTTCCAATAGTTCTGTCATCTCGTATCGCCATCGCCGTGTCCTGTCCCTTGCGTAGTGCGACCGCCTCACTTTCGCACTTAATCGAGAAATATGGCGCGTGCTCTTATGCCTTTATTTATTACGCCAGCTCGCTCGGATTAAGAACATCGATTTATATTGTCCTCATTAGTGCCTCTAAATTGATTAGCGTAAGCTTTCGTTATGGTGTAACGCTATTTTGGCACACATTTATCAGACTTAAGGCAAGTAAGTTGGAATCTATTTACTTTGCATGTTATTTAGGGGTTTACGGAGCAAATAATTACCCGAGTCGCTGTTTGTGTTTTTCGTACTTAGGTAATGCTACAAAAAGATACCGAATACTCAGAACGATTGCATAATTCACAGTCCGAAATAGCGGTAGGAAGCGGGCCACTTCCCCCGCTCGCGTCACCGTCACACGCGATCAAAAACTTCGCGTGATACACCACTCTACTTCATTATATTAATTACCCTATGTTAGTTCTAGATTACAGCGACACCCCCTACAACAATACAGCTATACTCGACAGATAAGAGAGACGCGATTTATTGCTTGCATTTCTTTTGTCAGCTTTGAAATTGTACTCGCATAAGTTAACCAAGATTAAAGTAATCGAACTTATAAATTTTGTCGCCTCACCTTTATAAGGCGAACGGCGGTGTCGACGCGAACTTTGTTCAAATTAATGGGCCGCATTATCAGATCGAGCCTGGTACATGGCGTTTATGCTGAGATAATTTTGTGTAGAGAATATTTTCTCTTTTTATAATTCTTTTCGCGCTTGTTCCTGTGGACTGTGACTCGTGAAGCTGTGATGTAAGCCTCACGACTCGGCGTAGGCGCTAAGATTGTTCTGTCCCGTGAAAAGACAAATACGTATAAATTTGTGTCCTACACAAAAGTGAACAATCTTTGTACACCATGTTTAACACTATAATAATTAGGTAAGGATAAAAGTCGTGGTGTTTTTATTCGCATGTTTAATATCGTGATTACAAAATCCATAGTTACCAATAAGTATATTATTAAGATATTTAATTTTGTGAACAGTGTGTGATTTTTTTGTGAACGTCATTTAGATTTAATCTCGCCAGATGGTAAGCTGAAGGCAAAGTCTCAGGAAAGAGGGTCACCATTACTTTTATGCGTTCATTAATGTTAATTCAATTCTATACGATAGCATTAATATTCCCAATATTTTTCTTTATTATTGCTTAAGAAATATGATAAATGATATTTGATCTTCACATCGATTTTATGATTAATATTTGAATATTATAAGCAAAAATTAATATTTTCTTATCATTGAATTTAAAAATCTTAGTAAAATTAAGATTGAGTTAGAATGTTTTATTTCTTTACACAAAATAAGCGCAAAATATTGAACCAAAAACCTCAGGTACGGGTTTGTACGAAAGGCTTATAAAACAATGAAGAATCATAAAAGCTGCTTTAAAGCAATTACTTGTAAGTATTCGAAGCAGGAAAACCCTAACCCAACGTGTCGTGTTCAAAACCTTACACTAATTAAGTAACTAAACAACTTCCAATAGCCATGAAATTCCTTATATGAGCGGTAAACCAATTCCGTGGCACTTTGGAAGAGCGCTGTAATAATTTAATTGACAAATAAAGAGTTACATGTTAACTGTCTGTGAGGAACTGTGGACGACATTCAAGAAATACATATTTAGTTGCGATGTGTTAAAATATTTGGTGTTAAAAATGTTCTATGATCTAGTGAAGTGGCGGGGTCTTGCCCAATTTGGGGAAAGTATATGGAGACAATAAACGCATTCACGCTTTGTTAGTCCTAAATACATTTTTAGTAGTGACTGCATACCTACGAACTGTAAACAGTAGACACGCGTCTTGTCAGACACGGTATGTTTTAACGTATGGTTCCGAAACATACGTCGGCAGTTGTCGTATGATAAACTGACCGAGTTTCGAAACCATACCTTTATAATGAATCTAATGAGCATAAGTTATGTTAACTTATGTAAGTCATATAAAGTAGAATTAATAAGCTCTACCATCTGCAGGTTTTAAAATATCGTCATCTGGGCTTAGAAGATCTATGTATTTAAGTAGTTACCGCGACCTATGAACGTGTGCAAAACCAGTGAGTCACACGTGCTACCCACCCTGTAAGAACTGAGAGTTTCTATGCCGTCAGTGCAGAAGACTCAATCAGGACAAGCCTTTGGTCTTGATATTGACAGTACAAAAATATCCAGTGAGCTGTGGCTATACTACTCACCGCCGGGAACACAACACGAGGTTATTATAGCCGTGGTATTCGGTAGGGTGGAGGTACTTCCCCAGTCGGACTGCTCAATTGGGACGGGAATACCCTACTTCTCGCTGAGGAGATATCTTTCCTTGTTAGCCACTGTTGCATACCTATATAATATAATTAATTACGATGCTACTCTTATTAAAATGTTCTTTATAGTCTTAAAAATCTTAGTGCAGTCAATTCTAAGGAAAAGTTATAATATCAAAAATACGTAATATTACACCAAAAGAAAGTTAGTTAAAATTAATCACCTTTCAGCAGTCTTAAATATTACAAGGAAAAGTCACTCTCTTACAATAGCATTACAAATCGTCACCCCATAAAATCTCGATGTCGCACTCGCTATGAATAATTAGCGGAGTTATCACTAAAACAAGGGACTTTGTCTTAATTATTAGGCCATTATAAAGTATTCCCCTCGACCCCTGGTGATATCCTTGGATGAAAGAGGAGAGGGTAAGAAAAACTTGCAAGACAAGTGGAAGTATTAATTAATTCTAGCCACCATCGGTCGGTTTATTAAACGCTTAATTTCCATTTGGTGGGCACGGTCTGAGGAAAAATCTTGAATGACTTGAATTTTCCTTGTCTAAAAGGGAAGCGGGGCGACGAATGTAAATGTTTTGTCGCGGTTTCATTTGAATTAATTAATGGATTTAATGAACGCGAACTTTTTCATCCGGCCTCCGTTTTCTGTAACAATGTTTATGGTAAATAAAACTTGTCAAGGAAATGCTTTTTTGTCCATCTGTCGGTTTTTTCTTTTTAATTCGCTCGGTTTGTTGGGGCCGCGGGTTCAGCGGTGGATTGTTTGGATTTATTCGTGTAATTAGTGAAGTTTGTTCCGTTACGATTATTTTTGTTCTTTTTTGTGTTACAAATTGGGTGGAATTCAATTTTGAGGTGAGTTGAATTGTATAAAAAAAGCTCGATTGTTTCAAATTAAGAACTTTTACGGACCACAAGTTTGCTTTGCACAGGTAGATAAAAATTCTTTACGATTCTATTTCGAAATCAGTTGTTGTGCGGTGTTTTAATGTGATTAATTAGATGTTTTTGGATTGTGTTATAATATCTGTACAAACCGTGATTTGATTAAGATATAGGCATGTCACATAATGTATAAGATTATTGGATAAAATACCACAATACTGAAGCATTTTTTTTCTATCTACATAAGTATTTTGTGCATATAAATCATTATAAGTAGGTGCTTTGTATGCACAAAATAGGACAATTGTCTTGTTGTAATAAAAATGATTATTCTTATGGGTTATTATTTTTTCAGCACTGCAATCGCGTCAAGTAACAAAAACAAAACTAAATCACAAAGTACACGACAACGATGGTTGTTTCTCTGTAAAAATGTTTAATAAAATATTACCACAAAAAGGCAACTGCCAAAGGAATAATGATAAAGCGTCAAATCCACCCCACAATTATGACGGACGCGGACGCTAGCTAAATTAAACATAGACTAAAAATTTCAAAGCCAAACAGACTCAAGCCAAGTCACTAATAAATTACGCGAGCGAAGGGCAAAGAATAAAAAATGAGATACCGCTTGTCCTATAATAATTTAACCCGTTTAGCGCAGTCGTTGAGTAATAAAGATTAAAAAGTTTATTTTTTAACACTTTCGGTGCTAATGAGGGGGTGTTGGAAACAATTTGAAGGATTACCTTCTAAAAGCTTCCGTCAGGTTTTTAATTGAGACTTTTTTGTGGGCCGAAAGGCTTTTAGTCCCTTTGACTGCGGCTCGCGCCTCGCCTTTGTACCGACCTCGCCGGTGATCTATTAATGAAGGAAAATATTTTCTTTTTTATCTTAACAAATGACGTGGTTTTCGTGTTTTTATAAATATTTAACATAATTTGATAGCGCTTGTTTAATCTTGATTAAGTTATAGGAGAGATGGCGTGTTTATTTAGATTGATTAGCTTTGAAATTTGTTAGTCACGGTGACTTAATTTTGTCGTCAATCACTGTCTGTTTTGACTACTTTAATAAAATTATAATAATGTTGTACTAGGGTAATAAGTGAAAACAACTATTACACAAATAACTAACTTAACAATACAAACAACACTAGCCAAAGAACATAATATTGGTATGGTACACTAAGCCAATTTTTTGTATCACAAAACTTTCTCCTGTATCGAACATTATATTTGCCAAGATAAGCATAACGTAAAAAAGCATAACTCTAATCTCAAGTAAGACATTACGAGAATACCAATGCATGCGCGAAAAATCGATCGCGCGTTGCCGTCTTAAATTCCTCACCCTTTTCGAGGGGGCTCCCCCAAAAAAACGAAAGAATAGAAGAGGGAAAAAATCTAAATCGTCTCATATCTCCCCCCCGAGTCCTCCCTCCGCCCCCGGACACCTCCGACGTCAAGCGCCCTCCTTATTTCGTATGCGAGCTCCTCCGGCAATCATTATAAGGATATCGATTAGGGCCACGTCTCTAACCTGCCCATATCTTTGTGAAACACTCATGTGTACATAGGATTACGTTATGACGACTGCCCGCCAATTTTAAAAATGTTTGATCATTAAAATCCATGCGATGCCTACTAATTGGCTGTTTGTAAGTATCCGACCATTCATATTTGTATATAACTGTGCATATAACTCAGTGTTATTAAATTTATTTGCAAAATTACATCATAACGCTTACATTTTCCTAGTTGTTCACCTAAGACCAAAAATGATGTACAAAACTAGGTTAGTGTGTTACTCGTAGCATCGAGTAAATTTTGCCACTATTTACTCTCTATGAAATTCTGTTTTTTTTTTCAACTAGATATATTCACAAAAAGGGGTAAATAGAAATGCAATACACTACATAAAGTTTCTTAGAAGTACTTTAAGTATAAAATGCTACAGCAATTTACGTAAATAAATACATATTGACATAGTCTATTGGTTTTGAAAAGGTAAAACGAAGGAGACTAGTTAACAACCGAGGACGGGCTCCGCATAAGCAGATGCAAATTGTTCCCGTTAAACTATTTCGGAAGGTAAACATAGAGGGGTTGGACCCACGTGCTCCCAGATCCGGCCAACGAGATTAAAAATGCTGGATGGAGACCGCCGTGAGTCGGGTCGAGTACGAGCCAAGAAATATTGGAGTTCGCGAAGAAAGCCGCTTTGGGGATATGTAAATAGGAAACTACAAAAGTAATGTTTGAGTTTGGGACGTCGTGAGAGTGAGTGGCCGCTGGATTATTGCCACCGATATTGTGCAAGAATATCCAATTTAAATTGAGATCGATGTTTGGTTTTCGTTATGTAATATTGCTTTACTTATCAGAAAAATTTCTAATAAAATTAGTTAATAGCAATTTTGTTGAAGAAAATAACTGAGATAGGAGTAATTTAAGTACAACAGCCTGCTATGGAAGTGATGTAAGTAAGATTGAAATAGTCAAAAGTATCATTATTGTGCTACAATAAATTAATTTGCTATAGAAACATCTGAAGAAAAAATGTCTTATCTAGTCTATTATAATTGAAGGTATTGAATGTAAGGCATCCTGTAACTTTAGAAAATAAAATGAATATCTGTTACTCGAATTTCAATTTGATTAAACTCTAGCAGTGAACAGGTACTTGTTGAAGCCACACAACACAAACAGTTACAATTGACAACACAATTGAAAGAGACATCTACCCACAGCCACGCAAAACTAATGACGACTGGAATTCTACGAAACACAATGTAAAAAAACGACAGTAAAACTGCTCTCGACTCGTCTCCGAGACTTGAATAAAGCGAAAACTAGGATGTAAGGAATCCTACAGACGACACTTGATTGTATACACGCGAGTGACCACTGTAATAATGGAGAGCTAAAATTTGAAAATAACCTCATAAAATATTGTTAGAAAGAATATTTTAGTCTGTTAATTGCATGGATTCATATACAAGAGTTTTATTTTTCAGTTATTATATGTGCAACGATTCCAGTTTAGCTATTTGAAGTACTTATTACATAGTAGGTACCGCGCATAAATCTGATTGAAAAAAATGCTCATTTACTAGGTACTTTACGTTTATATAAATTTTATGTTTAGCATCCACTAAGTTTTGATGTAGATACCGTTATATTTTGGAAGAAACAAAAACTGCAATGAATAGATTATCTTGACCATAATGTCGCGTCATTATTTATGCGTACATGGAACTGTACCGCCTTCTTTAGAGAGGAATCAAGATATAATGGGATTACCCTTCCAACCGTTTGAGGAAGTACCTCAACCCTTTACTCAAAGTAACTTGCTAAGTTTTCTGTAAGTGAGAATAGTACGTAGAACAGAAGTTACACACAGTGTTGTGATTTGTGCCAGTTTAGTGAGGTAAATAAATTATTACTGAAAAGATAAAATATTGACTGTTTCAAATTAAATAATCACAAAATATTTTTGTAATAATTTTCGTTATAGAAGTACAAGGATATAAGGTCATTTACAGTTGGGATGCGCTAACTCCAAAGGATTCGCGAGTGTACATACAATATGATTTGGTATAACATAAAACTTGATTAGGAGCGAGTATATATAGTTATACCAATATCTGCGTTTTGTAAGTGCCTAATTCCGTTTGGCTGAATCTAATAAATCCCAACCGCTGAGCGTAGAATATCTCAAAGCTGTTTCATTATTCGGCATTAGCCGGCGGTCGGCCACGCAAATCTTGGCGTCCCCAGCCCCGGCCAAGAGCCCCCAATTTCCCTCATTACTTACCTCCCGTCCGAGACAATGGCAAGACGACGACGAAGAAAAAAAATATAATAATTTCAAGTGGAATAACGCTGAAAATCTTTTCACGGAAAGAAGAATTATTGTTGTTTTGCAAGCGAGCTCTCTGAGACAAAATGCACCATCCTTATTACGCCATTGTTCGGTGTTACGGGCTTTATTCATTTTTACTTGGCTCGACTTGAATGCTTATTAATTTAAGGCCGTGATAAGCTCGGATTCTTTTGAATGTACGAAAGAAATGTCTGCCTATTGTGACGAGTTATTTTACATCCTATTAGAAGTTGAGTTCGCGTAATGTTTCGATAATGATGTTAAAACTCGGAGGGAATGAATAATCTTAAGTATTGATGCTCGGTCTATTGGTTACAGCACCTTGCTTTTGTTCGGCAATTGCCATTCCAATTGGAAAAAAGTAATATATAAGTAAGCTTATATTGCTTGACTCACTTAAGACTTATTAAAATATTTCATTTCACAATATTCTGTTCTGATACCTATTTCTTTTAATGTATGTATTTCAGTTAATGTTATAAACAAATTATGCAGTTACTGTAATAGCTCCGAAGGTACTGTTCAACGGATTAATAAAGGTTATGTTCGTATACAATATAGTGAAGAAATTAATGCATGTAAGCACTGCAATAAGTACACATAATGAAACGTAAATATACATCACACGAAAAGCTTTATGGTAATCGAAATATGCCGAAATATGTTGTTAAGAGCGCAGAAAACTACCCGTGAACATGCAAGGGATGAACTAAGCTTTCATATTTTGCGGGTAGCCCGCGTAACGAAGCAACTCGGAAACTTTCCTGCAGTGTATGTCGTTTGAGTTTTTTAAGACTCCCATAAACATTCCAACAAGCCTTTTGTGCCACTATTTGAACAACGCTCCGATGTGAATCGTAGCTCGTAATAAAGACATTTTTACAACATTCAAGTAACACAAATTACTTAAAATGTCACATAAACGAATTTGCGGCGACGTTCATGTCGTGCTCTGTGAAACTGTCGACTGTATTCAACAAAGCGGTTGCGTCGCATCGGAAGCAAGGCGCTCTCCCTCGGGGGGTCGAGTCAAGAGTGATTACGAATTTTAATTATTTTTTTAAGCCGGTGGCGGCGAGGTGATGTTTCCCCGCCGCCAAGGCTTATGCAAACAATCGACTCGCACTTGGAATTAATCCGACTCCGAGTTTTTTTCCTACGCGACAAGGAATTAACAAGCAAAGAAGTCATTAAGTCGGAAGATATTCGAGGATTCCTTTTAATTGCGGCTTCCTTGACGTTCGTTTTTCTAATTGGTTCGCGTCGTCGTTACTGCTATGAATTGAATTTGATAAAATACTGCAATTTGGTTCAGTTAAAGGTATAAATGTTGATTTTGAGTCGTGAATCGTTATAGCAAGTTTATTAGTGTTGTCTTTGTTGCCACCATGAAACGCGACATGCTGGTAACTACGTGTCATTACTGTGCATAACATACCCTCTATTATCCAATTATTTCTAACCTTTCAGCGTGGGCCGCTTCAGTGCAGCTGTAATTACTGCACTCGGTAAGTTTAAACGTGGTGCATGACAGTCTAAGTGATTGTATGCGGTGAACTGTACGCTACCGCTAATGAATTATTTGTGGCTTGCGTGCTCCAATCGCAATCGTTTCTAATTATCCTACTGTGTTGGATATTATGTTATGACGTGGCACTAGGTACTCTTGATGTGAAAACGTTTTCCAACCCCACTGAAGTAAGACGTTTGCAATTACGAAGGTTTAATTTCCCTCGTATTGTTATAATAGGAGTGATTAGCAACCCAGTTTGTAACGAGCCTGTGTCGGCCCACTTAAAATGTTATTTAAAAACGAATTGGTAAAATCGTAGGCAAATAATTTGGTATTCTCCAAACAAGAGGAAAAATCAAAAGGCTGATTGAGCGCTGCCACTAAAATGACTCATTTATATTAACGGCCAAACTCATCAATACTTATTCACTTCATTCAAAATTTTTAACGAAAATCCTTCGCTAATTGAAATTGAAATCTGATTTCCTCCCTCCCTTGACTCGGTTGGTGATTAAAAGTATGAGAAAAAAATACAAATAATCAAATTACAATATCGCTAACGACTCCTCAGAATCCTTTTATATTTTGGGGAATAAATTAAGGCTAGGGTAGGGAAACCGCCCCGGCAAACAACGAATAACGATTTTGGTTTTTAAGAAGTTGTTGCTTGTAGTAATGATGGTGTATAGCCGAAGGAAATATTTTGCTTGGTTACAGATTATCTACAATTATGATTATTAAAATGAGTTTGGTTAAAATTCTTGGTTTAATCTATTATATCAAATCTTGCTCATTATAATTTCCGACTATTTGGTTAAAGATTTTTATAATTTTTCATAGTGTAGGCTGCTATATGATACGAACAAAAGGGTGCAATGAAAAATAAGTATAGTGTAGACCTGACCAGACATCATCAGGATAACAAACTGCAATCGCAAAATTATTGATACCATTGGATGGGCATGGGATTCATATTGCAGATCTATCATAACTATTAGGCTACTGCCATTTTTCAATTCATCTTCATTATTCAATCACCAATCCCTGTTGCATCCATGCCTTTTTGGAGTCCAGGGACCACTTTTATACTCCCTACTGTTTTATTTTTTCTTCTGACTTCTGATCTCCAACTCTAGCAAGACAAGTTTGTGCCAGACACGTCTGTCAACCAGCAGGTGTATCGGCTTGCAGGTATTGATTTGTACTTCGAATATCTTGATGAAGCTACATATACCATGTTGCTTCTGAATTATTTAAGCATATTTATTTAAAACGAAAGTGTACAAATGAAGTAAGTACTCTCGAACATTGCATAACCAATTTCTATGTTCTTATGTTACCAAAGTAGTTAGTTTACTTATTAGATTAGCACCTGATACTTTTGAGTGTTTGCTAATGTGTGTATAATGTAATTTTTGACGCGAAATTTCAAAATCAATGTATTAGAGTTATTAGCAATTGTGAAAATATTATCGAGGACACAAGTAATTGGAGATATGAATTGTGTAATAGATATATTCCGTAGGTCTCAGAATATAGTTTATTCATTTCAGGTGTCAATTGTTAGTTTAACCACGTCATTAATTTGATATAGTAAACTAAATATCGGTTGTTTAACTAACTGGAGTGTTTTAATTGAAAATTTTATATTTGTCTTTCTTCTGGTTATATGATTAGACTTATCTCACACTAAATAAAAAGTATTACCTAAAATATCAATTGTTACTCGCTGAAGCACCTGTGAGTAGGAACCGGCAATATAATATATTCAGAACTTAGTTAAAAAATAAGTTTAAAACTAAAACCCGACTACTGAAATCATGGTCTAAAAAGTATAAACCAAGAAAATATCTAGTTTGTCTAGTTAGTCTAACAAAACAATACATTGTAGTGAAAAGTGGCATACGACTACGGCGTCCTTGATATTTTCTTGTTAAATACTTTTTAAAGCGTGATTTATCAGTAGGTCGGGTTTTAGTATTAAACTTATTTTTTTATTTATTTTATTTTGGAGCTAGCAATAGGTATAATTTATACATATTTCAATTTTGTTAATTAAGCCCTTTCAGTTGATACCAAACACGACATATCTATCTCAAATTTATTTACAGTACGAGATTCAGTGCCACGTTATATAGCCTATAACCAGCCGACGACTAAGATGCTTCTAATAATATCCAGTTCTAAAAAGTGTGTGCGGAGCTATCAGGAGAAATATGATGAACCAACATACATACATACATACACACATTCATACAAACATACATGGTCTCTCAAAATCATAACCCTCTTTTTGCTTCGCCGTAGTTGGGTAAAAAGAAATAAACATGTGACACCTCTAGTATGCAAGCAGGCGTAAGTTACAGTAATCTATTACTCCTGGTATCCTACCATAAAAAAAATCCTCAAAATCGTTACAAATCTATGCAAATATCGTTGGTGAAAATATCATATTTTGTTGTGCAAACCTGCATATTTCTCCTCGTATATCATCAGAATGAAATCAGGTGTAACAAAATATTTATTCAACATCACTTCTGATTTAGACGTGTGTATTTTTCATAGCCATTAAGTGTACACGGTTCGCGAAACCGAATGAAAAATTGCCCTATTTTGAGGATGGATGACGCAAATTAAGAAAGCAATTACTCATCGGAAAAGCACCGGGGAGGAATCTTAATAAGACGGAGACTTTACAAGTAAGAGATATTTTTCATTCAGTCTCCTTGGACCTTCACGAATACGTAATTAACATGGTAATATTCAGACACTAGAAGAAATTGCAAAAATAAATATAGCCGCATTTATTATTATTTTGCGCGTCGTATGTAAACCCCAAAAAGGAGTTGCAAAAACTTCTGTCTAGTCTCAGTCTCTGCTTTTTAGTTATAGTCTAAAATAAATAACAGTTTTAAAATTATGTATGGGTCCATTAAAATGGTCCAAACCCAACAGGAATGATCGAAATTATGTAGTAGTACTATAATGAACCATGTTTGATTTTGTGAAATTGTCCATTAAAATTACATAGCACGTTTTGTATTTCCATGAATAACAACATAACCACAACTAATATTTTCTTATAACTTATTTATTTGTCACAAATTAAAACTAAACTGCATAATGGATAATCTGTACCAATGTACGATCGCAAAACAATTGAAGGTCACTCACTATCACAAGTTAGACACTAACAGTACGTGAGACTCGCCAACGTCTGCCTCACCGCACGTTTTCGCCCCATGTTAAGCCCTCGAATTTTCTCCTAACTTTTTCCGCTCGGGGCCACTTATCACCCCCTCCCCTTACCCCCTGTTTCACCCCCTGGTCCATCGAGCTCGACCACTAATTGCGTCCGTTAATTAGGAAACGTCATGAGTGTTTACCGAGAGAGCTAAGTGTGAAGTTCGCCCCCCACTAATGCTTGGCGTGAAATTACTTCCGGCCAAGTTGAAACTTTTTGAGAAATAAACTTGGTGGGATTAATTAGCTGATGGGAGGAGGATTAGCCGCTGCGTCTGCGTTGTAATAAGATTATAAGAGTTCTGTTTCCTCAACTTTTCAACTTTACTTACGTTAATTTTGTTTGTTCCAATGTGTTAGAATTATATCAACGTGAACACTAGATGAAAGCTGGACTAGGTACTTTCTTTTCAAACCTAATTAGGGTTGTGACGCGTCAGACTTTGTTCACTTTCTTATATATTATTCAGATTTCTAATCACAACAGGATTATTACTAGCAAACTCCATCCTCTGTGAACTTCAAGTAGCCGTATATTGTGCTCATATAGTCGGTGAGGCTGCCGAACACCTTTCGTCCCTTCCTTTTTCCAACTCTTCACCTTTCAATTTGCTGGTGTGATTTACCGATTGTGTTTCCTAAACTACGATACCTGTACACCACGAAGTGCTCTATACTACATTAGTGTTGTATAAAAAGGAAGTATTTTAACGGACTTAATTGTTACTGCTACTAATGATAAAAAAGTTTAGTGACGACCAAAATCTGGTCGCATTCACCACCAAAATCAAACGTTCAGTTCTGTTATCAGACGTAAAGACCACTTCGTTAGATATATCTATAATGAATATGAATGTACGTCTAAAGGCGTCATATCGAGGTGTGGCGTCTGTAATTAACACGTAGCGGCTTAATTACACCCGGTATTGAAACTAAGTGATATGTGTCGTCCGAGGGTTATGCGGCTGACAGTCGTCACACGTAATACCTGATACATTGACAGGGTTAACGTTTATTAACTGGTATTATTGATTGAGGTGGTTAGCTTTGATGAAATGAGTTATATAGTATTTATGTGATTTCGTTGTGGCTATGAGGTTATTTATGAATATATAGGTCGTATTTTTTTACTGATGTGTCACATTAGTGAAAAAAGTATATTTTCACTACTTATTTCTAATTCAGATGTTTCTTTTGGTTCTGGCAGGGACAACGTATCAGAATAAAACTGTTGCTCACAAATCTAATAGCGCAGACAACGATTGATATACTTATATGAACCACTGGAACTACAGTGGAACACGATATCGTCGTGTAATGTATACCTGACCTTAGCATATACACCGGATTTTTTTCATAGTTGGCGTCTATAACAATGTAAAGAAACGAGCACCTTACTAGCATTTTTAAATATAAGATTTTCGGAAACTTTCATTAACCGTTAAAGATTTATGTGCTCAAGTTACAATTGCTAAAAAAATCATTCGAGATATTAAATATGCATTGCACGTCTAGTTAATCATTTAAAACCTTTAAAAATTCATAGGCTAAAAAAACGCGATGTTGCAAATTACGGTTCCGTATGATTTTGTTTTGTTATGACAGCGCGAGTTGGCAACGCCGGGTTCGGCGACCCCACTCCGAGTTTTAATGATAAAAAAATTCGTACAGAGGGGAGGCGAGTAAGTGCCATCGAAGGAGGGAAAAAAACTACGGAGGAAAATATTTGGCGCGACAGGTTGCCTCTCCCCGCGGGCCGAGGGGGGACCTTGATAAAAATTAAATCTTAACGACGGAAATTTAAAGATGACGCTCCAACGATCAAGAGGAGTGCACATCTGAGCCCTGGGGCGCTTTAATTGGGCTGAGGACTGGTAAGAACCTTCTTTTATGTTTTCCGTTGATTGATTGGTACATTTACAGTGGATCCCCCGTCAAACGTTTTAGGCAAGACATGTATTTGTTAATATTTTAATGCTCGTTTTTTTATTACAATTCATACTAGTATTTCGAGCTAGTTCCCTCTGCATAGCATTCTGAAGAGAACATTTAGTATCATGTTTATTATACAGCATTGAACATTTTACTACGAATTACGTATTCATAGAAAATAATGAAATACACGTTTAAATTAGATTGTGAAATGGTACTGCAGTGTGAAATATTTATAGTGAAATTATGATCAGCTGTAGTACCAATCGCACTTATCCACAATGCATTCCTAATAGACGTAGAATTAGGTAGGTACTTAAAATATTTAAATTTATTTTTTTAGTAAGACTTAATCAGTTTAGAAGGACTTATTCAACCACTTTTCTTGATTTATTAGTATTTTTTACTCTCTATATCTTTAGAGTAGGTATGTCTGTCAATTATAATGTCCGCTAAGCCGATGCCAACAATTTCGAAGTAAATACTGGGTCACTTGTGGAGTAGTTAAAACTTAGTGGCTTATTCGACAGGATATTTCCTGAATCCTTCCTTCGTGTCTGGAGTCTTAACAAGCCCATAGTATAACACACAATTGCATAACATAGTGTAACAAAGTCTCTAGTTATAAAATCATGCTCACCCTTGTGGTTGTACTCGAATTCACATAGACTTTATAGCAATTATACTATAGAACTTTTTTTAACTATAATTTTTAAAAAGAAAACCACTAGGCAGTACTGATTCTGTGACTAGACAGCTGACAACATCAGAGCGCTTTGCTTAATGAGATACTCGAGGCCCTTTTCGAATGAGATTAAAGTTATCATGTGCGTTTTACAGCGATATTTTAAGTAGATCAATTTATTGAGGTACATTTTAATCGCGGTTTTATAAAAATATACACTTATACAGTCTTAGACTAATTTAATAAATACTAATTCCACTACTATATTGTCTGAATCCATACAAAATATATTGGTACACTCTATGTATTTATTGTTGCTATGCATGTTTTGTTGCTACTTAAAACCCCAGACACGAAGAAATTACATAAAAATAAAAGCAGTAACTCAAATTCTCAACCGCATTGAAATTCAAATCGGGATGCAAGGAGATTTGCATCGGACGGCATCGACTATTGATTTTCCAACATCTTGAGGGCTACCATTGCAATCCTACTTGTTTAAACTTTTTATTTTCACTCTTCACTCGCGTTTTTTTGTTTCAACCACTCGCCCCAGGGCTTACTCCCCTACGCACTCCCTCTTGCATAAAAAAGCTTCTAATCGATAATTTCTTTGGGGGTGCATTAAGCATATCGTCAGTTTTGTGTACGAATGTTTTTCTCAATACTTCCAGATTTCACCCTCAAGGCTATTTTTTGTTTAGGTGGCCATTTTCTTGATTGGAATGAGGAAAATCTTATGTTGTGTTTAATGTATTTGTATACGGCGCTTCTTATATTTCTTGGCTATCGGCGCTGTTTGTTAATTTGCATGAAAGATTTGATTAGATTAATTCTTTAGGTATATCCATATCTGATTTTGTTTGGTCGTCTTGTTTGTACGAATAAGTAGGTATATCATTATTTGTATACACCAGTGTAACACCACATGAGGTAGTATGGATATACTACCTCAACAGTATTGAGTTACCTAGGCTAACAGCAATTACACCCGTTTAATATGAATTGAATATATTTTCAATGAAATAAAATAATTTAAATTTATTTTCACCTACACGGTTACCACGTGCTTATAATTTCATACTAGCTATCATTACAAACACTATTTTAGTTCACTGTTTTTCACAAAATGGCATACCAAAATGTCTACGAAAAACTAGAGTAGTCTTCATAGACATTTTAACTTAAATAAAATAAAAATAAATAAATATTTATCTTCATGTTACACGACAGGTAGTTAGGTATAACACGCATATTTCAAATTAACATTACGTCGTTAAAAAAAGGTAAAGGTACGTACACTTTCGTTGTCAAATTATAGTGCGCGTGTGTTAGTGAGATTGTGTATAAGTGTGTGTAGAAGAGATGAATATATCTATGTGTTTATAAAATTGTAGACTTAGTAATACATTCTCAAGTTTGACAATAGACAATAGGTACTTTAATTAAAATCGAATAAAAATAAAAGATCAAACATAACGAGTTTACAATTGAAATCACCAATAACAGTAAAAGGCGATCGGATACATAGCCATTGGATCTAATCAGCAAAGATGCATGGCGTGGATGTAGTTAACTGCCAATATCTGATGTACCATGAGCCCATAGCCCATTGTATTTGTTCTTTATGTTTTTTTACCGAGGGACGCGACGATAATGTTTTTATGGCCAGAGGGTCGTAATCAGGACACATTTTGATTAAGCTCAATACTACTAGTTATTGATGATCGCATATTTCTAAAATTTGGAACTGCATGCAAACAAAATAGATTACCACCAATAATTTACTTTGAGTAATACAAAATTGTTTTATTTTATACGAATTCAGAATTTGTTTTTATAACAAACCTTTCAAATTTGTTTTGTCGTGGTTCGGATATGTAATGTGTAGGGATGAAAGTAATGTCGTAAGGAAGGCACTAACTATGGAAGTGGATGGCTACAAGGGTAGAAGGATACCTAAGATGAGGTGGAGGGACTGTGTGAATGATGATATGGTTAAGAAGGGAGTGAAAGTTGAAACAACTGCAACTAGAGATTAAAAAAAAAAAAAACATGTTGCGCCGACTTGAAATAATCTTGGGATAAGGGCAGGAGGATGATGACGAACAAACAAAATGAGTTGTGCATAACTAAATATCTGAACTATAGGACAAGCCTTTCTAAATATATTTACACTTGAATAATCTATTTTGAAGGTAACAACAACCTAATAAGCTAGAGTTGAGTCACCATCATCATTAAAGCGTAGCTAGAGTTGATTATAAGATGTATTTTATAAGCATGTGTAAAACCGAAGGAGGTACTTGTATATTTTTAATAAAAGTAAAATTTACCTAATTATCGCAGTGTCAGCAAGCAAGCATACGGCCTAACGGTAATCAGCTACCGTAACCACGAGGACAAAAACACCCTTCAATATCCTACCCGGCATATTTCACAGAAATATTTTCTTTTAATTTTTTTTTTATACAATTTAGGTGGCAGACAAGCACACGGCCCACCTGATGGAAAGTGGTTACCATGACCTATGAACGTGTGTAACACCAGTGGAGTCACATCCGTGCTGCCGACTCTGTAAGAACAGAGATTTTGTGCCGTCAGTGTAGAGGACAAAGCAGGACAAAACTTTGGTCGTCCCACTGACAGCACAAAAACTCTCCAGTGAGCTCTGGCTACCCTACTTACCGCCGGGAACACAACACGAAGTTATTATAACCGCGGTATTCTGTAGGGCGGAGGTACTTCCCCAGTCGGACTGCTCAATTGGGCGGAAATACCGCCGTATCTATATATCCGCGTTCAAATTCAAATTCTAACTCAACTGGGTTATCACCAGTTGTTACCTTCCAAGCTTATACTAGAACTGGTCATATCCGGTCGTAGTCAATCAGACAGATGGTATGGGACCATCAAATTAAATTGCATTGTTTTTAACTGTTACAATTTAAATGCATTAGTTCCCATAATCTAATGAAGGTAACAGATTGTGTATTGAGATAATATATTAATTTAAGTACACGGGAAAGAATTTTTATTGCACTGTGGACACATTTTGAAGCCGTGTCAAACATTCTTAAAGCAATCAAGTGACGAAACTAACTATTTAACTAATCTTAAACTGATTAAACTGCTTTCCTTTGATACTTACGTTGATATGTATTATGAATATAATACGTTCAAAACGTATAAAATGCTAATTTAACTCGCATCCACAGCCTACACATTCGATATACCTCCCTTCCACGCATACCGGCACACGATAATGACTCCAAAACGGCAATTCGAGCCAGAGTTTTTCATAAAACGAGGTATATGAGTCAAGAACATTGAAGTCATAAACATGAGCGAACCACCCTACGCGTTCACCCCTTGCTGGAAAACGTCACCCCCGCACGTACGTAGAAACAAAAAAGGGCACCAGAGGGACGTTACGCATCCCAAGTAAGCGGAGCTCATTGCTGGGTCTGCAGATGTCTTTAATGGCTTTAAATTATATGTAGAGAGAGCTAACTGCCTGGCTCTCTCGCCTCTTCACTAGGTGATACATCACGTTTGAGCGCGAGCTTTCCCGACTCCGCAGTCGTTCTTGAACTATTTCTGTAATTTTGTGTTTCGGTGAATCAGTGTTTATATGACTTTTGTTATTATTGTTAATGTACAGAGTGTTTCGTTTTTTTTCGCGATAATTGATTTTCAAGAAACACGATTCATGCGAATAGTAAGACGCCTGCGAATCATATGTAATTTTTTGCACCTTATTATTACATTTCCGATAGCCAAGTGGTATGGGTAGTGGACTGCTGAGACGAGATCTCGGGTTCGATCCCAGGTATGGAACACACCAATGATTTTTCGATGTTTTTCGAAGATATGTGTGTATTTATTGCAGGTTTATAAGTGCCCGGTTAATGGCAATAGGCTCGCCACCTATTACATTGGGACCTAAACATAAACTGGCGAAATGTGGGTGCTAACACCTCTGCCTACCCCTTCGGGGATATAGACGTGAGTTTATGTTATGTTATTATTTCATTAAAAACTGTGATACTGTATTTTTTTCTATTCTAATAAGGCAGCAAAGAAGCACTCCTGATGGAAAGTGGTAACCGTGGCCTATGGACTATGCAACATCAGGGTCGTTATACTCGTGCTGCCGACTCTGAAGAAACCACAACAGAGAGTTAATTTATCGATACGAAAATTGTTTTATTTCAAATACCAATTAACATGATTCCGTATATAAAAGTGAACATCTTTACTTTATCGATTGGTGAACTATTTTGATTTATTTTGATAGCAATATCAATAAATACAGGAGTAAACATACATTGTACGTTACATTTAATGCGAATATGATAATGCAGTGAATACACAGTACCAAACGTTATTGCGTTAAATTTTATAAGCTAGGCGCTCACGAGCGACCGAGCATGACGGAACAAGATTTCATTACGCAGCAAAAAAAATCGCAGAGAAATTGGAAAATAATGTCAATTACCGTGTACAAACTGGAAGTCGCAGTCTAACGATCGTCATTACGCATTGTCGTGATTGCGTAAATAGGGACGATTTTGTCGCGAAGTGAGGCGGGGCAGGCTTGCTAAGTTTTCCGCTTCGCTTCTCGCGACGTTTGCGCTCGTTAGTGTAATCGCGGCCTTGTCTTATATTAAATGATGTGTAATTTAACTGCGAAATTTTGCTTTTAATATAATAAGAACCTGTGCACCACTAAATTTTAGATAAAATAGAAAAGTAAATTATAAACTGAACGTCTTAATACACATAGATAAACGCGTTTCTTTGAGAATATTAAAGTTAAAAATTACTATCGTTAGCAAAATAACGATGACATCTTGCTATCAATAATATCAAAAATATGACTGAATAACTGAACTTAGATCAGAAAATTCTAACAAACTGATTAAAGTGCATTATACATATTTTTAAGGGATTAAAGTTCACATCTTTAGAATCGAACCTGAAATAAGCGGTATCAATCTGACTAGTATACCTCTACAATTATATTATATAATAGACATGAGAAATTGTTATATCAATGTCAGAAATAACATATCACGTAAACCCACATTCCACCTACGTATAATTTCACAACACCATTAAAACCGAAAATTTAACCTGTACGTTTCAAATGGTCCATTGAACCATACTACATAGTGCAGTTATCACATTGTTTTATGCGACAAAGCTGCGGATGCGACTGCTACGCTCCATCGCTCATCTACACCAACCTTTATAGCGATCATTTGGTTGATGGTGTAAAAACAATGACGCAGGAAACTGTATGGATGCATGTCATGTGAATGATCACGATTGGTTAATGGTCAAATTGTTGCTTTGGTTGGTGTGCTGACGTACGGTATGTCATATTGTACTACTTGATGAAAAATGAAAAAAAAAATTTGAAAAATTCTAAGAAGGATCACTCAAAATTTAAACACCCACTATGGTACCTAAGTATAATAAGTACAACGATATGTTTTAAAATATTTTTAAAAATCTGGTTTAATTTTAAAAATCTCTCATTTGGGAAAAAAGTTATAGTCTTCCCCTACTTTGAAGTCTATTATCATGTATGATAACAAAAATTTACTCACAAAGTCCTTAAAAGGCGACTGTCTTCATAAACTTAACATGCATTGTGCTCGGATGCCAGCGTTACCACTCACCTTCTGAAAAATAAAATACTTATTTTATCAAAAATATTCTCATAAAATCTTTAATTCCACCAAAATTCACAAAGATGCCCTACATTGTTCACAAAAATAATAGGGTAAATGTTTCACAAAGAACATTTATATCCATTGAAGATATTTTCTAAAATATGTGTGACAATTATCGGTACACGACATTAATAGTCTACTTACATTGTGAAGAAGACGGCAAAGCAAAAAACTCCCCTAACATAGGAAGATTTATTCGCAAATTACTTATAAATTTCACCTCTAAACTCTAACGCTTTGCGTATAAAATTCCCAAATACTCATTCACGATAATATTCTTTTTTCCGTCTGCTTAAAAGCGAAAATTGAATGTATTTTGTGAGTGATCGGAAATACTTGTGTTGACGGTAGTACTAGAACATTGGGCTCGCTTATAAAAATGTATTTAAAATGTCGCTATGGCGAATGATTTATAGTATAGAGAGTGTCATAAATTTGTCCACTCGGATTTAGACTAAAGCAGGCAATAAATACCGGTTGCATTTCAGCCGGTTGTATGGAATATTTTGTAATTTTATTGATACGTTTCCTGAATTTCTACCATTCTTATTTCGTAAGCTATTTGCTTAAAATAACTTTCATTAAACCATCTAAATACTTAGTCGCTTCTTAAGTGTGTATTTATGATTAACTTCTGTAAGAAAAATAATACCTTTAAGAAATTTTTGTGGTTTTTATCAATAAATAGGTATATTTGATAATTGATTAGTGTCTGTAATAGTGACCCTCTTTCCTAGCTTACCATCAGGCAGGGGAAGTCAAGTCATGTCCTACATAAAAAAAATGGTTCAAATGCAGGCGTAGTATAGGTACAATGTATCAGTACATATCATACTTATACAGATTTATTTTGACGTCTCCCTTAACAACCATACAGTAAAGAGAATATGTAAAGTAAAAATCACGGTTTCAAATCCCGCATGAACCGATTTAAATTTTTTCCTATATTAATCGATTTGAATAGTTAGCATACTAAAATTTCATTCAATATAAGTACTTGTATCTATCTATAAAAAAAACGATACGCACATATCTACAAACGTACATTTTCCAATAGGTACATAAGGATGATCAAAGTTTAAAATGTATTACAAAAAGTCACATTCATCTCTATATATCGCAAAAAATTTCATTAAAAACATAAATCACAAGGTGTGCTCGAGACATGAGACATCATTAATGTTATTTTTCAATTAAAATTTTAATCACACACATATCAATCTCACAAAGCTTTGAAGATTGAGCGTAAAAAATAATAGACATGGGAATATTCATGTCTTTTACTTGCATTAATTTATGCAAGACGATACTTAAAAAAACTACAAAGGCCTTCGTCAAAAATTGCGACTAGTGTCACCCAACACTTTTGAGGGGTAAGAAAACCCGTCAACCCCAACCTGACATGTCATTGTACTTCCTATTTTTGTCACTTAAAAGACTTTTTTTTAAACCAAGCAAAGGAACAAAAACTGTCTAATTGTAACAGTTTTTTGTGCCGAGATTTTAAGGTCGATTATTTTTTCTTTTGTCCCTCGGTATAGATTTAAGAAATAACTTTTTAAGTTCGATTTGAACCGTTAGGATTAGTTTTTTATTTGTAAACACTTTAAAAAAGGTGAAGAATATCAAATGATAGAAACGCAATAGTTTCATATTTCTAAATGAATGATTTTAGCAAATCTTTAATGTTGTGTCGTGGGAACTGTGGTCGAGGTATCAACCATAGTTAAAATGTTTACTTAAGTAGGTAAATTAATTTGTGAAATAAAGTGAACTGGAGAGTTTGTGCTGTCAGTGGGAAGACTTGCTTGCCCTGCTTTGTCGGCAGGGTCGGCAGCGCGAGTGTGACTCCTCTGGTGTTACATACGTCCATAGGCCACGGTAACCACTTTCCATCAGATGGGCCATGTGCGTGTCCGCCACCTAAGCGGTATATAAAAAAATAGTTAAAAATGGAACAGTTTCTTTCGCAACGACACCGGTTTTCAGTAGTTACTATTTCCTAGTGTATTTTTCTACTTAAGTACCTATTACAAAAATTTAATGTAAAGGTCGAATCATAAACGTTCGAATACTTCACAGGGTCCACACCTGTGGGGCAGGAGGTGAACTCTGTAGCCTGTTATTAAACCAATCCGATCGATTGGAAAGGGTTCTGAGGAACTTATAATAATTGCGAACAAAAGAGATCCGCTTCGATCCGGAATTCTATTATTTATAGTTTCCGATCGCAGTTTGAATACGCCTTAATTATCGGCTGCAGTGTCGCACCCTTAGCACACATTATTTTCTTTTTAAACTTTCACGGGTGTTAGAACTTTCACGTGATTAATTATTTTTTAACCGACTATGTTTCGTTATTGTGTTTTGTGGTGACTTTATATTGGTTAACTGCTCTGGTAGGTACTCAAAAAATAATTATTAAATAAATAATTTTGGCATACAAGCTTCAACGCAATATTTACCTAAACAAATTATTCTCAATTTCACTACTACGTAGACAAAAAAATTTAATTGCATCATTTCAAATTTGTTTAACAGTAGCAACGGCAGTCGGGATTAAAAAAAATAAAAGCTGCGACCCATGAATGTTTAAATAACTCATTTAGAAATCTTGCCAGAAACTACTCCAAATATTTATTGAGGTGTACCGTAAGGGTGCTAGAGGTGCCCATAACGGATATAAGTCACTGTAGATGCACACTGACGTCTGTCTACCTGGGGATGCCTTTAATAAGCCTGAAATTGTTTTGAACCGTGCTCGGTAAGCGTGAAGATTTCGCTCGGATTAATCGGGTGATCGGCAACGTATTTCTTGTTTGTGTTTGTCAAACTTTAGTTTTAAGTATGATTCAATTTGATTACGATATTTTAAAATAATAATTAACCATACTGCCTAGTGTAATTGCGTTTGAATATTTACATTAAAGTATAAATGAGTATTTAAACTTCTGTATAAGATTATTAATTCAAAAGATGGGAGGATGACTTACTTAGAGGATGGAGAAGGATCGCTCGAGACAGAGATGAGTGGAAGAAACTGGGGGGCCTATAATAATATAATAATAATAATTTATTTCAAATTTCTTCTATGTCGAAGGACAACTTGGCCAATAAAGTGGTGGCTAATTTTTTATACTTGAGTGTCATAAATTTGGAAGAAATCTATACAAAAAAATCCTTAGTATTAACATGTCAAAATGTAACATAGCCAGTGAATAAAGGCTTTTATTATTATTATTATATTATAAGTTTATTGATAGAGAAAGTTTGGAGAAAGGAACTTAAGTAATTAAAATACTTTGTAAGTAAGTGATATATACAAGATAACTACTATTGAGTATCAGCTATTGATTAAACATCCTCATAAATAATAATTAAAATATGAATACGTTCATAGCGCAATAAATATTGATTATGTTGACAAAGTTTATTTAAATGGAAATTTAAAGGAAGTAGGTACTAAATATAACAGGTTTATTTGGTCGAGAGCCGCCCACAGAACTTAACTTTGAGAACCACTGTGACTAAAGAACTTTGTTACCATTGATTGGTACCACAATGAGGTACAAACTTTGCTTTCACATTGTAAAGTGATATATTTATATTATTTTCTGCCCCTTGTAGAATTTATACAACAATACTTACATAATCCCATATTTATATAAGACATACGTAGGGTTGATTATGTGTAAAAGCTCTGAGAATAAATGAGAATGTTTGAAAAATTACAATTTGGTGAACTTCTTTACAAATATTTATTTAATTTTGTGTTTGTAAATTGTGAAGTAATATTAATGTGTTTGTCTTGTACTCCACTTGTGAAATTAGTTGCGCGTATGACATGAATAAGATAGTTGAAATTAATGTTTATGTTTGAAAGTAGCGTCTGGGTCTATTATTTCTTTAAGTGTGTTTATTTGTACTACCCTAAACAATGCTAAAAGACGATTATTTTGACTTCGTCCACATAGTCGACTTACATCTGTATCTGAGTATATTTTACGCGGACCCCTAGTTGACTACGTGTGCTAGTATAGATGACCCTTTGACCTCAATATGTACTAAAAGATAGTTATTCCTAACAGTTTTCAAATAGCACTCAAAACAAAACCATTCAAAATAACGTCCCATAAAACAGTGTATCACGCTTTACGGCTCTATGATAACTAGTTCTTATCATTACACGGTGTGACGTATCGAGAATTCACAATGTTATGACAGTGGAATCTGTACCCTGTAACCGAAGCATCATAAAATAACCATTTCTTTCATGTTATACGATCGCGTAAAATTGCCTAAAAAGGTGCGTCGCGTAATGCGTAAGGGGTTAAACAGCTATCTAAACGCGTTAAAATCGCAACGATACAACTACTCGAGTAGAAACCGTAAAAAACATGTGTCAGCGAATCAAGAATATTTGGATGCGGTAGTTGGTGGATTACTATGGAAGATTAATTACTTTTAAACATTAGATTTTTTTAAAGTTTTAAATAAATACATTCAGCATTAGATCAATCTTGACGAATAAAGTACTTAGACTGATCTTAATGCCTTGGTTTTGTCCCCCTGCTAACTGATTGTTCTGATATTTGGTACACACCTTTAGTTCGCACAAATATAAAATTTAAATCAATAAAAAAAGTTTGATTTGCTCTTAATACCTTGGTATTAAGATTATTTTGAGATTTTGTAGTTAAGAACGTTATGACCCTGACTGCCTGGCTTATTTTTGAAGTAGGAAATATTTCGAAGTAAGTATTTACTACTTCGGTTCGGAGACTCTTTCCTCTGTCGCACCATTAAGGCCTGGAATTCATTACCAGCTCACGTGTTTCCTTCTTCCTACAGTCCCGGGTCCTTTAAGCGGGACGTGAAAAAGCATATGATGAGGCCGTCAAGCTGAGTGTCACCATTGTCACACGGTATGTGTAAGTAATGGTGACCCTCTTTTCTGGGACTTTGCCTTCAGCTTACCATCAGGCAAGGCGAAGTCCAATTGACGTGTCCTATATAAAAAAAAAAAAATATGCTTATTTTTTCGTGTCAATTACATAATGCCACCAAAAAATTCATCTGCATAAACACGAAAGTCAGAATTTAGGTTACTTGACCATACAGCATGTTGGAACAGTGAAGTCGAAGCAAACTAAAGAAACTATGAGAGTGTTAAACATTTTATAAGAGTAACTGGGACATACTGGATGGAGGATCGAAAAAATGAGAAATGAGAGGCCTATATCCAGCAGTGGACTGCGGTGGGCTAATTGCTTGATTGATTTATTGAACTGGTAACCGGTCTGGATAATTAAAATAGAGAAATCATGATATATTAAATATTCTGAATAGAGAGATTTTCATTGGAATTTTTAAAACAGCGGTACTGACGCAGGCCTAGCAGTTCCTTTTTTTTAGACTTCCTTTTGATTACGTTCACGCACGAACTCAAAGTTTGGACCCATGGCCGCGTATGACCCTCTATCAAACATTTTCATTTACAGTTAGCCACGGTGCGAATGGCACATCTGGTATTGTATGTAATCTTGCGCCATGGTAAAAGTTTACTATCAGCTTGATTGTAAAGCAATTTACTACCTCAGTAGAATTAAAGATAGATCTTCACCAATATGTACTCAATTATTTACTTTCGTAGTAAATGCTAAGAAATTTACTAATTGAATAAAATACCTACTAAGATAAAAAATGGACTATGAAATTTCATCCTCTTTATTCGGTCATTATTTAATATAATCATATTTAAAATTGGATTGGATTTGAAGTTGAACCCATGGTTCCACAGATTCCATTTTCAAAACATTTTGAGCCCTTTTTAAGTGGGATTCTAGGACCAACTGAAACCTAAACCCATCCTGAATAGCTGAAAGACTCGTTTCCAATTGGGTATTTGACTGACTAGCCAAATTAGTTACTTTTTACTAAACGTCAAAACGGTAAGTAATAAGGCAAATTGTATGAAATAAATTATTATGACGTCATAATATTCTAATAATAATAGTCGTATATTATAAAAAATAGATAAAAACGATAAAATAAGAACCGACATAACTTTTACAGGTCTTTTACCATTCTTAATTTAATAAGCGCAATTAAATAATTTATTTCAACTACAGGAAAAAACCTAATTAAGAACTCGTACTCGATGCTATCTTATTGTATACAAATGTATCATACCAATTGCTTCAGCCAAATACGTTAGATAAGTCATTATAATCGAACTCGAAACAAATAACGTTCGCTAAATTTGATCCTCATTGCCATATCTACCCTAAACATTTCTTCGCTCTATAAATCTGATATTCAGGTAGTAACTTCGATAAGCATGTGAAAACTGTGTACGACATTTGAAAGCCCATAAATAAGACATTAACACATCGTACAGAACTCTTCTTATAATAATTGTACTTGCTCTATTGTGTTCAGTACTTTATAGTCTACATTGACTTACGACGACTTAAATGCCTTGTAAGAACTAAAATTTGATTTGCAATAGTTATTTAAGGGGCTATTTTATCTAAATGGTTGTAAAGGTGTCTATTTTTATGAGAGACGATAATTTTTTAAATAAATAACCGTCAAACGGTTCATGCCATCGGTATTGACTAATATTGTATATGTTTATATGTACATTATAAATAAAAAAAGTGCGGACTTTTGTTCAATTGACTCCTGTAGGCTCTCGAGTTAAAAAAAGTTTCTTACTAAACAAAATCTAATACATTTATAACATTCACTTCTGTACACCCGTTACTTCGTTACGTATGAAACACTCAAATGTCACCATGAACTTATTAATTTAATATCATATAAAGATTTTTTTAGTATTACAATCGAAATTACTAATATTCCCTCTAACCCCTCCAGCTAAGCTAAATTGCTTGTGTTAGGAGTGGGTTCAGGTCAGTAGTGTAGTGGTTCGAAACCGGGATCTCTCGATCGTAAGGCCGAATTCTTAACCACTAAGCTACCAACGCTGCAAGATAAAGACCTGTAGCCACAGCGAACTGCCTTCTTAACCACTACTAACGGAAGATTGAGAGCCACGTGAGCCACTTCAGACCAATCTGAATAATTATCTACAAAAATTATCCATACAGTCAAGTCGTTTGGCCATATCCCGTGAATGAACATACATACCAGCAGCCAGTATGTTATAGTATGTACTTTGGCAATACGTACGAAAATACCTAGTAATAAACTTCAAACGACATATATCAGTAGATACCTTAACCGGTGTGTAGGTACTTACTTATAAATTATGTCGTTTGACATACGAATATTTTTTACTCTCTACAAAGGATCAATCAATTAATTAAACAAGACATTCGAATAATGTCACACCGTGTCCTAAAAAGCGTATTACACTAAAAAACACATGTAATATTTTATCTTTTGAATATCTATCAAATCGTCGCCGTTGGCTAAGGGCGAAGTGTCAAAAATGCGGTTGTAGTGGTCACTCGATCAGGAGATAACGCCACCCCACCTGACGACCCTTGGGGAACAAATGCTACGAACGATTTACGTCGACACACACTTTACGCTTGTTTTCACTTACGCCTCGGATGTAGTGTTGTATAAACGCTTTTGAAAATACTGAGAGGCAAATAAAACGACATTTGTATTCTGTCACATGTGGACGCATCCTAATAAAAGGTAACCGAACACTCGCGACTAGCCCATTGAATGAAATTTTAAAAATGATTTAATAATTGTTATTTTAAAACTATCGCGGTTTAAATTCATAACTATGTAACGGTTTCTTCTTCTTCTTCTTCTGCTCTTCGAATTTCGCGATTAAATTATGGAACTTACTATTTTTGCTGACGTTTCGGATGCGGTGCAGCTTACTTTTATAATGTTTATTAAAGCTGGCGACACACAACACTCACTACGTCAGTTTTAAACAGCACTGTGTTTTTTAGTTTTATGGACAGTATGAATCCATTTTCCCTTTTTATTTTTTTTATAATTTTTTATTTCATAAGCTTCATGCACAATCCGTGAATAGAAGTGGCGATCAGCGAAGAAGACTATGGGTTGATGAAGCTCAATCCAGTGATTGATATGGTATGGTTCTGACGATTTATTGAACTGACGGTTTTGAGTAGTAAGTTCCATGACTTAACCGCGAAAAGTCCCCAACCGTTATATAATTATAATAATTGTTATGCTGAAGAGCTCGAAGAATACACCTTTGCTAATGGTATATTATATTTATATTGATATTTTTTGCTACCTTATAGGTAATAGCCTATAAGGTAGCAAAAAATATCAATACAATAAGTTCTGCAAGCCTACGTACTTTCAATAATTGACGATTGTAATCCAGTAAATATCATTTCCTACGTCGCCTCAGCTTATCCAAAGGCATTCAGTATAGAGGTACTTTGGTTCTTATACTCTATAGAGGTACAATTACCACTTGTAAATATAGCGAGTACTTAACTTTACAGCAAATGAAGGAAAGCAACTAAAATTGTAAACCGTTTAATTTTCATTTGAAAATCACTTTGTTTACAAAGTTAAAGGTTTTGCCACCGGTACAACGGCAGTTAAGTGTCAAAAAGGCACACGGAATGGTTAGTAGATCGAGATAAGTACACCCCACCTGTGTTGACCACATAACCGAATAGGCAAACTTGTGTATGTGTGTGTAGTACGCACATCGTAGACGGTGCGGCTAGCATGTGGGTGTGTTTGTCACACACATTGATACGCGATCATATGGTCGCCAAATTGTTTGTTTACGTGTGACTAACGTAAGAACTTTTTATATCATACTCCAAATCGAAATTGCTTCAGGTTTTATTGATAGCCAAGTTTTTAAAACGACAGTAACATAATTAAGTGTCATATTTGCAATGGGATAGCTGTGGTTTCTATCCACGTCCAATTCAATATCGTAAATACTCGACCCTTACCTAAGTAATATTAGCTTAGTTATTTTCTTTTCATTACGCACCGAATAAATGATACAAGTAACGTTAAATATACTGTTAATAATTGTATAAGAGGCTATTTGCAATGTCTTACTATCTTTTGGATGCTATATTGCAAGACTAGTTAAAGTTAAGACACTGAAACACACGTTCTTAGAAATAAGGTGCCTTCCAAAGTTTTATGAATGTAGATGTTTTGCGGTCGGATGCTTTGAATCGGAATCGATATATCGAGCGCGGACACTGGGCCACGAGACTTCCGGCGTCCGGCGCCGGTCGCCACTCATGACCCATGTCAATGTACGCACAGGTATTCAGAATTATTTCGCGAGGGAAAGTATCTTCTGATTAAGGGCATATCAAGATATTATATCCATATATGAATATATTATGTAATACTAGGTTTTCTGCATTGAATGGAAATTTGTGTGATTGGATGTAAATCACTGGTGATAAAACTGCTAATCGAACGAACTAAAATAATTTACAAGAACGAGTCAAGGTTAAATTTTATTAATGTTTTTAAAGTCTATTCAAAATTTAAAATGATCCACTCATTGTCAAGATTAAATATTACAAATTAACGACATAATTTATTTACCTTAGCATACATGATAATGTTATAGTCATTATAATATGATGTAACCGAACCGTTATTACGAAGATCAAGGTTTCAGAGAGTAGCTCAGCGTCACGTACGCCTCCAGTAACATAGTGTGTATTGATAGACTTTATACACCTTTGGAAATATAAGAATTCTAATAGCAAAAACTATATATTATAGCTATTGGAGTAATTATTATATTATATTTTAAACAATATTAAATAACAAAGGCATTAAAGAAACTCGTGGACTGCACCCATTAGCTGACCGTTAGAGTTTCTCGTTGACATGTTTAAAAGTACAAGCAAAATGTTAATACACTGTAAATATCTCAATACGATTAGCAATACTGAGAACTGTCTTTTTATATTATTAAAAACAAGGTTTATACAAAAGTCTGACTAAAGTCAACAGTCAATGACTTATAGAATTAAACAATAGGATCAATAAAATAATCAAAAAATATATTTACATATTTTAAAAGATTATCTATTGATTTGTAGATCGAAACTCAATACCGAACCCAAATAAAAAATGCAAATGAAAATAAGATATAGGTGACTTTCTTAGTCACTTCAGCCATAAAAATCTGATCATTAATTTGAATGTTTGGTATGCGAGCCCACACATGGCAAGAGATGACAATAAAATCGACACAGATATCGACTTAGATTTATTAAAGAAAACATATTTTAATTGTTACGTTTATATATCCATGCAATAAAGTATATCTATATAAATAATTTATTGTACATAATTAACAATCAAAATATACGGTTACGATATCAAGGGTAATGAATGACGGTGTGGGTCCGGCGGCGGACACGTCCGGCCGGACGCGACCCACGTCCTTCACTGCTTTCAAACTATTTCTACAATAATAAAAGAATGCCTACGTCTGACGATTCGGCTGTCGAATTCAAGTGGGCGGGTGTACACGCTCCTTTATATAAAATGATTCATTTTATGGTTTTTGGAAGTTACATTCGGCCTATTCTATTTTCGATGTTAGTAATTGATTTGTCGATGTGATTTACATATTATAGGCATGTCGTGTCATATAGCTCAGTTTTATTATTGCTCTTCAGTTGGCTAAATTTTATTGCAATCATAAATCTAAATGTTATGATCGTTAATTGACTTTTCAGGTTGGAGGCATTTATTTGTTTTAAAGTACTGGTTCGTGGGGTTATTATCAATTTAATCTACACGACAGTAACATTAACAGTAGTTGATACCATTAGGTTTATCTTAAAAGAAAAAAGAAAATGTGTGTTTCTAAGTACCATAATAACATCACAACATTAATATAGTTAGCTTTGCAATGTTGCGTGCAACAATCGATAGAACCTGATTGCATTAAGCAATTACAGTGTATTTAATTACCAGCGCTAGTTAATTAGAGAAGCCTTATGCTGTATACTGCAACAGCGGTAGGGTTTCCACGACCTCCCTCATTTACACTTGCAACAACGTCTGCATTTTTAACATTGTACTACTTGTCTACTAAGTTCGTTAAAGGATTAATTTCTTGTGAACGTACACAACTGCAAGACGAGATACGAAAGAAACTAAGGTTGTTCCATTTTTAAACGGTAACATTAAGTTCTAAATTTAAATTTCATTAAATGTCATGGTGGCACTTCACTTGGTTCTTTGTGTTTGTTATTGGGCATTTGCTGATTTGGCAAAATATTTGACGTATATGCAAACATGCAAATTACAACAAACACAAATAACTTCACAAAAAAGTATTCACTTCAAAGAGGTATCAAGTTGGTACATTTTGTCTACTGTTGAAATAAAAAAAAAGTAATAACTTGTCAATTGTACATATTTGGTATAGGTCATATTTGTCAGATAGGCAATAAGGCAAATGCTTTGTCAAATACACTGTCCACACATGATAATTGTTTGTCAAATAATGTCAAATATGCAAATTCGATTAGCCATGTGAAGTGCCACCATAGAGAATTTAAGTTTGTTCTATGTTTGAAAGGCAACATTAAGATCTAAATTTAAACTTCAATAAATGTCACCTAGCAAAACGCAAACATGAAGAAATTTTGGTAACCCTGCTCAATTCTGCCAGTTAATTCGTGGCTTGCATTTCGCACGAAATTTTGTATCCGTATTTAATCAAATTCTATGAAAAAGTACTGCAATGGAAAAGTTTTCAACATAAGTTATAGCATAAATTTGTTTCTTACTGTTTTAACCAATTATCTTCAGAAATTATAGGCTGAGTACGAGTACTTATAATTTGGATTTCATCTATGTAATGGAACACTATAAAACATTACGCAGTCAATTTAAACATTCTTCATCAGATTTTGATATTTTAATGTGTGCTGTATAATTGCACTCATTCAAAAGGAAAATGCAATATTATTCCATTTTAATTAAGATTGAACAGATTAGCTTGGCCTCTCAGTTAGTCGTCATATATTTGTATTCCAGATCATAATAAAATGGCCATCAAACGAAATGTTCATTCTAACAATGACATAAACTGACACTGGGTGTCAAATGACTGGTTCTGATTAAAACTGAGATTAGTTTCAAATTAAGGTTCTAAAGAATTAGCATATTAAAAGACGGGTTGGGGTTTGAAAGGAGATTAGTCAGATGTATAAAATAAAAGGTTTTTTGTAATATTTTGTATTGGAAATTCCGTATTTTCTTCTATTAAAAGCATTATAAAAGAAATTAAAAAAAATACACTGGAGAAAATGATATCGCTCTGTTTTGATTGATGGGTTTACCGATTGAGGTAAAATTTTTTAGAAAAAGGTATGTCTTACGGACATTTTTGAAAAGTATTGTGCTCTAGGGGTTATTCACGTTACTTCGCATAATTAATATTTTTAGCCAAGAATATTACATTAAACAACATTATTACATTAACTACAGGGGCATTAGCCTACTCAGCGTCGTCGGCAAACTGTATGCGAAAGTGTTGATTGAGAGAGTTATGAAAGAAACCGATGAGAAAATATGGGATGCACAAGCGGGTTTTAGAAAGGGAATGGGATGTACGGATCAGGTCTTTTCATTGCGAAGCATAGCCGAGAAATTTTTGGCCAAGAGTCAAAAGGTCTATTGCGCATTTGTGGATTTGGAAAAGGCCTATGACAAAGTGGTGAGGAATGAACTTTGGTCGGTACTGTCTATGTATGGGGTGAGCAGCAACCTTATTCGAGCTGTGAAGTCTCTCTATGAGGACTCCAGAGCTTGCGTGAGGATACATGGGTCATACACTGAATGGTTTAGTATCCAAAAGGGGGTTAGACAGGGATGTGTAGCGTCACCATGGCTGTTTAACTTATTCATGGACAGTTGTTTGCAAGATTTGAAAGATAAAGAATGTGGTTTAAAAATGAAGAATTTACTCGTCAAATGTCTTCTTTATGCTGATGATCAGGTTTTACTGGCGTCATCGGCAGATGAGTTGCAGGAGATGGTAACAACTATGCATGAAGCTTTTGAGAGGAAAGGAATGAAAGTGAATGTTAGTAAGACAAAAGTTATGGTTTTTGAAAGAGATGAATGCGTGACAGAGTGTAGGATTTGTATAGATGGAGAAGAAGTGGAACAAGTGAATGAGTTCATATATTTGGGAACATTGTTTACGAGAGATGGAAAGCATGAAGAAGATGTTGAAAGGAGAGTGATGGCTGGAAATAGAGTGAATGGGGCACTACACAACTTTATGAGCAGCCGGAAAGTGTCCGAAAAGGCACGACTGGCTGTACATGGAGGAGTATTGGTGCCGACTCTTATGTATGGTAGTGAAAGTTGGGTGTGGCAGAAAAAGCATCAGAGTAGAGTGAATGCAGTAGAAATGCGTGCGTTGCGAAGTATGTGTGGCTTGACCTTGAAAGATAGAGTGAGAAATAGCGTGATAAGAGAACGATGTGGAGTGATAGAAGATGTAGTGATGAGAATTGAGAGAGGAATGTTGAGATGGTTTGGTCATGTTGAGAGAATGAATGAAAGAAGACTAACGAAACAGGTGTATGAGGCGAGTGTGGATGGTACCGTCGGAAGGGGAAGACCTAGGCGCACATACCTGGACCAAATCGGGGAAGTTTTAGAAAAGGGGCAGGTCAGGAGTACTCTAAACCGACGAGCATGCATGAAGAATGTAATGAGAGTGAATGAAGCGAGAGTAATATGTCAGGATCGTAGCAAATGGAGATCCGTGATCTCTGCCTACCCCTATGGGAGACATGCGTGATTTTATGTATGTATGTATGTATGTACTCACGATTCCGTATCACGTACGGGAGAGTCTGAGGTGTTGTGAACAAACACAATATTAACCAATCAGGCAAGTTAGGTTTAAGGTTACAGTTTGTAACTGAGTCCGTTAGGTGGCCCTACCACCTAACGGACTCAGCTACAAACTGTTATTCTTGTACTTCTTCTACTTCTATTGTGGCGATGGCGTCTTGAGTCTCAGACTATGTTCTCCCATTGTGCTGCTAGCTGGATGGCGTGCTTGTACTGAAATCTCCTAAATCTCCTCTTAATTTGGAAATTAAAAAAATAAAAATATCCAAATTTAGTTATTTTCAGAATGGTATGCGATCGATATCACATTTAAGCATTACTCACAAATAAACTACTTCAATAAGTTATTGATACTTTTACAAAGAAATGTTTCTTTCCCCATCATCAAATAAGGTCATTGTAAGCAAGGTGTTTACGTGTACTTAGTAAAGGCATAATCTTCTTAAATAGACATAAAATATTAACTCCCAACAATTTGCATACACGAGCCCATGTTATGACTAGTACAATGTAACACCCTGTACTATAAGAAAAGCATTTACATACGTATTTTGGTTATGCTAATTTTCTAAGGGCGTCTTCTGATCGTATGCAAAATTACTTTAATTTTATGCACTACGTTAGATGGCACGAGTGTAAAATGGGTGTCGTATAGGAAGGTGCTGGCAGTATAATCTTGAAAGATGTTAGTCAAATTGATCTGTTATTCAATTGTGGATTGGCTTTGTAGTGGCTGATGATATAGCGTTACCATTAAACTTGGTGTCGGTTAATGTAATTTACATAGTGGCTTATGAAGTTGTTTAAGACTTTCTTGAAGGGTTTTTTTTGTTATTCTAAATATATATTTTATATAATGTTAACAATTTTATGCACCGCCGAAACGTTGAAAAAGGGTACATCTCTCGAGATGTCGAAAGATTTTGTATTGCACGTAAATAGGTGATTGCCAAATTATTTGTGATGTTATGACGTGTTTATTAATTGTGCTTATACGTGGGGCGCACTATAAGTTTCCGGAATGAATATGAAAAAATACTATTAAAGGTACAAAATTAATTTATTGTTTTTCAAAATAATCTCCCTTGGCGTCTATGCACTTTTTCATTCGATCAAACCAGTTTTGAAAACTTTTGTGCCACTCCTCTGTGGTGACCTCTGAAACGTGTTTTTCATACTCCTCGACAGCCTCTTCTGGTGATGAAAATCGTTGGCCGCGTAATTGGTTCTTAATTTTTGGGAACAGATAAAAGTCACAAGGTGCCAGGTCGGGACTGTATGCAGGATGACTCATGAGTTCTACATTTTTCGCCTTCAAAAAGTCGTTTGTCTGTCTGGCCGTGTGAGAACTAGCATTGTCGTGGTGCAGGATGATACGGCGTTTACGGTTATTTTTACGGAGTTCATCAATAACTTCCGGCAAACAAATGGTCGTGTACCAGTCACTATTCACAGTACGACGATTTTCTAAAGCAACAGTAGCCACGTGTCCAGTTTTATTAAAAAAAGAAGCAATCATCCGCTTAGATGCACTTTTCACGCGCGCCACTTTGGTTGGTTTCGGCTCATCTTGAAAGACCCATACGCTCGATTGCTGCTTTGTTTTGGGATCGTAGCAATAAATCCATGTTTCGTCACCTGTTACTATGTCCCACACCAAATTTGACGCACCTTCGTTGAATCTGGTAAGCATAGCACTGCACCAAGTGACGCGGTCCGTTTTTTGATCCTCGGTCAAGTTATGTGGGATCCACCGCGAGCACAGATTTCTCACACCCAAATGTTTGTGTAGGATTGATTGTATTTGACTCATGCCTATTTCTAAGGATGCGCGAATTTCATGGTAGGTCACATGCCTGTCTGTTTCAATCATACGGCGCACAGCATCGATGTTTTTGTTGGTCACAGCGGTGGACGGCCGACCATCGCGAGATTCGTCACTGAGATTGATACGACCACGCTTGAATTCTGCAAACCAGCTATAAACAGTCGTCTTGCATGGAGCTTCATCGCCAAAAGCTGTTTCAAGCCGAGCGATGCTCTGTTGAGCCGTCAAATTACACTTAAAATCGTAGAAAATCATACTACGAAAATTTTCCCGAGTTAAATCCATGTTGATGCAGACACACAATTTTTTAAATGGCGCCACAAGGTAAAAACAAAAGACAGTCAGATGAAACAAACTGTATTCTACAGCCAAAGAGTTCTATTTTCAAATGTTGTAATAAATTTTTAAATATTGTTTATGTAAGTGGCCAGTTCCGGAAACTTTTAGTGTAACCTATGTATAATAATAATATGTGTTTCGAATGCAGACAAACACAGAAACACGTTTATTGTCTTGCTAGTGATTCATCGCGATTTATGCTGATGCAATTAAATTTAGAATAATACATATCTAAATCATAATAGCGAAAATTGGATAAAAAATAATGACATTCAAGAGGTTCGCGGACTTAAAAGTAGCTTATTTTTTGTATATTATATAGTGATGAAAAAATGGCGCCTATGTCTAGCAGTGGACTGCGGTGGGCTAACTGATTGATATAATGATGATTTAAATATCAGAATAATTCCATCCACTATATATGGAATAGTAGTACATTTTCAAGATTATCTCATCTTAAATATATCTGTATGTACGAATTTATGACCGCTTTAATGGTGTTTGAATAGAGACAGACATGCACACACTACAGCTTTATCGACGCGGGTTAGGCAGAAGCATACCTGATAATATAGATAACTACGACTATATTATCAGTAGAATATTTCCTTAATTTACACCAACATTGATATATACATAAACTCATAACATAAACTCACGCCTACTTACGCTACCACAAGAGGCATGTGATGCGGAGGAATTCCACGACGCATTTTAACTTTTGTGCATTTTAACTTACTTGTTTAATTATTATTTTTTATTAATGTATACTTATATATTTTAACCCTTAGTGTCTGTAATGGTGACCCTCTTTTCTGAGACTTTGCCTATAGCTTACCATCAGGCGAGGTGAGGTCAAGTTGGCGTGTCCTATATAAAAAAAAATAACAGTTTTAATTAAACATCATATTTCTAAAGTGGTTAGTTACATAGTATAGATTAGATCTCCATTGTAAACAAACTAAAATATTTTCTTATGTTTTAGACCTATTACAAGAAGTATATTTTGCTAGAGAGATAATAATTTACAAGATTAGTAAACATGTACGCAGTTGTTCGTTTAGTCTATACGGCTTGATATGAGATTTTATTTTGGTCTATTGGTCGATAGTATTGCATCCAACTAAACTTATGAAACACTCTTATTAACCTTCATTGTGAGTTATTGCTGAAAGTTTATTTGAAATTGTTTTACAAATAAAGTATTTATGAGACAATTTTTTGTAGTGGTAGACAAATACAGTCAGCATTAGAAAGATCAGACAAAGTCTCAAATGTTTTTAATACGAAGGTACTAAGAGCAAATCAAACTTTTATTGAATTAAATGGTATTGTTGCCCAAACTAAAGGTATGTACCAAATATCAGAATAATCACTCAAAAGGTAGGGGGGACTACTATAGTTTTAAGATCATTTTGAGTATTTTACTAGTGATGGTCGAGTCAAATCAGTAGCGTTGATCTAATTGATTACCTTAATGAAATTTTAAAGCATTTAATATGCTAACTATTCATATCTATTATCTATATAATCTATTAAGATTCCATACGAGTATCGGTAAATGGCTTCCACTGTTGCCGCAAGAAGGCGAGGCTGTAAGGGAAAGGTCGCGCGTTTGAATTCCACCTGAACCGATTTTAAAATTTTCCTATCTTAATCTAATTCTTGTCCTAAGACTTGTGATTTCGGGATTACGGTTTTTCAACCGGCAAGCAATTACTTAGCTAGAGGTGATGACGAGAATGCTAATAATAATATGTGGCTTATGTGACTAACGGTTTTCTACTTGTTGCATATGTCATAAAAAATTATAAATCAAGGATTATGCAAATTTCTATCTACAACTTTTTCTAGTTTAATTATATGCACTGCGTATGCGCGTCTTATTATAAAAGACACGAGGTGCATAAAATTATGCAGCTCGTGTCTCTTAATAATTTTCACTTCTTGGAACTTTGCAAGTACCCTGGGGGCATATACCTATGGCAATACAGTGCCAAAAATATAATAACTATAACTATTAATGGATAGCATAAAAACACACACACTACATATTTGGTACACGAAATTTAGTTCGGGAAATATTACAATTTAAATTAAAAAAAAAAACAAATAAAAAAATATTTGATGTGCTTTGGTGTTGAGATCATTGTGGGACTTTGCGGTTAGGATCGTTCTGATGCTGACTGTACCTTGTATCTGACATCTGCATTTTTGGGTAAATAAGGTTAATTTTATTTATGTGAGGTCTGTGTGTACTTTTGGTTTCTAATAAAGTTCCACGTATGGCTAATTGGCTATGTATTTTGTTTGAGGCGGAGTCTTTCGCAGAACATACAAACCGTACAATTTTCGAAGAAGAGGTATTCATGATTATCGACTAAGTAATAGTGCTTTCCTATATGTTCCTATCTTAAAAGTACCTATTCATTGGTGAAATAAGTCACAAAATAAGTGGTAACATTGTGGTTTATTGGATGAATGATATTTCGTTGGCTTTCCATGATAATATGCAAATTTTGTTTCTGACAACAGACACGGGCTATGCATCTCGGTGTCCCTAAACATTCCAACTTGCATTTAAAGACGACAGCACGCGTCATGTTGATCTATTTAAATGTATGCAAAACATTTAGTACCTGGAAAAAGATAATGGCGCAAAAGAAATATTAAATTGTTCGATTCGTATGTTAATGTATGTGGGAAATAATCTAGATATGTGCCGCCCGTCTGAGCGCGAGCCTCGCACACGACGCACGTCACCCGTCTTCAATGATTATAAATATTTATATTTTAATACCCCCCAAATACATATGATAGACAATTTCCAGCTTTAATATAACATTCAAAATATTTAAATTCCGACACTCGACTTTGAGAATTATTTTTTTGACATTTATTTGACCACTAATGTGTGGCTATTTTATTTTCCAGAATTCTAATCTAGTTAGTTATCAACTTCGTAGTTGTGGTATCTCGTCATCATTGTACAAGTAAGAACAAAAGGCATTCAGAAGTATGCGTTGCGAGCGCCGACAGGAAACAGTGACGTGTGTTGAAGCAATGTTTTCACAACGAACACGTCTCAACAATTAGGTTTTCACTCCTCACTGAGGAGGGTAGCTACAGTTTTGTGCCGGACTCGTGTATGACAATGCCTGCTCATTGTCTACGAAGCGAATGCAACGAAAAATTTATTTTCAAATAATAAAGTTAAATTACAAACGACATTAATAATCTTAGTTTAATGCAAATTAGATTTCATAATACACGAAACCATTATTTAAAATCACAAATTCCTATTATGCTTGCAAATTATGAGAGCCGTAACGGATCAATCGAGTGAGTTTAAACAGTGTATTTGAATATTTTTTCAATCAATAACTGATATATGCAAATGTTCGACAAAAGACATTATGCATGTAGCCCGTGACAATGCAGCGACCGTTATCGGAACAATTTTGTATTTCATCAAAGGTGCACCAAAAATAATAATCGATTGAAGCTTATTGTTGCGAATGATACCTACTAGTTGATTCTCCAAGGGGTAAGCGAAGTCGAGAGGTTGGAAGTATCCAAAAATTAACCAATGATAGGTCTAAATTTAATTTTACGATCTGGTACCTGCCTTTGTGGGACAAAAGCTTCCTAATCAAATTATGCAGCCGCTGTCACTATTGTCAGCTACATGCATAAATTTAAGGCACGTTATTGTAGATACATCAAAGGGTACGTAAGAGGAAGCTCACAATAATAGTTGAGATGTATCGAGGTGGTTATTGAACGGAGTTCGTGTGGGAAGAAGGGTTAAGATGATACTTATCAGATAATTGTTACGAATTACGCATCTGGAGATTAGCTTGGTGATTTTAAAGGCATCATTCGAGATTTCAACGTTAAAATATTACTTGAATTTATGAATATATTTTATGTTGTTGCCATGGTATTGATTGGCGAAAGGATTGGTAACGTTACCATCAAAGTGACAAACGCCAATCAGAATGTAACAAATCTCACCCTTAGTGGAAACAAGGCGAATATCGCATTACAAAAAAGTTCGTTATGAAAAGAAACCGTTACTTTTACCAAAGGGTATGACAACGCGCTAGAGGGCGATTCAATTTTAGTGAATTTCTTATAGCTGTAATGATATGGAGCACGGGCGTTGCATACTTTAGCGAGAGAAAAGAAATTTCAGAGACATTGTGAACATTGATATGTAGATGAGATGGCACAGGTATCTAGGGATGTAATTGAAATTATAAATACCTACATATTTGCAAATCGTGTTATAAGTATTAATAATAAAGATGTGGATACAGAGAACGTTATAACTCACGATATTATCATGCTGAAATGATCTAGGATTTTGCTTAAAACGTGAAGAAAAATTGTTTACAAATAATATTTTTTCATCTATCATTTAAACGGTTTATGCAATAATATCTAATTATTAAGCATCCATAATAGGTATTTCTTATTCATGCAAAAATAAATTGCAGGATATGTTTATAATATGATAAGGTACGGTACATATATTATGTATAGGGTTCTAATAGTGACAAGTTGTAATCAAAACACCAAAATACACAAGGCAGCCGCTGATCAGCATAAGAAAGAGTACAATGAAGTCGCGAGCCATCAGACACTTTGCATATGAAGAGTCCACGCGCGGATTTGCATACCCACCTTGAGTCCAAAATCTACATTTATCTATTCTGTCTTTTTGGAGTTCTGTCACAACGGAAACCATTCGGAGAACCTTTGTCGTTGACAATATTGTAGACACGACTTTATATTTTAAGTGGTTAACTTTATATTTGATTTGGGTGAAAGTCAGTCTTAAATTAATAAAGGTCTGACTTGTTTAGAGAAATAACAGTGTAAATAAAGTATAGACGAGTTAAAAGAGACCTTTATTAACATTTTAGTACGTAATTATTCTTATATTTTATAGTTGCATATAAAATATTATCATTAATAAAAGTAGATGTGTATGAAATATGTAGATTATATCATTTTAATATCAAAAGTTCTATTATCGAATAGAAAACCTAGAATAACTATAAGTACTAAATTCCGACATCATAACTTGAAGCAACAGAACCCATACATCAAAACTGTAACAGTTTTTATGTCCATATTAGACTACCCTCGAATAGCACGAGACACAAATTCATGCTTTATTTAAGAGCCTTATACACGTGCTAAGTAAGGTAAGCAAAATTTGCATAAAGTCCGCCACGAGCTAATATTTTTGCATAAGATGATAACACTTCTGCGAAACCTTGCCTTATATTACAATACCAGACAGAAGGTGTTAGGCTGAGTAAAATGTTGTCAGTGCATTTATTGATTTGATTGTAAATCCTCTTACTTTATGGTAATGAATATATGAATTTTCGATATAAGTCCTTTAGTGGTGAAATTTGGTGTGTATTTTAGTGTAGAGTTATTACTCGGCCCATCGTTCTTACAATCGGTCGATAATAATTCATCCACTTGTAACATATTAAGACATTTAATTAATGCATCAATTAGTAGGTACATCTTTGAATGTTTATTAAATATGTTGTGTTGTTATTTAAATTATATTCAATTAATTTCTGTACTTTATTTGGTTTTAGTTAGAAAGTCGTATTTATTTTGTTAATTTATGTATGGATGGACTCATCCATAAGTTCATACTTTGATTAGAGTGACAGTCATTCGTCTGATTGTCCAATTGTATGGATGGTTGGATGGATGTTTATCTTGTTTTTGTAGTGGCAAAATAAAAAGAAATACAAATTGGTGAGCCTCTTTAACCTGATATTCAAAAAATATTCGAGTTCATATTTTTGTAGGTGTTACCAACAGTATATCTACCTATCTATTTCAATGCGTTAATGGTTTTATCACTGTAATATTTTTTTACATAGCTCGTTTATTGAGGAAGGCTATAAACTTTATAGTATCATGCGACAACCCGTAGGAGCGGAGTTGTAAATATCCAAATTCAACGCGGGCAAAACAGCAGCGTACCAATGGTTTGAACTAAATTTTTGAAGGAAAAATCTAGTAGCCGTATCAGGCAGATTTATCGAAAATTCTCGATAAAGACGAAAGTCTACACCAGACCTTCGTACGTCAATCACCTTTGGCTGCAGATGAGCCACCTTCAGTTCCAAAAATATTGATGGCGCGTCAAAAGCTGCAATATAGATGTATGAATTGCTGCAAATGTTCACACTTAAGTTAGAACTAAATAAAATTTTGTTAAAACCTTAGCAATTTGTCAGTGTTCCGTATCGAGGCGAGCTCAGTCAATAATACAAAAAAATTAAACTTTTTTCCATCGTTTTCGGGTAATACTCGACACGCGAAGCTTCGTGGGCCACGGGCAGTCGGCTGTATTTCATTATTTACTTATGACAGAGTAAAACAACGTTGCAAAAAACTATATTAATTGCTAAAAGTTCTGTTGCGGTATTGTAATTTAATTTTTCAAATGCTGCAAACAGGTTTGCCTGTTATTCTGTACAGTCGTTGTCAATGCATATTTTTATAATTACTTTGTTTTGCATTTGTTGCATTGAAACTTTAAATTTAATAGAGTTTGTACCTATCTACACAAGTCAAATTTTGTATACTTAGGGTTCCATAACATAAAATAGAAAAACCGTGCTAAAAACGTCTATATTGTTGGATAAGTTTATAACTGTAATTTATAGTGTTTAGTGTTAGTTGATTTTTTTAAGATTATTTGTATCTATTAATGTCGTTACAAATTACTACATAATATGATAATACTTAAAATTCACATTCAAGGGGGTCAACACTATCTTTCACTATCTGTTAATACTAAATATAACAACAATACTACAACTGTCTTCAAAAAATGCAACGCCATCTTCTCGTCATTTACGGAACTATACTGGACCTTTAGAGCCATTATTGCTTGCAAATTTCTATCTAGTTGGATTACGTGTAAGTACATATATTGATTCTAATAAGATTTTCTTTGACCTTTTAATTTTTGTGGGATCAAAAATACCTATAACTGACGATATATTGTAATGATACACCGCTATTGATCCATTGAGTAATACCTTCGTGTGTATAAAAGTAGCATTTTATTAATACATTATCGTACAGTAATAAAAAATATTACTATATCAAGTTTTCATTTTCAAATAAGCTTGCTTTCATTTCAAATTTAGAATTATTCTGAACCAACTTTCAATTTTAAAGTTGAAGTCGGTCATATATCAAAATACCTTAAGCTCTGAAAAATTAAAACATATTAGAATAGAATTGGCATCGTGCGCGCCATTTGAAGCGATTTGCCGAGTGCTCGCGAACGACTTCCGATGGACGAATACTTCAAATACTTTCCTTATTTGGGGGAATTGCAGTTTTGATTACTTCATTTTGATTTTTTCTTTCTTGATGCCATTTAAAGTTTGTGTAGAATTTATGCCGTTTCACTTAGACAGTGTATACGGTACTAAAAAAATGTAAAAACATTTATAGTGCTTTTAAATAATGTGCTGCACGATTTTGTTTTAACTCGTAAACACATTATAGAGATTTTAATAAAATAAATATATATATATATGTATATATAATAATAAATTTTGGATTATCTGCATCATCTGGGGGTTATTTCAATTTTTATTACATGTGCAGGATATCGCCTCAAGAAACAAGCGGTGCGGACTCTCTGTCCTTTGCTGCACTGAATGGTGCATGGACTTGGAATTCGTTACTAGCTCACATGTCTCCTTCTTTCTACAAACCCGGGTCCTTAAAGCAGGACGTGAAAAGCATTTGATGATTCCATCAAACTGAGTGGCACCATTGTAACATGATACGTGTCTGTAATGGTGACCCTCTTTCCAGAGACTTTGCATTCAGCGTAAGCTCACCTGGTGGTTAGACCAGGCGAGGTGAAGTCAAATTGACGTGTCCTATATAAAATAAAAAATGCACATCAATAAATACATATGTGAGGGTTTGTAGGAGCATCATTCAGAAAACGGAGTCATTGAATTGAAAAAATGAAGATCAAACCAAGGAATCGGCCTTTTCGTGCTACAGAAAAGCATAATCCTACTTTTTTTTGCAATTCGTTGATGAACTTAGGTAATACCTAGATCTAAATTTATTAGTATTCTGTTTGAATTGTTACGATTATAAAAACAAATGGAAATGTTCGCACATTCGACTTTTTCTTATAAGTGCAAGCGGCATTCTTATAATAAAATGCCATTTCATCCTTATAAGAATCTATTGTCTGCTAAGAAATCACCAATTAGCAGCTAACCAGACGAGAATGGACAGGGCGGAATATTCCAATGTTTATGGCATATCCAACTAGGCCGTCGGCTCCGGCTAGAATTAATCAAATCAACCAACTCCCTACCCACCACTTTCCGATATAATTAACGCATACTTGTATGTGTGTACAATACGTGAATGGATTGTGCTTGTGTGCGATAATGAACGATTATAGGAGACCTAGTTTACTTAACAACAGCTCTATCTCAGTTAGAGTTGAAACGATATCGAACCTTTTGCGGTTATAATAGGGTTCTTAATTTGAATGTGTATGGTGAATATACGGTGTTATTAGCTTGCGTATGCAAGTGTGAGTTGTTATTTGTTAGTGTGCGTTGATGAGTCACATTTTTTTTGTTTCGTGGGTAAGGCGCGAGGGTGCCCGCGTGGGGTGGCCGTACCCCTTGCTTGGCGCAACCCCATCTTATTAATCAGTGAAGTACCGTGCGTCTCTTCACATGTCTGTTCGATGCCAATCCTTACTTCTTATTAGATATTTAACATGTCCAAACTTATAGTCCTTAAAAATATGTTTATATTCCTTATATCGATATTAAGGTCGAGTAAAGTTAATACTGTTGTATAATATATAATAATGTTGTTGTAGCTTGTGTAGACGTATTCTGTTCCTAAAACAAAATAGTCATTATACCTATAGATGTATATGTATATTCATAGGAGTTCGTACCTAAATATAATTCAAATGTAGGTATAAAATCAAAACTACATTCGAATTCAAATCCCAGGAACACCTCATGATAAATTAGATGGGATATAATTTTTTTTATTAATTAGGTAGTTATTATAACACTGGGACTCCGGGAGTGCTGACATAAGTGAAAACTTGGTACTTATGTGCAGAGGTGTCACATGTGAATAGTCACAATCTGTCACAAGGTAACGGTGACGTGAGCTCAATGACTTTCCCCATCGCAAAAAATATTCCATAATTTCCAACATGTTGAAAACGTTTTCACTTCAAAAATACATTAGAATAAACACAGCAATATAACAATAACGGTTAGTTACAACAATAAAATACAACAACTAACTATAGCAAAACTAATCAAAAACTAAAATAACGAATTTAATTCCAATAAAACTTGTAACCAGCTATCAAAGTTGAGTTTCGAAGTGAATAATTACTGGAAAATTATAACCGTCCACGACGCCATTATGGTGTCAAGCGAGGCGTTCGCGTCAGTTAGCCAGTTAGCCCCTATAATTAAAGGCCGAATAAGTATCGACTAAACAATCAATAGCCCGCCTGATCTATAGAAAAAGAACACAAAAGCTTCAGTAGATAACATTACCCCGTCTTCCCTCCACCCCACACCCCCCTCATTAATAATATCGACCCTATTCACTAATTATGTGTGTTGCGAATGCACACGACATTGTTATTACCATGTGTGCACGCACACACACACACACATGCACGGTTGAACTTACACTCACCCGCGTTAATGATTAGTGAGAGCTCCCATTAAAAGTATTAAAGAAAAAAATCAATGTATCGAACTTATAGGGAATTGGATATAGTTATTTTCTCTATGTTTCGTGAGCGGATCGCGTGTTCTACGACTGTTGTGATTGCTGAAATGTTAATCGGTGTCGGGAGTTTTGGAGATTTTATTAAAGGAGACTTACATTTTCTTAGTATCGAAAGCAAATCGCCGCACAAGCTTTTATTCGATTGAGAAATAGATTAAAGAAATCGAATAAAGAAATCCGTTTTTGTGTCCTACCTCAATGTCTGATTAGCGTTGCCGTAGAGGATACTACTACTGTGCCTTAGGTTTTAGGTTCGATTCCTGGGTTGGATAAATTGCTAGTAGATTAACAGTGATAGACTGACCGATAAAGTAACCAAGTTCATTGCCGTCAGACAGGAACTTTTTCAGTATTGCGAGATCTCTAATACTTTGAGCTCCCACTTGTAGATTTAGGTAGATATTTACATTTTATTTAAAAACAAATACTTTTTTAATAGCAGAATCTAATAATTTCTATGAGCATAATAATTAAATTAGCATTCATCACTATGTTCGTTTTGATTATGAGATTGTTTTGTTTTTGAGATTATCAATTTATATATGGCTGTGCGTTGAAATATGCATATCATTTTTACTGTAATAGGTTTTGATTTTATATATTCATAAAGTAATTAATGAAAAATTAATACAATAAGAATTTGATATTAGAAATTCGGATAAGAACTATTTGTGCATACACACGAGGTGATAATTTTACTGTAAGTATTTCGTTTATACAAATTCTTGACAAGGAATCGTTATGTAAGCCGCGATTTAGTGAAGTAACAACAGTTTCGCGTAGTGTGCAACAGCTCGCGTGCGTGCCGCGCGTGTGTGAGTGCCGTTGGGCAAGGTCAGGGTTGTTCTATCTGATCAATGGTCAACTTGATTCGCGAAACTGCCAGTTACGTACAAATCGATTCTATTTAGAGTTCATAAATATTGAAATAACTGAACTTATATATAAAATATTCAGTTTAGAAATGAGTGATGTTTTTATTGTTTATATTTGCTACTGTAGTAGTTTAGGTTAGTATCAATCGTTTTAATTGGTAGAGTTTTAAATATAATTGTTTTTAAATAATAATTAGTTTGATTGCATCAAGTAATAATTTTATTAGTAATTAATTTCGACGTCATTAACCGTGTAGCTTTTTATATAATTTATATTTATTTTAACCACACGACATTAAGCACACGTTCTATTCAAAGGAATACAAAAAAGCGGCGACCCGTCGTGTCTAATAGAAACTGTATAATTAATCACTTGATTAATCAGTGTGACGAATAAAAACAGTGTAATGACCCGTTTCCTTGAATCGATCGACATGACGTCATCAACATTTGACTGCAAAGTCATTGTGTGTTTATAGAGAATTCCGATTTTATCGATACAAGTAATGCATTTTAGTTACCGCTTGTTTTGATTGTTAATAATAATCGAAGTAGACACTCTAACCGATACGCCTTTGCTAAGAAAATCGATAATATATTACGTAGTAAATACCCTTTACCTACGTGATTAGAGACACTGAGATTCTTATTAGCATCTGTATAAATACGATTAAATACAAGGTTACAAGTTATATAAATAGTTAAGATACCCGTCCCAACTGTACCTAAACAATATGAATAAACAAAATCAGTACAAACATCCTAATCAACATATTTTAAGAAGGGTTGTGAATGCGGTCGATAAATGCTAAATCGATAAAACCTGCCAAACACTATTCCATGACAGGGTGGCGTCAGATTCTCGTGGGGCAGAAAAAAGTGAAAAGCAATCAGTGTGGCATAATTAGTGCGTTGTAAGTATGGGGCGCGTTGCCATGGCCACGGCGTCGGTGGTGATACCCGTTGCTTACCCGCCGCGTTAATTTCCAACGGAATTAATCGAATCAAGCTTCGTTCGATATCGATTTGTGTGATTGAAATAAACTTTGACGTCACTAGTGATGCTTTGTATTTTGCAATGTTTTGAATGTATTCATTGTTCCGTTCTGATTAAGTAAAGATTTTGTTAAATAGTATTTAGCGTTTTATGAGTACAAATATAGATTCATTATACTATAAATAATTATCTTTTGTGATTATTGTAATTTTGAATAAGCAGATGATTGATGAGAATAATTCTTGTAACTATGACATGAACTTCACAAATAGATAGTAAACGTAACTTTTTTTATAACACTTAGATGGCAGACAAGCACATGGCCCACCTGACGAATTGGATACCGTGGCCTATGGACGTGTGCAACACTAGACAAGTCACACTCGCGCTGCCGATCTAGTAAACACAGAGTGTTTCTGTGCCGTCAGTGAAGAAGACAAAGCAGGATAAGCATTTAGTTTTTAGCTCTACCCTACTCACCGCCCGGAACACAACACGAGGTTATTATGGCCGCGGTATTCTGTAGGTTGGACCTCCTCCCGCAGTCGGACTGCTCAATCGTACAGAAATACCGTCGTGTCCTACTTCCATAAAACGTAAACCGACACCAAGTACAAACGTGCATGGGGCCCTAGTAAAGATTTAAGGATAACAATCGTTCTCCTAAAAGTCTCATAACTGGAAGAGAAATCGTAGGAAAGTGGATTTGGGGCTGCAAAGTAAACGTTTATGGGGTAACTGAGATTAATGCTGAAATTATGATGATGGACCCAAAATAAATCAGGATCCAAAACTATCACCCAGTTGTGTGCAATCACTAAAGTTAATGGTCCTGTGTAACTATCAAAATCATGGATGCAGTGGCATTTGACATGGTGACCACTTATTATATAAGTGACTACTTACTATAAAATTTCTCTTGAGCTAGATTTTATCGATGATTAAATCGCCTTTAATTCAACAGAGTTAACACATTTAGTTCACCGAGTTAACACATTTTCTAACTTAAGTCATTGAGTAAAACGTGAAAGCTTAATCTGGCTGGTGAAATCCAGGTGTCACTGAGGGACTTAGGTAACAATGTCATTATCATAAAAAACAAATGTTATACAAATTATAAACACCATTTTGTATGCGTTGGGTGTATAAAAATAAACGTTATGTCCATTGTCTTTGACAAGCGTCAAAAGAAAGATCAAATAAGTATTGATGATTCGTGTTTGCAACATTATAAGTCTGTAGAAAATACGTTATTATTTATTTTATAACGTAATACTAATTTCACGTTTTGACTTTAATACCTGTTATTGAAACCATAGATATTATAAATTAGATATTTCTATAGTAGTAACTTTTGTTCTTAATACAAGTTATTTCATTGTAAACACACATATAATCACGCCTTTATCCCCGGAGGGTTAGGCAGATGTGAAATTAACACCCACATTTCACCAATAATTACATTCGGTCCCACGTAATAGGTGGTGAACGTGCACTATTGTTGACTCGAGCCATTCATCTGAGGCCGAGTCTGGGCTGTATATATCTGTCTGTTAAACAGCCCTATCCCTTAGTCGCCTTGTACGACACCGCATAGGAAGAGATGAGGTGGTCCAAATTCTACTCTGCTGGAAACCATCATTGTTTTACGACAAAATACATATCCTACCTTTACAGACCATACATTTGTCTTCATGAGCGCTCGATCAAATCGAACTTATTGTTATGTCTACTTAAAATTAAGGAGGCCATCTTTTAAACCACCTTTTGTATTCAAAATTCGATAATTTATTGCCGAAATAATATAATTACGGACGACTGACGGGACGGATTGGTTGAGACCGGAAACAGCAAATTACCGGAGAAATTAAAGCGGAAACATTTGGCCACCGCCGCTGGCAAGATGGCGCGCCGCCGATTATCGTGTCTGTTCGATTTATGAATAATAATTATTGTCGCGTCTAATTATTTGTTTACTCTATAATTAGTTTCTTTTGAAATAGCCCAGTGTTGCACCCATTAAATTAATAATCGATTATTATTTTATTAATGTCAATATGGGATGTTCCATAAAATTTTATAGTTTTTAAATCAAAATTTTTATGAAATACATTAAAATTTAGCATAATTCAAACAATAAATACGAAATTAATATTCATTATAGATATTTGAATGCTTGTTTTCCTGTGGACCGTTTTAATGATTTTATCATAAATTGATTATATTATTTTTTATGTCCTTGATAAATAACAAAGACACCAAATTGATTATTCTATCTTCTAAGATGACTAATTAGGAATACGGCTATAACAAAACTAGTTTAACATTTTAGTACGCAGTAAATCATATTAATAGCGTAGAAATCCTAAAATATGACAATTTTTATGGTAACCAGCTCAAAGATGGAGATAGAATATTAGATATATTTAGTGTAACTAACTATGGAATTGGTTCCATTAAATTAATAAATTGGTTTAGTCTAAAGTATATGCTACCATCTGGAAGTAGATATATAAGTATACCTATTATATATACAATCCACACTAAGCAATCAGTAGCAATAAGCTCCTACTCAATTAATTAGTTATTTGAAGGATTTTTTATCTTCTATTGATATAAACAAATAAAGATAAAGTTTTGTATACGCAGAATGCATAGAAGGCTATGCATAGATAAATATAGGGTACTGCTCTAGAAGTATAATGAAAACGGTTAAGAATTATATAGTCTTCTAGCTGCAACCTGTGATTTGGAACTTAATTTTTCATTCATCCAATCATAATTTACGCCAAACACAGAAAACAAATTACTGTGGTACTAATTTTAACGTAAGGTCTTATACGATTTGTAATATAATAAACCTAGATGAAAACCATTCTAAAATTAATCCTATAAAGTAGAAGCTACTTACATAAAAATTGTTAGCTTTATCTTTGTTGAATATGTTAATAATCCAATCACATGAAATATATTATAAGATATATCGATATATAGATATATCGGTTGGTATACGCAGGACCAGTACAACACTATGGTTTAATCATTAATATCATAGACCAACCATCGCGTGCACGATCCATCAGCCAAAACTCCTGTAATTATCTAGTATTAGCATTTAAAGCCTGAAGACAAAGCCTTGTTATTATGAGGTGAAAATTTGTCACCTTATGGTTAAAACAGGTGACAAGATAATTGTAAGCTTTTAGTACGTTTGATCGACGCGACACTAAGGACAATTAACTTTGTTATAATTTATTAGGTAACTTATAATATTAATACGACAGGCAATTGTAAGGATTGTTATGATAGAAATTTATTCATTGATATATATTTTATGCGGGCTATGTGTTATCTGTAGTCAAGCTATATAGGTATTGAGACGAGAAGGTTTTTAATTAACTATACATTAAAAAAAGGCATTTCTCAAATATTTTAGTCAGCAAAATTCAATATCAAGGCTCATACTGCAGGAAGAACGCCTATTGTGATCAAACGGATCGTAGCCACCACTTCGTGAACCTGAGGGAGCTGATCCCACAGGTATCTAAATGTAACAAGGAAAGAAAATGGATGCGGGGTGCATAGTTACGAATGGAAGGTATATACTTAGTATCTTACCTTTACGCCAGCAGCGTTGGTACATATTATCATAGCCATGCGATGATTACAAGTGTCTCTTCATATACATGTATATACACAATCACTTCAGTCAATCAGTCTATTAGTTAACTTTATAGATTTAAGATTTTAATTGGTAGTTGAGAGTTTGCTGTTAATATATTTTTATTAGGTCTTATTTGCGTGGGAGAGTATGAATGTTAAAAATAATTCAAACATTTAAAAAAATATGTAGTATAGTTATTTCAATATTCACAAAATACTGAAGTAGTTAAAAAATTTTCTTCAATGAATTTAACTTGCTATTGCAGTCTCAACTATTTATTTAGTTAGCTACTGCAATTTTATTCGGCTGCAATAAAGTCCCATATCTCCCGACGCATTCAAAACCTGGTGGTCGTTATAATAAATCATACAAAAATAAATCACTCACGAACTTAAATGTGAAATACTTTCTCTAAACAAAAGGGCATTGTTTATGCAAAAGTAGCATTCCGAGTCGAATACTTTTCGTCGCCTGCCATCCACCCTGTATAAGCAATTTTTTTTATTTTATTCGAATAAAGAGCTAAGCGATTTATCGATAAATTTTATATATGAACCCGTCGTGTTTTGTGATCACGATCGTTGTTTTAATCTAAGACAGAAGTGAAATATATCGATATTAATGAAAGTTGCTTTAGAATGATTTTCTGTTCAAAACATAGGCGACCATGATATCAAATTCTTGAGATTTATTGATTTGCCTAAACAATTGTATTAAATTCATAACGGTATTTTTTTGGTAGCTGTGACAAGATTTTCTAAAATTACGGACCCTAATATCAAATATACAAATGAATTGCATAAAAAAATAAAAATACCAATTATCTATATTTTTAGGCCATAACATATCTATGTATGAAATTTAACAAAATGTGGGGTTCATCAGTAACAAGATAAGCCAGTAAAGAGATGATCTTGTTTTGTACATAGTTATTGATGACAATAAAATTTATTTTTCGTCACATTTGTTCAAGTGATGCCTTACATACTGTCTTATTAGGTGATAAAATACAATTAAAGTCTGCTAAACCTAAATTGTAACCATAAAAGTAAGCATAATTTAAATGTGTGAATAATAAATCGACGGACTATCAAACAAAGGCAATATAGTCTCTTAATAGTATTCATTAACCGTTTTGTATTGCATTTCGATTTATTAACCTTACTTTGACGGCTTGTAAATCATTTGGGGCTAATTAAAATTTGGGTTTTTGCGAAATGAACATTCTAACCCTTCAACATAATTTACGATATCTCGTCTCTTTCACACATAAACTTTCTAATTTGCAGTTCCAGCCTCAACGGACTGTTGCAAATAAATCGGTCACTAATAAAAACAACACCTCGGGTTAAAACTATAAAAATATATTGCCAGCTGTCAATGTTCAATTTTGTTATGACCACACCCGAAAACCAGTGGATGGGAGCCCTTAACGTCTGTCAAAGCAGCAATTAAAAGGTATCGGTGTAGCCATAAACCGAGGATTAATTCCCACCTTTTACGATTAAAAAATAAATAAAATTTTGCATGTATAGTTGCGTGTCGGCGTTCATTTTGAAGATTTGTTCGTTTTGTAAAAGATTAATGCTACCTTATTGGCACAAATAATTTGCTCGCATATGGAGGTGCATGTTATCACTGACTTGCATTGCCCGCACACACTTTTAAGGCGATCGCTTGACACAATTCTTTTTATTGTACTTATAAACGTAATTAGTTAGTCTCTGATTTATTTCTTAATGGTTTATAAACTTTGTTGGACACCGATACAGTTATACGATTGCTTTTAATTAGTTGCAATATTTTTAATTTTTTATATATAATATATGGTAAGGTCGTCCGCACTTGGGTTATTCGATGAAGTAATCCAAAGTATTTATTTACCTACTGAACACTAATCAGAAATGAAATATTCACTGGCGAAGTCTTGGAAAATACGATTATCCGTCCGAGCCGAGTAATTTATTTTTAAAGCTCGTAAAATCTCACTCTTTAAGCAATAAAAGTAACATTTTAGCCAAGATAGTAACACGGGCTACGATTATGGCGTTCGTTTACTAAAAGCGTTTGCGCTCAGAAATCACTTGTCAAACATTGGTGGTGTCGTGACACTGAGAAGTAACGTCAGTTTTGTACTTAGGAAATGTTGATAATACTCTAAACGGGCGCATTTACATATATTAAGAATCCGTAACCGAGCACGGTACGCCTCGCAAAATAAACACACACGAAAATTCGACAAAAATGCAACTTTCGCATATCACACGCGAGCGTATTTCACATAACAACCAGTCGTTTTAACGATAACAAAACAGTGCGGAAAAAGTAAGAGAACGAGATGAGAAAAGTTACTTTAAGAATATACGGAAGTTAATTAGAAACGGAACGAAAAACAACCGTAACTGGTGGCGAAGTTGGCCGTTCTAGCGCGGCCAATGGTACAAGGCACTCACACAGGCAACCCTCACCACCGCGGCGCTAGGCATTTGCATACCGCCCGCCCAGGCGCGCGCCGCCGCCCAGCACGAGCGACAGGGACAGAGCGCGACACTCGCGACACAACTAACAATACAATTTAAATTTACAACTTTTTAAATTTTAAAATTCGAATTATCAAATTGTCATTTTCGTAATATTTACTCTAAAATTTCCATAGTGGTACGAGTTGTGAGTTCGTAGGCAAATGAGGTTGCGTTGTCGTAGAAAAGGATAGGAATAAATTTATCGCCGTCGCGTCGGATCGGAGTTTGATGAGAGTAGACAATTCGTGCGCCGAGAGGGATCATGAATGAGCTTAGATACTCGTAATCCTTTAATGAGAATGTTGGCGTCAATTGATTGTGACGTATCGTTTACGATGTGTTGTTGATATCGAATCGTAACCGAAGATTACATTGGAGCTGTTACTATTTAAAGACTTTTGCATCTACGAGATTAGGTTTTGATTATTATAGGTACTTACGAGAATTTTTTATTGAACGAAAATAAATTACAAAGTCTTCCATTATATATTTCTGTTTGAATTGTTAGTCTCAAAGTCTCAAAAAAAAACAAAAAAAAAGTCTTACAATCCTATAGTTCAAATTATATGTATACTGAAAAAATATAGACAGTAAATAAGTAGTGTAAGTAGACAAATAGGCAAAGAATATCATAAAATATTTAACAGCTGCAATTATCAATAATTTATAGTCTTTTCGATATCAAAGCAAAGCTAAGGATTTGGCAACAGTGACGAATAACGTCATACGTGATTCTATAAAAGACATCTAATCCCATCATTATCATCGAAATTATAACATAAGAAACATTTGTTTTGAGTTACTACTGCTTACTATGAGTACAGCCTCTGTGGCGTGGCGGTAGTGAACGCAACCGCTACGCAGGAGGCGCGGGTTCGATCCCCGCTCAGTGCAAATATTTGTATGCATAAATATGGGAATTTGCATTGATCTGGCTGATTCTATGTATAATATGTATGTATTTACAAAAAAAAGTATTATTAGCATTGCAGATTCCATAACATAAGCTAGTTTAACTATGCTTACCATGGGCCTAGATAGCGTAATGTAGAATGTTGTAAAATATTTATTATTTATTTATAATACGCAAAAGTAGATTTTTGTCTTGTTGGACTGTGCGTTATGGGAGATTCTCATTGGAATTTGGAGATTTACTGCTGAGCTCGAAACATTATTCAATAGATAAACTCGTTTCAATAATAATATTTGTCAATTGTTTTGTTTATGGTGGAGAGAAGGGGTGCTAGATACAAGTATATGTATAAAATACAACAAAATCATACAATTATGTAATTCTAGTTAATCTTTAAGTTTAACCTGAATGCAAACGTGAAGTTTTAACTTTTTTTAGCATAAGTCGATTTTAATATCACTCTCTGCGAACACAATTATAATGTTATAAATTACGAGCTACCGTTGAATTGGTCAGTTCTTATGTCGTGAAGACTTTGCAGGCAGAACAGGTAATGGAGCCATACTTAATTCGACCGCGGATGTACCACCCTTTCATTGACGACCTTTGTGACGCAATAGTAAAGTATGCCGCCTGTGAGTCGTTTTGGTAGCCGAAGGTGAGGTTGACAGGCATATCCCTCGCACCCCGGCCGACCCAGGGCCATCTCTCACGATCTGGCCCTCTTCTCGGGTGTGGGGACTACAGAGTCCCCAACTCGTCCCCGGAAACGGGGAGGCGTGCCAGGCGCGCCAACGCCGCGGCCTGCTTCTGCCAGGTTGACAGGCGGCTCCACCTGTCAGCCCCAGGCCGGCGCTCATTGGGGGCGGAGGTCGTTCATTAACCACCGACGCCCAAGTTGCCTTCGTACGCGGGCAGCTTGGCTTGCGATCCTTCGTCGCTCCCGCGGCCGCTCCCGCCCCGCCTCCTCCTTCACGAGCATTACTTGCGCGCAAGGACGAGTTAACGCTCTGTAAAATATCGATAACAACGATGTGTAGAGTACCTAGTGAGCGTCGGTAGCTTAGCGGTTAAGGAGTTGGCCTTACGATCGAAAGGTCCTGGGTTCGAATCCTGGCCATTACACTACCGACGTGAACCCATTCCTAACACACGCAATTTAGTTTAGCTGGAGGGGTTGGAGGGACTATTACTAATTTCGGTTCTAAATTTTTTTACAAAACTATTCATTAACCCTCCTATGATTATTTTAATTAGCAGTATGTTGCTTTTCACACAATGTAATATAGTAATAGAGGGTTTGCCTCCCATATATTCATAATTCCCAATCTCATTTCCTTTCGCATTTTTTTTTCATTCCTTTCTGCATGACAACCAGGTAATTCGTTACCTATTGCCGGCTGAGGTGGTATACCTGTGGAGTGGAATGTTCATCAGCCCCCCACACCTAATTACGGGTGACATCACCAGTCCTTTGCGTTGTCAGTTTTCAAGACCACTATATTAAGAGTTCCACAATGTGGAAGCTTGTGCACCTCAATATTATAACTTTTCTTATACCTAACATATATATGGCCTTACATTCATATTTTGAACCTTTATAACAACAATACTCTTATGTTTTCTCATAATATGTCCATACAACAAAAACCGCTTCTTTCTCAAAATTTTATTCACTGATGCAACTTTGAATCTTACTCTAACACATACATTCCTTGTCCATTACCATCGCAATATATATCCAACTTAATATATTATGACCATAGCTAGTTTAATCTAATACATCCGTGACTACTGGCTGATATCCCAACCCCGAGGGGAAAACCGCCACAGAGCTTTGTCTGGCAGTCAGCAGGTGTACCGCCGTGCAAGTGAGGTTAGTTTCGCCTCGATCTAAGACTTACGGGGCAAAACCAACCTAAAGCGAACGGATAGGTACAACATTTTTTTTGCATTTGAATGTATTGCACTCTATTACAATTACAAGATATGCTCGTTATAATCAATACATTTACGTAAAAGGATAAATCTAATCATGTCTATAGGTACTTAAAAAAATTACGTAAGTCGGGTTATAAATCTCAGAATAATCGGTGTAAGTATAACAAAGATACCAACGAATTGAGAACCTCCTTTTTGGAAGTCAGTAAATAGTGCCATAACCTAAATTTCATTTATGCAATGTCCTGTAATGAGATTTCTCTAACATGGAACTTTTAACAGCAATCAGTTAATTAATCTATAAATTACTAACGACAGATAACGTGTTATTACTACAATAAATATTCTTATTTGTTACGGAACTTCTACCAACCAGTTATACCTCAATTAAGTTTTGAATAAATTAATAAACAGCACAGCGAATTAATAAATTCGTTCACCTCACTTGCGATTCTTCATTCAAAAATATTTACGACATTGATCGCAGTTTGTATAAATAAATCAGACTAAAATCTGCCTTTACCTCATAAAAATAGGGTCAGTTTAGTTGGTTAAAATATTTATTTTATTCTTGTATCTTCGATATAGGGTACCGTCCCTAGAAGGCTTCCAAAGAAAATTTATGGCTTTATATATTTATAGGAATCCTTGGAACCTTTTCCAGAAATGAGATTTTAAATAGAAAATTAATATTCTGAATGGCTGAAACCTTGTTTATTTGTCCCGAAAAATGATGCCAGTCATAGAAAAATGCAAAGACAAACATACTACTTCCACATACATTTAATTTTAATAAGTAGTGATGTGCAAAGTAGAGGAGAAATCTTTGTACATTACATCTATTTTTCTGTATAAATGTAATTTTGTGTGTGTGTACAACACAGTATAATGATGAGAATCAGCACGCAAAGCATTGAAAAAGTCATAGTTGCAGAATATTTGGGAATGATCGCATTGCCTCTGTTGTTCTAGTAGGTTGCGGAAAATTACAAATGTAGGATGCAAGAGGCCCGGCTTCTGGACTGAAGAGGCTCATAATATGAAAAAGAAGTTTTGATAAAAAGTATATTAACTACCTATTTATCAATTATTAACCAGTCAGAATTAAATACTATACAGAACTTGACAGGTCACGTTGAAATTTATAATTGTAGATGTGTGTTTTCATAATGTTCTATCTCATTCCCAAACACGCTTCTTTGACTAAGATGTTAATATTTGTAGGTAATGTGTTAGTCGTGTAATAATAATTTACGTTCTTCTTTTCTCGATTCTAATTGAGCTCTTTTTCAGTCCAAACTTTTCAATTTTATGACTCAGGTATAAAATAATTATAATGTACATGCTTAAAGGTTTTTATCCACTATTTTATGTTTTACATATAATGTTCATTAAGTAACAGGTGAGACAAGCCTCCTCCAGATAAATAAACAAGAGAACTAACTGAATATTTCAAAATATATCTTATTAACAGGAACACTGCCATTAATGACTGCATTTTCTAGTTCCAGGCTTTGTGTCATTTGCAACCTGCTACACGCCTTGCTGCTTCATTACTTACATACCTATGTTAATTTATAGGTACTCAGTGTACTTACATATTTCTTCCTCCCGGTAAAGTAGATAAAACATTCAGCTTTTTATCTACATATTTATAATATGAAGATGTACTAACATAATATATGCAACCTTCCATCTCATTTACGCAATGTCTTTATATAGGTACCTCTTAACCTTTTTTTATACCAATTAGGTGGCAGACAAGCGCACGGCCCACCTGATGGAAAGTGGTTACCGTGGCCTATGTATGAGTGTAACACCAGAGAAGCCACACTCGCGCTCGCTGCCAACCCTGTAAGCACAGAGTTTCTGTGCCGTCAGTGTAGAGGACAAAGCAGGACCAGCCTTTAGTCATCCCACTGACAGCACAAATTCTCCAGTGAGCTCTGGCTACCCTACTCACCGCGGGGAACACAACACGAAGTTATTATAATACGCGGTATTCTGTAGGGCGGAGGTACTTCCTCAGTAGGACTGCTCAATTGGGCGGAAATACCGCCGTGTCCTACCTTCTATAAGATAAGAAATACGGGCGATAATATTATGATCAGTATGGGCCAGACCGAGGAGGCAATTAATTGCAGAAAAACAGAAGTAATAGTATTACTTTAAGAAACAGTGAATTCGTGAAACTTTTGGTTCTCTAATACTGTTAGAAAATATAGATAGCTGATAATAATTTTTGATAATAGCGAAAGTAGAAAGCATATTTTGCCAAACTACATCTATGTGTCTCAACCTTAATGAAAACACACAACAGACAAGAACATTGTAATTACGAGGAGTAAGAGATTTATTACACGAGGATAGGAAACTAACCACACGTGACTTAACGTCTCATCACAAACAATGTATAAAATAGAAAAACATGGCAAAATCTACCTTATTTCAAAGTGATTAATACCAATTTTCATAGTTAAAGAAAAGCCACTTTAGCTGTCTTCGATCCCGTTTAAACGCGTGCATATGCATTCTTGTTCCATGTGTGAATACCACGAAAGCGGAACATGTAGTAGTTAATTTTTGCGCAAAGCTTGTGCGAAAGAGATGTAGACTCATTTACAAATAGTTTACTTAAGTGTGAAAGAGATAGTGATAGAGGGGGTTAATTAATGAACGTGGAAGCCTGCGCTCTTTATTGCTTTCGTGGCTGGACGCTAAGACGTCCCTGGTTAAGGAGTTTTCCGTTGAGAAAATATAACTATACCCACCTAGTACTTTTTCAGTTATCTGAAGTATATTAGTACCATTTTCATAGAAAAATAAGCAAAACATACCTAGATTACCGATATTTAACAAACTTCTATAGATTTTACTTTGGACAATTTATTAGCATGCAATTTCTTGGCGAGTTAATTAAAAGAGAAAGTCTCCATAAGGACCAGCCGTTAAGTCTATACGAGACACCTGTTTAATTACATAGGATATCCGAAACTCTAACGTAGAACATTTCATTAGACGTTCAACCTTCAGACGAACTCGTACCCGACACCCAAATAAAAAAAGGAGACGACGTGTGAGGTTGCGTTGCATCCCTGCGATCCTCCGGCTAGACAACTATTACATTTAGCCGGGTTACACTACAAGTATAACCATAAATAGTGTGAGCTTAATGTGGTGAATGTTTTCTTAATTTCATCTCACTGTGTGTATGTAGTGGTTAAGAAATTAAGAAGATGCGGTAATGTCTGCGCACCACTTATGGTCCTCGCTTTAACAGACTATTGTCTCCACGAATTGTTTTTGTTCTAATAAAATTCCTTAACGTTTCTTAATGAGGTCCTGTTCTATTTTGTTTTGTTTTTAATTGAGCTTTTTATACTTTTGTGTATTAGTGATTAAGTTGTCACAATTGATTGGACTGCGAGTTTTAATCTGGTCAATTTTATAGCATAGCACTCCTTAGAAATAACAAAGTTAATGAATGTCTATTATTGAGAATGAATTAATAATAGATTTAGTTTCATTATACATGTATTTAAATTGCCTTGTTAATTCTACGAAATAAGTTTGAGTTTTAGTTTGTGTGTGATTGTTATTGGGATTGATAGGGAAAAATCTGTATAGGGGAAAACTGTTACTTTTTCTTTTAGGAAACCTTTCAAAGTGTCTACGAGTAGTTGTACTACAAAGTCACCCTTTTTAAGGAATGTCAAAAATAAAAGTGGTACAATATGGACTCCTTTGACGATAATACATTCACAAATTTTATATCACGAAATATGTCGTGAAAACTCAAGAAGTCTAACTGGTTTAAGATTGTAAGGGATGACCTATACCAGTTTTACCAAATATTACAGCCAAGAACATGCAAAGTGGAGGAAAAAATGTTGATAGGTGGACCCTGGACGCCAAGATGATACTCTGGAAAGCAGTCAGGCCACATAGCAATGACCGGAGTCTACATTCAGATGTGTATGGCGTATTCGAATCGATTAAATCCGCACACTGTTTCGTCACATCGGTCTTAGTCGAAGTCCCAGGTGTGCCCTAGGAAGGATATCTCTGACATCCCTAATTTAAAGTGGAATATACTAATGAGTTTAGCTCTAAGGAACTTTGTTAAATATTTTTTTGGTGAAACTGTTCATCAAATTTAGCTGTTAACTTTACTTCCTCAGTCAGTCAAGTTCCATTTGGGTATAGACTCTTTATCTATACTAATATTATGTAGCTGAAGAGTTTGTTTGTTTGTTTGAACGCGTTAATCTCAGAAAGTTCTGGTTAGAATTGAATAGTAATTTTTGTGTTGAATAGTCCGTTTACTGACGAAGTTTGAAGCTATCTATCATCACGCATCTACTTAAGGGAGCGAAGCTATGATCACAAATGTCACCAAATTCCCATACACTATATAAAAACTAAAGAAATACGGGCTACAATATATAGGTGATATGTGGTTTCAAAATATACCATGAGCGAATCCAGGGTGACCCTGCTAGTCATTCATAATAATTCATGGTATTCACTTTTTTCCCTTTTTAATTAAATTAGATCGCCTAAGATAACTCTCGCGAAGTTCTTTGATCTTGAATGTTCCTCCTCAACTCGATCGATGAGCTGGATAAACTCAAGAGTCATATTTTAGTGGAATGCAATTATAACAGCGGGGTTGTTGAGGGTGGCGCACACTGTCGCCACATACTCGTACATTCAAATATTGGTACATACACACTGTCTGTGTGAATACGCTAGGGTTGTCAAAATCTGGATAAACGACTAACGGCTATTTAGAATAAGGCTGAATATATATCCTTATGAACGTAATTTTATTTGTAGAATCACGCTTGTGTTTTACGTAGAAAGAGTACATGATTTTCTGTTCTTTTTCATTTAATAGTGAAAGATTACTAGTTGGTACTAAGAAGCCTCCACCAGTTAGGAGTCAGGTTGGGTGACAGGCATATGAAGTATACTGTTTCTCATAAAATATCCCTCAGTATATTAAATAATAAACAGCTAAGTTCACTAATCATTTTATAGTGCGGTCAGTAATATCTTATTATTCTGTTTCATATTATGCACAATGATAAGTTTCTCTAGTGAACGATAGCTGTGTCATCCTCTTATGTGATTTATAATGAAGATATAATATTTTATTGTGATATTTATTCAAATCTCAACCGTTTTCCTTTTACCATAGAAATTAAATTTACTGTTGATAAAAATAATAGTCAATATCACTCGTACGTAGCAACCCTAGCCGCCCATAAATGTAACCGGACGTCACCCCTAAGGATTAGTGACGTGGCTATGAGATTACCACATCGGCCGCTAATGAAGAATCACCGATTGTAATAAATAATTGACTTTATTATTTAGAACTAGTAGGCGTGACGGTTTTAAGAAAATTGAGTACATTTATAAATTAATGAAGTCGTCGAAATTGTTTTAGGTTAATCGGTGTGATATTTATAAACATTAGTTTGAAATAGGCACATCCTCATTCTTAAAGAACGATTTAGAATATTTTCAGTATGTTTTCTTCTAGATCATGTCTCTAGCGGTTATAGTTTGAGATACTTAAATAAGACTAAACAGTTTGTTTATGGTGTACAGATTCCTCTCGAGGTGTACAGGTCCTAATCAGTATCTTTGAATCCAAGTGAACTTAACTGCTAGTCTGGCGTAGGTATTCTTCTAAGGTTTAGAGGTTAGACGGCAGTCGCCTTCGTAAAAGTCAACGAACCTATGAATTCCGCCGATCCCGAGCTCCAAAACGTAAACTTTTCACATAGTAATTGCAGTATCGAATCAGTTAAATATATTCTCTTAAATATTAAAATATTTTTCGTAGGTCATTTGTTTTGTTGGTCATACGTGAAATTATAAATCATCTGTTGTACCTTTGCAAATCTACATATCTATATCAAGTTATATTAGTTCCTACATACTAGTACAGTATGTGTACATTCGAGTCAGCTTGTCAATAGACTTTGACAACAATTTCAACACAATACGAAATGGCTTATAACAATTATTTGGTGAAGTTGACAGTTCGAAGTAAACTTTTACAATGCACTTAACACATATATCATACATGAAATTGAACGTAAATTTAACTTTATATTCTCATAATAATGTGTTAACAAACATAAAAGCTAAACAAGGAGATGCAACATTACTTACTCGTACAAAAACAATCCAAACAGTCGAGAAGACACTTAGCAGAGCAATTATTTTCTACGTATGCAAGTTCATAACACACGTAATATAGTCATTGCAGGTCGTAAATAACACCTAAATGAAAGCATCGAGACTCCAACAACTTTTGTTTACATTTCAGATGTGAAACGTCACATGTATCCGAGTTTTGACAGATGATCATAAAGTAACACAAGCGCAGTAACATTTACATACGGTGTCGGACGTACTGTAGGACTCGTAACGGAACGGACGCGTGCGAGCTGATGTGCGAATGTAAATACTTTTGGTTTTGTTAGTTTTGCGTTCCGTTTTCAGCTCGTTTTTCGTGTGTCCGTCACACAGTTTGCGTTAGTACTGACCACAGCTTAGGGCGCCGGCCATGCGGCCGTGTGCGTGTGTGGAGCTTTCTGCACGCGATCGCTCCAAGCTTTAACGAGTGGGGTGTGTGTCTGTGTGCGTACGAACTTCACTTGTGGAAGTATGAGACTAGACTCATTGACTGCGGCCCTTATTGTATGAATGTGGAAAAATTATAGTGTAGAATGTTTTGCCTGAAACAGAGATGCGTATTGTTTATGTCCCCGGTAGAGCACTTAAGGAGCCCAATTTGCGGACGACGTTAATGTCGCATTATTTTCTCTAGAGTCGCATTATATCTTACAAAGTGCTGTAATTAAAATTTTCGTATCATTAAACACTAGCAGGCTGTGCTTCATGATATTTTATGAAACAAAATTTAGTTTCAATGTAAACCTACCTACTATGATAAATTCAATAGTTAACTAAACTATTTTTCATTTTAAACTATTATAAGGAGGATACTTTTGTGAGTATCGAACAGCATCTTTTGAAAAGTTTTTGTAAGTCACTCAATCTCCTTTGAATGTGCCAACATACACAAGCAATAAACAAACTATTAACCCTTATATTGATATTAATTCTTAGTAATAACATTAGTTCAATTTGAAGTCAATCTAGTAGTTATAGCCCAAATTAACTACTGTCTAAAGTTCAATATTGATTCAATAGTACAATTACAAGCGACGCTTAAATAACACGTTCACGTAAAAGTCAACACTTAACACGCTACTGTCAATAAATAAACAAAGAGCCATAAAGTTCAAAACTAAACGTTAATCAGCGGATAGTGTGAACATTTGTTAGTGAATATATCATAGCAAGTCAAAACTTGGTGCTTGCATTCTTAAAGTTGAAATTGCACATTTATCACTGCGGACCATGCGCCCGATGGTCCATTAAGAGATTTTTCTGAATCATAAATCTCACTTCGCCTCATCTCGCTTCGATACTACAGATATGGAGTAAACACGAGTGCGAGCTCCTGAGATATTGTTTCGGAGAACTTACTAACATATCATATACTTACATTGTATATGGAGTTGTTTTTCATACCGCTTGAATTATGAAATATTTAACAAATATTACTAAAAAGGACAAAATTACTTTTTGATGCTTTTCGAAGTTATGTGTATTTATCGCAGGTTTATAAGTGTCCGGTAAATGGCAATAGGCTCGCCACCTATTACATTGGGATCTAAACATAAACTGGCGAAATGTGGGTGCTAGCACCTCTGCCTACCCCTTCGGGGATATAGGCGTGAGTTTATGTATGTTATGTTGTAAAATTGTTCGTTATATTGAGTTTAAGTGTAATTCAAAATAAAATGTATGATAAAAGAAATCATGCAAATATGCACATAAACCATTTGATGAAAAGCTGTTACCTTTGCCTAAGAAGGCTTGCGAAAGGAAGCAAGGAGAACCGGATACATAGAAAAGTAAGAAAATTGGATAAGAAATACACTATGTTTAAAACAGCCGTCTGCTTATTTTCATACATACATACATATAATTACACCTTTATCCCCGGAGGGTTAGGCAGAGGTGAATTAACACCCACATTTCACCAATCATTGTATTCGGTCTCACGTAATAGGGGGTGAGCCTATTGCCGTATTCCGGGTACTATTGTTGACTTGAACCATGTAGGTATCTGAGGCTGAGTCTGGACTGTATATATCTATCGGATGTTTAACAGCCCTGTCCCTTAGTCGCCTTGTACGACACCACATGGGAAGGGGGAAGATGGGGTTGCCCAAATTCTACTTTGCCGGGAACCACGCAGCGATGCCAGGATGCTATTTATCGTTTATATAAAATTTAATAGGCAGTGCTTTCCTGGTAGAATTAGTCTCTTGCGCTTCGAAAGTATGACCATGATGCATAAAAAGTTGATTTCCTATGACAGAAGCCGAATTCAACATCACTAAATCAAAATTTATTCGTATAGTTTGACCACGGTTATTAAAAAAAACATGTTTGGAAATAATTGTACGCTTGCGACACTATCAATTAAAACTGTTAAAGATTATCAATCATGTTACGAACGCGAGCTCAATAATGAGTGGTCTAGTTATATCTCAAAGTGCAATAACTCCATAACATTAATAAATAAAATTGGAACACGCTAATACCAGTGGATATTCACAAGTTTGAAAAATTAACATACAAACAAATAAAACATAAATTGCGCATTTAAGTACGTCAAAGGAAATTTCAAAAATAGACGTTTTTGCTTTGTAGTACAGTTCAATTTACTTCTTCGCGTAATCAATTTTTATTGAGGTCTTTTAAGATATCACATATTTCATAGTAATTATAGGGTTGTACCTTTAATTATTGCATACGTCTTTGTACTTACGTCACCGGACCACGCCCGCTCTCCAGAGAAATTGAGCATAAAGAGTCTTTTGTTTATTTCTATGAGAGACTCATAATGAATTGATTGAGCCATTCGATAGAGGAAGTAATTAAACGATGTATGTTTTAAATGTAAGGGTACCTTGTAAGGTTTATTGGTGCAAGGATTGTGTATGTTGTTTTATATTATTGGATCCAAATCTACACCGGTCAATTTCATCATTTGGTTTCCTATATGATTTGAACATTTACGCAGCAACTTTAACGCAGAATAATCAAGCTGAAATAGCAGTGGGCTGGCCACATCTGTCGAAGAATGTCGGTTGGAGCAAACGAGTTCTAGAGTTTGTACCACGAGAGGGCAAACGGAAGGTAAGACGTCACCCAGCCAAATGACCTGTAAAAGGTGGCTGGGACAGACTGGATACTGAAGTCGAAGAATCGGACGAAATGGCACACATTCTGAGAGGCCGATATCCAGATGTGGACTGCAATAAGCTAACTGATTGAAAGTGACAAAACTAACTTCTACGCATTATGTGAATGAGGATTCCTCAATTCAGATCTAAAGGACCTAACCGACAATATAATCGGTTAAGTAACTAGTCAAACGGGTCTTAGACCGACTTCCTCTTACTGCCTGGTTTTATTACACTCATAATGAAAAGACACGTGTCACAACCGAAAATTATAATTCAACATTATAACTAACCAGTAACCAAAAACGAAATGAACAAGACATATGGCGTGGAAAGGAAGTGCGTCTCGTCTGTCGGTCAGTATAATAAACGTAGTCATTTTCGAGTGACCAGTACAAAGGAGACACAAAGGTACGACGCGTCAACAACTCCGGATGAGGCGAGGGGCTATTTCAAATTCGTGAATTTTAGCTCTTTGTTTGGCGCCTTTATTAAGTAGTGTATTATTTGGTTGGATGTAGAAGGTATGTATTTATCATTAAATTTTGTGGCGAATTAAATTTTTATTTTTCACCGACTTCAAAAAAGGGAAGTTTTATTCATATTTTTGTTATTTCAATTAAAACTCATAATTATGCAACTGTTCAGGAATTTTTGCGATTACATCATGGAACGCAACCATTTCTATGATTTAATCGCGAAAAATGTCCCGTACCGTTGTATAATAATTATGAATTCACACCGGGATAGTTTAAAAATAATCAGTTAAAACTGTAGGTAAATACGTTAATTTTCGTTTTTCAGTGTTTGTTTTTGCTGCTTTTTAGTTTATGATGTCGGTTTTTTTTAATTGTATCTTGTAAAAAGTAGCTTTTCTAGGCAGGTTAGCAGGTTCATTAGTGGTGCAACTCTGGTGCAAGCTTTCCTCTCGGAGTTGGGAGGATCGGCTATCAATCGCACCCATAAAAGCCGTATAAAATATACTAAGATGATGGTGATGATTATGTAAGGTTTCTTACTATTATTACACAATATTATTACATTATGAGCTTTTTGTACATATGGGAGTTTAAGTCATTTTAAAGACATTACATTTAATATACAAACCAGATACAAAATAAAATCGAATGGAATGAAAGAACCCTTATGATTTATTTTTACCTAGATATTATTGCTCACAACCGGTAGGGGTCGATGTAGACATACGTATGTCAATAAAATCAAACACATTTTGAAGAAAAGACATTTCAAGAGTACCCGAAACCGGCGAGCATGTATGAAAACAGTAGTCTCTGCCTACCCCACTGGGAAAAAGGCATGACTATATGTTTGTATATATTATTGCTCACAACTGACACCCTAGTAGATAGTCCTGTTGATATAAATGGTAAGTATTAGGAATAGAAGGCAGGTGGCTTATTGATACTTCGGAACACCAGGTAGACAGTATAAATGTCACATTACGGTACGGAACAGTGTTGTGATGCGCGGTCGGCGACAGTCGCGTCTCACTAATGCATAGCTTCGTAATTAATTAATAAAAATAATTAATTCGCGAAACGCGCCGCTCGGGCGCCGCTGCCCTACATCGCCACGATGGCTACCAACAAGGCGATCATTGTGAACGAGTTACTGGCGTTCATCCAGAATGCAGTTGACACTATGGACGAGATCAGCATCCTGCAGATCTGCAAGTCCAATTTCAAGACAGAGGAGGTCTGCAGCGGGAAGTCGCTGCTATACCAATCGGTTGGCAAAACTGCCCAGATGCCATCTCGCAGAAGGGATGGAGGGGAACGAAGTGTGCAGGACATCATCACCCTGCTGAAGGAAACTGACCCGGATGACGTGCCAGATTTCGTCGCGAAGGAGCTGCACAAGCTTCCGCCGGTGGGATTCGACCACGTAGATGTCACAAGACTTCTCAAGGACATCACGTTCTTGAAGTCCAGCCTTGCTGATGTGTTGGCAAAATTAGAGGCTTCTGATAAAACTATCAGTGGACTACAAGCGGAATTATTGCAACTCCGTAACAGTAATACAGCTAGTACGTCACATAATGTAGCCTCTAATAATGTCAACGTACGACGAGGCGCGCAGAATGCGTCATTTTGCAGTTTTGAGTCAGCAAAATTTGATTCGCCTGAGTCGCCGATGGCCGAGGAGCGTGCCGCGAACACGATCGCGCGCCCCGCCGCCCCCGCTGCCACTTCATCGTCCGTGAAGAGGCCGAATATCACGTTGCAAGTTCCTCAGCCACGTGACTACGCAGCTGTTACGGCCAGCACCCCTACAGCCGTACCCATAAAGAGACGGCAGTGTAGTGTCATTCAATGCAACACTGCATCCGTCAAGGCGCCGGGGAAGGAGCCTTGTAATGTGGAGGACTTCAAAGTTGTTGAGAAGAAGAAGAAGAAGTTCTCCCGCAAGAACCAGTGTGGTACTGCAGCGAGGAGCATTGAGCAGCAGTTCCGCGCAGAGGTCCCTTCGACGATGGTCTACGTATCTCGTGTACATCACAGCGTGAAGATCATAGACGTCGCGAACTATCTCCAAAAGAAAACCGGGATGGGCTTAAGGGTGGAGAAGCTGGACTCTCGTCACAACGTGAGCTTCAACTCTTTTGTGGTGCGAGTTCCAAACAGCCACACTGCTACCATCCTGCGTCCTGACTTTTGGCCGACGGGGGTGAAGTTTCGGCGCTTCCGAGGACGCCTGCCGACACGCGACACCCCGCCCCGTGACACGTCGACGTCATTACGTGTGTTTTAGGTTAAGATATATTATATGTATTCTTAATTTTAAGGTATATATTTATGGGCCGTAGAATAAGTTTTTAACATCTTGTAACTTTTCTATTATTGCCTGAAATAAATGATTTATTATTATTATTATTATTATTATATTATAGACTAATTCCTGCAGTAAGTACACTTTAAATGTACCTAATAAAACTTTTAATATATGGATGTGGGTTTTAACTATAATCCGAGCCATAAAATATACGTTTTGTATATGTAATTTTGCTCCCCATAGGTAGATTTATACTGTTATAGGTTTATGGGACCCCACCAAAGATCCTTTGAAGATCTTTGGAACCTAAGCCAAGTTCACCTTCGAGCAAGTACACCTGGGCCCTGATTTTGCTAATTTTACGTCATACCACTACTACTGGAAGAATGCCATTTCGTTTTTAACTTTACAGTTATGTTTTTTTATACCACTTAGGTGGCAGACAAGCACACGGCCCACCTGATGTAAAGTGGTAACCGTGACCTATGGACATGTGTAACACCAGAGGAGGCCACACTCTTGCTGCCGACCCCGTAAGCACAGAGTTTCTGTGCCGTCAGTGTAGAAGACAAAGCAGGACAAGCCTTTAGTATTCCCACTGACAGCACTAATTCTGCCTATCGCTGGGAACACAACACAAAGTTATTTTGGCCGCGGTATTCTGTAGGGCGGAGGTACTTCCCCAGTCGGACTGCTCAATTGGGCGGAAATACCACCGTGTCCTACCTCCTATGCTTAATATTAAATAGCATATTGTAAACGGAATATAAGAATGCAATGAACTCTTTTTCATATAATTATGAGCGTTATGTCAATACGGGTAGAGTTTACAATTTAATGATATTTATTTGCAGTGTCAGTCGTATAACTATGATTTTAGTATGACATAAAATTAGCAGAATCAGGGTCCTGCTTATTGATGGACGAGGCTCTGACGCAGGATTTCCTCTCCGGGTCAGATGGCAGTAGTTCCACAGCGTAAATGAAATAAATGAAGAAAAGGAGGAGAAAGATCTAGATATACTATGTTACACAGTTTAGGATTTAACCGGAACTGGCACTCAGATGATGGAAGTTATTTACATACATATTTATGGTCACGCCTTTATCCCTGGAGGGTTAGGCAGAAGTGAATTAACACCCAAATTCCACCAATAATTATATTCAGTCTCACGTAATATGGGTGATCCCATTGCCGTATTCCGGGCACTATTGGTGACTCGAGCCATGCATCTGAGACTGAGTCTGGGCTGTATATATCTGTCTGATGTTAAACAGTCCTATCCCTTAGTCGCCACGTACGACACCGCATGAGAAGAGATGGGGTGGCCCTATTTCTACTCTGCCGGAAACCACGTGGCAATCTGGTTTTTACACTGTTTCCGTAAGTCTCTGTTATTGTTAACTGTCTTTTTTGTTTCTCTATCATCGATTACATACATATCATCCGTGAAAAATTTTGTTACAAACTTAAATAACTGTCATAGGGCAACTAATTAGCCCATCGTAGTTCACTGCTGGACACAGGCCTTTCCCAACGTGGAGACGCTTTAGCCTACTGTTTCCACCCTGGAATAGATATAGTCCGCATCAAATCGATGTTCTCCCGAAATTCTTCTTCGACTCAAAATGATCTTAATACCTTAGTTTTCTCTTCGTCCTGTTGAGTGATTGTTCTAGTATTTGGTACATACTTTAAGTTTGGACAATAATTAAATTTAAATCAACAAAACAGTTAGATTTGCTCATCGTTTTAACACTTTGTAGTAAAGATTGTTCTAACGCGGGATTATTCCACTTAAATCACCTAGGGTTAATCACCTAGGTGATTTAAGTATACCAAACAGTGTACTTAAATCACCTAGGTGATTTAAGAATACCAAACGGTGGACTTAAATCACCTGCGCGGACTGTACTCGCACTACGGCTATTGACAGTACTGTAGCGGTTCTTCTACTAATTAAGAAAAATTCAGTATCAGAGGTAACTCAGTCTATGCATAAAATTAACCTGAATTTAAATACGGAAATAGAGGCATTGTTGTAACTAGAATGTACTACGAAGAAGGTTTACAGCCAGGTGCTTCAATTCACTTACTCCTACATACGTAGTTTCACAATAATAACCCGTATGCAGTGCCTATAATGAATAGTTTGTCTTCGTCATATTTATAATAGTGTGGACATCTTCATTTATGTTCCATTTAAAACGGCAATTTGTCCCATTATGCCATCATTTATTCACATTCAAGAATATTGTTTTAAGTTCAAACAAAGAGTATTAAAATAATTTCTGGCCAGTAACTTAGTACTTACATGATGTTTGTTTATGAATGATTTGCTGTTAAACGGAACATAATAAGTAATCACGTATTCTCAGCGGTTGTAAAGTCATTTTTAGATTATAGATAATATATATTATTGATGCTGGAGAATGGAGGGTTTACTGCGTAACACGGACAATCGGGACGGGCACAGTTTTACAACGAGGGCGGTTAAAAAGCTCCGTGGAGTACGGTGTTACACGGTTGTGTAATATTCTACATTCTACACATTCAATCTATCTTATAATCTATTAAGACATCTTTTGTGAATACATACATATTATATATAGAAACATCCTAACCAACGCAAAACATACATGTTCATGCATACACATATTTGCACTGAGCGGAAAACGAACCCGCGCCCCCTGCGTAGTAGTCGAAAGCTCTACCGCTACGCTATTGAGGATCAAAAAGATATTTGTTCTAAAATATAAACGCCATTTTGATTCATTTTGATAATGTATACTTTGGTCAATTTATATCTAAGAGATTAACTATATAACTATTTTTGTGTTGTAAAATGAAAAATTATACAAATTTTTTTTGGTACCTGTTATTATTCCCTAATTGTTAAGAGATTCATTGTTGACTATTTACAAAGATTTTTTATTATTTTGATCATTGATACCTATTACTCAATAAGTTTAAGATCATTGTAGCGAATTTCATGTCACTTTATCGACAGCATACTATCCTGCGTCGAACCTGGATGGTTTTATAATTGTTTTTACAATTTAAAATTGCAGGTAGAACATTTGATCGCTGTTAGCATAGTTTGTTTAAGTAAAATTCTTTTGAAGTTTATACCTACGTATATTATTCCCTCATGCATATTCTTTATTGTACCTACACATACATACTCTTGTGATACATAATCAAAAAGATATTAATTCAATGCTGCTTTTGAATTTAACCGAATCAGATCTTTACATCTTCTTATAGTCTATTCTTGCAATTTTCTAATGACATATTAATGTAATAAGTATGTTGATTCATTGTCTAGCAACAATTGCATATAGTTTCTAGCAATTTTCACCTTCATAAGGAAATGTAGAAAGTTCTATCTAAACCTCGTAGCATTTTCAAATTATTCACGCATCATCAATCCGTCTTCCTTACGCGTCGGTGTGAAGACAGTCCCTTTTAAAATTGAAAGTGACGTAAGTGCAGTTTTAGTGCGCAATCGGCGGGCGAAAGTCGTAAATCAAAGTTTTAGTGTCGAAATGTTGGGATGCGTTGGCCACTGGGGTGGCCATCTTTTAAGCATTTTTTTTAAAAGGCTTTAAAAGAAATAAGAAACAATATGACATTCGGCCAGTTGTTGCAAACATTCGACTATTGTTCGGTGATGTACGAGCTGTGCGCGTAATACAATGTTGTGTTAAATAAATTCTAGAGGGATTCCAATGAGAACATTTCAGGTTTTATTTTAGTAGACTGACTGGTTGGCTGGCTTGAAAGAGTTGTTATTTATTTATTTAGTAGATGCGCATATTGACTACTGTTCAGTTCCCAAGTGTTACTCATTACTAGATTTGTCTAGTACCTATAACTGAGGCGAATTGCTAATGTTAATAACTACTAAGTTCCCTTCCATAAGTATGTTAACTTGATTTATTCGAACCCATAGGATTTGAGTTTTATTTTTTATACCACTTAGGGCAGACAGAGTTGTAAGTGTAATGTAATATTTCTGTTATATTTATTACCGTAGCATCTCATTTATTCAGTTTAAGCATTTGTAATTATCTAATGAAATATATAATTATATACATTACTAAAATAATAATGAAATAATGATAATTGTTAAATAGAACTAAAACTGTTATATTAGAAATATGTAAATAAGAAGTGCTCCCTCTTTATATCTCTCTAATTTTATATCACGCAATTTGTAATTGTAATTGTGAGGTTTTCCTTACAGAAAATGTTTCAATACTCAAATTAGAATGTAATGTGTGTATTAAAAGCTTTTTAATATTAGATCAAATTATTTGCATGAATACTGTAATTTAACAAAATATAACCTGCTACAATATCTAAATGTACTTAGATTGTTACGAGTACAGGCTTTTGTCATTCACGACGCTGTTACAAAGTAAGATAGTGGTCTTTAATCATGGGATGTAGATGTACGGCCAGTCCAGGTGGGCTAGCTGAATTCTCGTGTAGTTCTAATACTCTCACGTGTACTTGTAAAGCTTGTTTCATAATGATATTAGCTATAATAAGTGTGCTAAACGGGGAATATTACTACGTACAATTGGCGTGCACCCAGCTGATTATCACCTGAGCGAATAGCACCTAGACCTTGTCCATGAAGAGCACCTATCGACATTTTTGATAGGTGATCTTCGTGGATACAATTTAATTTTTACAATATTTACGGCAGTTACTGTTCTGAAATTTGAATATTTGTTACTCAAGAATGCAAACACAGCTGTACAGAGATAGTTTACAACGTTTATTAATAAAATAATAATTTAAAAGTGATAGCAATATTAATTTTCGCAAGAAATCGATCATAACTGCATGAAATGTTATGAATTTACGGTGATTGAGTTAATGAGTTGAAAGGTAAAACGGTAAATACTTGGGTAGTTAACCCATTAGAAATAAGGAGATATTGTCAAGAGAGTGACTAACGAAAACAGAAAAAAACACGGGTACATAATGAAGTTTGAATAAGTACGTAGAACGAGATTGAGTATTTAGCAGTGTGTAGTTGACTCAAAGTTCAATTATGTAAAACATGTATGCAAGGTGTAGTCAAGCCGGAGTCAACATCACAGGTCCTGATTAAATTGATGATGTATCGAAATAATGGTTGGTCATTAGTAGGTACTTTAAGCGGAGGGACTTGGTATGAAAAGTTAAATTACAATAGAGAAAGTTCGTGAAATTTGCAAGAACAAAAGTAGATGTCCAGCTGTTGTGGCTGCCAACTCTGAATGGAGAAAGACAGGGTCAAAGTACAATCATATAAGTTTTAATCTGTTTTCCACTATCACATTTCAGTCCTCGATACTATATAGTATACTATACAAACCGTTTTTCTTATGTTTTTTTTTGTAAATGCAATGTTGTGTACAAACCATGTTCAAACACAATGTAAAAATTGTTAATGAATAAATACTGAAATACATCTAAATCTACAAACATTTTTCGGTAAAATTTTCTTTAAACCGGTTTTCCTTTTGCACTATCCTCATGACACTCGTTTTCCTTTTGCACTATCCTCATGATACTCGTTTTCCTTTTGCACTATCTTCATGATACTCGTTTTCCTTTTGCACTATCCTCATGACTAAAGAAATTGAATAAAAAATCAGTATCTCTAGTCTAGTATCAACTCGCTATGCAAAAGGCCCTATGTGAAACAATATCTATTAATTGTCATATTTACTGCTTTCAATGAAACAAGTAACTAGAGATGAGGAATTGTATTACGTGGACTAAGTGCCTTTCTTGGAAGGCTTTTATAGATTGTTGCAAGGGCTTTGTTGAATATGCATATTTTATATTAGTTCCATTTCTTCTTTTTCTGTACATAAATCTACGACATGGATGCAATATTAGGTTTAATGTTTTATTTGTAGAATGCAATTGTTTTATATAATACTTAAATTTGTGTACTTATATATGTTTGTGTGTTAATATATATTTATTCAACTATCTTTATCGAAGGGAAAGACCAGGTCAACTATAACCCAACACACTTCTTATCCGTGAATGGAGGAAACAAAGGAATTCTTTGCCTACCCCGGAGGGGACAGTCATATTATGTGTGTGTGTGTGTATTAACGGTAAATATTTAAAAGTAGATAAGACTAAACTGGACTGTATTCGGCTAATTAATGGATTGATTGAAGATTAAACTTGTCATTGTATTATAAAACTATCATCATCGTTGATTTTCTGGATTTTACTTCACCACTTGGCACGGTCATGAGCATCCATGGTAGTGAGACCATTGGCACGCATATCGTCCTCTACGACGCCAAGCCTACACTTTCTGAGTTTTTTATAGAATGTATTTAAGAAATCACATTAGAAAGTTTAAAACAAATACCTGCCACTAAATATTCACCATTCACTGCTCTATTTATTCACCACCTAATTCCATTTCTCGCTCATAACGCACAATGTAAAAGACTATTGCACTAGTGTCATTTACGCTAATGAGTGGTTGAGCACAAAAGGTGATAGCGGCTGATTCATTTAGTTTGCGGTTGACGTGAACGAGCCAATATGCAATGTTCATACAATTAATGGCGGCTATTCTATGGGTTAGAGAGAAATTGAAGTGTTGGAAGAAAGTTTTGCATTGGTTTTGTATATAGCGCGTTGGGTATTTTTTGAGTTGCAAAATAGTCATTGAACTCCTGATATCCTTTCCGTAACTGATTTCTCTATATTTTAGTATCTACCTATATAACTCCCGCTTTTTCCAGTTTTCACTGTTGGTTGTCGTGACAGTGACTAAGGGATAAGGCTGAATTTCGATTATCCAGGGCGCGTCCAGATAGCTCAGCAGCTCAGTATTCCCACTGTAAGGGACTAGTCACTGGTTCAAGTCCCGTTCTGGATGTTGACTTTGATCTAAATGTATAGGAAAAGAAAACACACTAATTATTTCAAAATTTCATGGAATTGCCTATTTATGTAGAATGCAAATCTTAATGTGCAGTTCAATAATGTGCTGGAATCTACGGAATTGAAAAATATATACAGTATGATGTAAGTGACAAAGGTGTCCTCATTTTTGGAGTTTATTTGTTCGTAAAGCAAGCAATTCATTGGAATAAACAGTTGCAAACAAGACGTGATCAACATTCTATCAGCATGTACCGATAAGATTTTTATATTAGATAGGTAGGTACGTACAATATCTACCATAGTTATTTACAAAATCGCGTCACCAATCATCTCTGATTAAGTGTTATCGACGTGCACCGAAGCTGCAGTGTAGCGATGTGTCTCATACCAAGGAATCTTAAATCTGTAATCTACACTTTTTGCATTCCCTCCCGCCTTGGGTACCTATAACGACACAATAAACGTATTTTATACGCGCTCACACTTAACGTTTATATCGCCTTATAAGTAGATCGAGAAATAATAAAACTAAAGGAGAGCGAACATCAAGAAAGCAATAACATCATTATCATAGCGAGTCCGCCATCTCTTTCCAATAGGTTTCACCCCTCCCTTGGCCCCGCCCACCGCGTATCTCCTCTGTCACCTGTATATCTCGAAACATTACACATATGCAAAACTTTCGCGCTCGCATCTCCGCACACACACATTGCCAGGTCATACAGGGTGCCTACATGTTTCGGCCGAGGAGTGAGATTGCAGATGCAACTGCGCCAGTGTGCACACTACGGTATAAATCTGCGAGATAAAAATTGTGCTATATTGCCTCGTGAGTGTGTTGCCCGGACGCTCTTCTTTTTTGTTCCGATAGCCTGTAGGCGTGCCTAGTAAGTTGTTTGCACCTCGCACAGTGGTCGATATTTCAGTCGTGTCATCGACGCGACATCTCTTATAAAATATTGGTCTCGCTTCCATTCTTTATGTTGTTTGAAATTGTGTTCGATACCGGCATTTTTGTAAGGAACATTCTAACAAGAATTCCATTGCATAATTTATAACTCATTATTGATTGGATTCATGAATTTACATGATAATTGCAAGTATTCTATTATACAAACTACATACTGAAAATAAAGCTTGAACACATTTGATGAAAAGAAACAAATCGTTTTCCCCTTTGAGTCATTCAACTTAGTACCTATATTATTTTATTGAAATAAGCGTAACACAGTTGAATTACATTATAAAATATACATTAAGTAGGTCAGTCTCCCTCATAACAGTTGCTAAGGACAATCTTCAAAGGGAATTGCTCTAGAAAAGGGTGAGAAATGAAACACCCCAAGGTAGTATGAGTTACAAACCAGGAGTGGTAGCTACTAGAAAAACTGTGATAGTTTGTTTTTTTTTAAATATAATCAAGAAGCACACACCAAATTAAACAAGATATACACATAAATAAACGGCTGTAACCTAGTAGCATATGTGTAATAAATACTGATTTTTTTTATTACAACTAAGTAAGGCGTGTCGACTTGCGATCGAGAGTTTGCATTGATTGTATTATTTTTTAATAAACGCTCGCAGGCGTTTTTTTAGAAAATAATACAATCAATTTGTTATATGCATTATATTCATATCAGTGTTGGTCCCATTTACATCCAGGTCATTCACCTTGGAGTCTGCTTACTCTCTTTCGTCTATTTGGTTCAACTTATCTGGGTTTTATGGAAGCGATTGCCGTCGGAACATACAACCCCGAGAGGAAAACCGCATCAGAAACTGTGCGCCTTGGTGGAATCCATAAACCCAAAACAATAAAAACCTTTTTTTTTCCTTGTCTTTGGTGCCTTGGAAGATGGGTAGGCCTTTGGTATGGGACGCAACATGCGTCGACACCCTTGCCCTTTCCCATCTTCCAAGTACGCCGGATTGCGCTTGTGCTGCTGCGGCATCTGCGGAGACCCTCAAACGGCGAAAATATGATAACATTACAAACAATTACATATTTGAGCCGTTTGGGGTTGAAACGCTGGGTTCGTGGGGTCCGAGCGCACGGTCCCTATACAAAGAAATAGCAAAACGACTGGTCGATGCTTCGCGTGACCAAAGGGCTGGCCTCTTTTTCGCTCAACGGATTGGCATTGCCATCCAACGGGGCAATGCCGCCAGCCTTTCGGGCACATTACCAGTCGACATCGATGGGAAGGAATTTTTCGATGCTTAATTTGATCCTTTTGTATCCTATAATATAATAATAACTAATGTTAGTTTATATCTTATTACATTAGTTTACCTACATGTTATTTAAATTCAGAAATAAATTAATATTGTTTTTGCAGAGAGAAAGAAAAAGTGTAATGAAACTATTTTCATTCAATTTTGGAGTTTAAATGCATATAAATAAAGTCAATAAAATTCTTACAATTTATTAATTATTATAAGTCTAGAAGATGTAAGTTTAAAACTTTGATTTAATATCTACTTATTACCAGCATAATACTTTAATTCAATTTCAGCTTGTTTCTTCGCTAAGGTGTCAATTGCATTCGAGAGGTCGCGGTTTCGCACCCCGGTCATTACCCTACCGCCTTGAACTCACTCCTCACACAAGCAATTTAGCTTAGCTGTAGACGCTAGAGGGAATTAGTAATTTAATTAACTATATAAAAACTAAACCCGACTACTGAAAAATCACGCTTTAAAAAATATGCAAGAAGAAAATATCAAGGATAGCTTTGGTTGTATGCCACTTTTTCCTGAAATGTAGTGTTTTTAAACTAAGTGGCATACGACAACGGCTATTTATTTATATTATTTCGGGGAAGCTACATCTAAATTTACATATATTGTAATGTGCTAATTAAGCCCTTTCAGATGATACCAAACACAGTATATTTATCTCAAATTTATTTTTTAACACATTACTTTATGACCGCTAGAGGGCGCTACATTAGACTCAGTGATACGTCATATAGCCTATTACCAGTGGAAGACAATGACGCTTCTAATGATACCTCATTTGTCCAGTTCTAATGAGTAGTTCAGGAGCTATGAGGGAACAGCTGAATCTACATCTATACATACTTACATGCATACATAGCCTGTCAAAATCAAATCCCTCCTTTAGCTTAGCAGAAGTTCGAGAAAAAACTACTAGACTGAAGTAACTGTACGGATAAAAAAAATAGCAATTGAAGGCCACAACCTGAGTAGGTACTAGATTTTTGTAATCGTCATACATATGTCCTATATTTATGATTGTCAAAATTCGTTACAGTATAAATAAATCTAGTTTCTGTTCCCTGTTCAAAATTCGTAATCGGAAAATTCATTCTCTAGATGCCGGCGAAATTCTTTAACAAAGGTCAGAATGCACTATTCATACATACATATAATCATGCCTTTGTCCCCGGAGGGTTAGGCAGAGGTGGATTAACACCCACATTTCACCAATCATTGAATTTGGTCCAACGTAATAGGGGGTTAGCCTTTTACCGACTTCCGGACACTATTGTTGACTCAAGCCATGCATCTGAGACTGTCTGGGCTGTATATTTATGTCTGATATTAAACAGCCCTATTCGCCTTATACGAACACCACATGAGAAGAGATGAGGTGGCCCCAAATCTACTGTGCCGGTCACCACACTGCTCGAGCCAACCAAAACACCAACAAAAGGAATGACGCACCAATGACGCATTTCTTTATAATCCACGATTGGTTGATTAGCGCACCCCGCGCTTACTGCCAAAGATACATAAAGCACGTAGGTACTGCGTACGTAAAGTACATTGTCAAGATGTTTGCCGTCCACTATATCCACATAGAATTCATTGTATAGGTATACATATAACACAACATATTGTCAACACACGTACACACCAATATGTTACAACCTATCACAGTTTCAGTACAATGCGCTAAAAATTTTCATTCCATACAATTTCGGCGGGCTATTAAACGATGCACGTTTTCAGAGTACGAGCGATAATTATTCGCATTGTATATGAAACAGTTAGTGCTCTATAATTACCGGACAGACTGATTCGACGTATTGTTCAAATGACGCGGGAGCCATATCCGCACATGAAATATTATTCATGTCAGTTATTATAAAATGTTTCAATGAATGCGCGGTAGTTATAATAAATACAATTAAAATAGGTGCTGTGGTTTTTACGGTAATGTCTTTTGTAGGATAATAGGTCTGTTTAAAATAGTTATTATTAGTAATAGTCCAAAGAGCAGTAAAACTAAGCTCATTCTACATTTAAATTGTATTGAGATTCTTCAAAATAGAGTCTTGTTCTTCATTCGAATATCAGCTTTGGATGTAATCTAAAGCTTGTTCCACTCTGTTACTGTTTCTCCTCCTTTACATATCTAGTTTACCTTGGCTGTTGTGGAAGCGACAGATGTCTGACCTCTAACCAGTGTCTCATCTGTTAAGCAATAGATAGATGGATACCTCGGGGCATATATTTTGGACCTAATTCGAGCTCAAAATATGTTCTATACGCGCAGTGTGCCTTTCTTGGGTGTCTTTTAAGGATAACCTGGGTGGTAGCACTGACTCATGAATTTGATCTCATGCACTGTAGAGTGGACGAGCTCAAATTCGTCAGACAAAGATCATTATAAAACTTGTGTCGTCAGTAGCTTAATGGTTAAGGAGTCGGCCTAACGATCGATAGGTCCCGGGTTCGATTCCTGGTCATTACACGACAGACGTGTACCTACTCCTAGTACAAGCAATTTAGCTTAGCTAGAGGAGTTAGAGGGTATATTAGTAATTATGGTTGCTAATAATCTTAACATGAAAAAAATCTGCGAGCGGCAGGGTTATACCAGTCCCAGGAAAAATTGCCTTTGACTCTGAAGTTTGAGATCCTCAGTGGGACCATTACACCCTCTATTAGGTCTCTTCTGAAAGAGTTTAAGTTTATACTATACTCGTAGGTATAATATTTACTGTTGCCATCGCATATAATTGATCTACAGTTTGTTCTATTGCGTCAGCCACAAGCGTGCACAATTATATCATTGTGTTTGACATTGGCAGTTTGAACGTAAACAATGAATAGTTTATTTAATTTAATGTATTTGTAAAACACATTTTGTATGAGTTTTTACTGGTAATACTCACTTTAACTTTACTTAACATCGGGGCTAATTAAGTTGAATTAAAGCCTGTTAAAAGTGGATTTAAGAAAGTATATATATACGACATAGTGATTAAAGGAGTTGCCTTACGTTTCGATAGAATTATCTATCGAAACGTAAGGCAACTCCTTTAACAATCCTTTAATGTTAATACATTGATGAAGGTTTCTTCTAATATCATAACGATCAATGAAGAGTCGAAATTTTATGGGTATGGAGTCGGCCTGACGGGTCTGAGATTCGAATCCTGGTCATTACACTACCAATGCGAACCCCCTTCCAACCCAAGTAATTTAGTTTAACTGAAGAGGTTCATGGGAATAAAAGTACTTTTTAAAACAATACACGTTCAAGAACAAACAAGTGTGAGATTAATTGAATATTAAAACGTCATTATTTTCCACAATCACTTCTATAGACACCACATTACAAATACATTAAAGCAATAGAGATACTAATCTTTTATGCCAATGAGTATCAACGAAAATCGTTAAAATCTGCAATGATGAATCAATTATCTAATTTATGATCAAATCCACAAACGAGAAGCAGTTAGCTTCGGCTTTGAAATAATACAATCATTTCGTCGTAAACGAATCTATAAAAATGTATTTATACGTTTATTATTGGGGCCGTTTATGAAACTGATATAAACTTCATGAAATGCTATTCCAAGTGGTAATTCGTAATTATTTAGTAGCTTTCGATCAATAATAATAAAATGAGCAATTTATATTTTTATACTCTATGCGTTCATGATACAACTTGGCTTAGTGCGAACAATGTGGATGAGATCTCTCAGAATAGTCTCAATTTTCTTAAGCGCCTACAATATGGGGTTCTTTAAGAGGGGCATTAGAAGGTTTCTTCAGGATCAGCAGCGCGAGTGTAACACATGTCCACAGGCTACGGTACCCACTTTCCATCAGGTGGAGCGTGCACTTGTCTGTCACATGAGTGCTATAAAAAAGCATTAGGGTATGTATGTTAGACTCAGGTGGTCATTGTCACATCAACATGATCACGCGTTAGTCGGCGATAGTCTTAATGGTTAATTTTAATACGTAAAGCGGAGGATCGGGAGCTATGGCGTATAATGGACCTATAGAGAACACAAAAAGTGTGAACGAAATGGTAGTAATTACTTTAGTATTGCTTTATGCGGCGTCTCACCCTAGTTCTATGCATTTCTGTGTTATTCCTTTAGTCTGAGGTCAAGCAGTGGACTCCAATAGGCTTCTTGATAGATTGATGGTAAATTTAAACTGTATTTATGTGGATTGAAGAAATCTAGGTTCAAAGTAGATGCGACCATGTGTGGTTTATATAATAATGTAGGTGCGTATTTATATAATAATGAAGATACGTCATTTATATAATAATGCAGATGCGTCACTAGAATTCATAATTAAATCGTCAACATAATGGTTGTGATTAATAACCTCTAGTAAGTATAGTAACTGAAGAGTTTAGTGGTTCGATTAACTAAACTGACAATCAGACTATTGTCAGTTTAGTTAATCGAACCACTAAACTCTTCAGTTGCATTAGTTCGGTTGTCAAAAAGCATCGACTTTTGCTACTTTTTGTAGCAGTAGTCTGGTGGGTAGTTCTGTTGATCGAACTACTTACTGCAACTCTCCAGTTGAATAATATATATATATAAGTTCGTTACTTTAGCACACGCATCTAAAGTCTATGTAGGTACATACGCATCTACGAGCACGATAGTTTATATGTTGACATATATCTACTCATATATTTGTGTAATTACCATTTTTTTATAAAACATCAACAAACCTCACACAAGGTAACAATACACCAAAAAAAAACAGCCTTCGCGCAGTCATTAAAGGTAATTCATTTTTTACTCGTTAATTACAGTTGTAATACATTGTGTGTGTAATTTCATGTATAATTACAATGTTTTAGATGAAACTGTACCGCACACTGCCGTTCCTACAATTAAACATTTTAATCATACTTGTGAAGTGCTGTGTATAAAAGTGACATCTGTTGTGTATATTCATATTCTATATTTTTTATATTGATGCATCTTTTTGTGATCTAGATAGTATCTGATTAAATTGTTTGTTACAGAGTATACTGTTACCATGTCCAGTAGATTTTTTACGTGCGAATTTTTTTTTCCACACGGATTGGCTCCCCGCATGAGCCGGTGGGAGAGATTATGCCGGACTCGAACGAATTTAAACGCACGGCGCCTGTGGGTCGTTTTTGATTGCTGAAGGTGTGCTTGACAGGCATATCCCTCGCACCCACCCAGGGCCATCTCTCTCGATCTGGCCTTCCTCGGGTGTGGGAACCACGGAGTCGCCAACTCGTCCTCGAGTAGATGACCCTACCAATATTTACTACCTGCAATTCAGTACACCTCCTATCAAAGGATAAGGTTCTAAAGCAGATATTTCTCTTTGGGTTGGGAATTCAGACTGTAGATGCTCCCATCGGAGCATTTAGGTTATTACATGGACCTTAGGAACGTCAAAACGCGAGAGGATTTCAGGATAAATAGGTCTAATAATTCCTAAAATAGCGAGTGTTCTGCTTTTTAGAGGCATTTGCCTGTGTTTTTCACTTTTATCAGCCATTACGTTAAAGTAGCAAATAATTTTATTCATCTACATATTCCATTTCCTTAGTTTAATGTAAGTTTGTCAAAGGTAAATTTTCAGTAAGCGAATTGTCTTGAGTAACAATACTTCCTGTTCAACCTGTAGATATTACACATAGTACTTGTACCTACTTGTGATGGTATACCTATACCAGTGTTACCTTCAACATTCATCAATTCATTATATAACTCAAGACTTTTATTGCGTCGTATCTCCGCCTTAACATTTTAAACGAAGCCGCCGTGTCACGCTTAGTTTAAATAAGTCTACACTAATTACCGGGCTTTGCTTGGCGACAATTTATTTCCCATTAGCTGCAGCCTTCGGATTTCGGTCGCCCACCTCGATATAATGACGATTATTTTAATTTTGCTAACAACACTTTAATTACTGAGACCGCAAAGGTCGTCTTGCCAGGGTTGTTAAAAGTTGGACGTTTTGTGGCTCGCGTTGATTGCGCATAGCTGTTTGGAAGGTGTGGATTTTTTTTACGAAATAACAGCTAATTATATTTAACCATTTGCCTTTTCTGTAAAAAGAAATTATTTTGTACTTGGTTTTTAACTTGAAGACTTCAAAATTGAAAACAGTTGTGTTAAAAATGTATAAAATAAGACTTAAAACCAGGAGGCCTCTTTTTAGGTCAGAGAATAAGCATTGCCATACAACGTGGTAATGCTGCCAGTCTTCTGGAAACGCTACCACAAGAGGCACGCGATGCGGAGGAATTCCACGACGCATTTCAATAAAAATAGTCTTAGCTATACGTTGTATAATAGTTATCTTTGTTTTATTGTGTCTAATTTATGAATATCTTACTACATCTAAATTCTCTGCATAAATACATCTTACCATTCTAATAGGGAGCAGATAATACAGACTTAGGTAATCAAAGCTTTTGAACTGTCTTATTTTTGGTATACAGCCAAGATTTGGTACATCAATAATTTATCTACTTGGTATCAATCAATCAATTAATTAGTCTATTGTAGTTCACTGCTGGACATACGCCTGTCGCAATGTGTATATAATATACGTGGTTCCAATTAGTGTCCCTCATATGTATCTAGATTGAAGTAGCTTAGCATGCAAATGAAATTAAATCTGTTTTTCGATTTTAAACTAGGATCTAGTCTTTAGCTATTAAAATGTCTAACAGATAAATAAATAAATATTCCAGCACATCGCTAACTTAACTAGCTTGTGTTATGGAATCTAGAATGCGGATAAATATACTTAGATACTTTTTTTTCGTAAATACATACATATTATATATAGAAACACCCAGACCAATGCAAATATACATATTCATGCACATACAAATATTTGCACTGAGCGGGAAGCGAATCCGCGCCCCTGCGTAGCAGTAGAACTTTCTACCGCGTTAACGTTTTGCACAAACTCACACATATATATTCTTTAATCAACCAGAACGATTAACGTGTATTCTTACTATTCGCCTTTAAAGGTTCTATCTTTTGTACCAAAAGGGGAATTATCTCGGTACGAAGGTCTAAAGAGGTCATCGACAGTCGGACTACCGTTTAATTACCTGTAGGTAACGTCTGCGACCCTATTAATCCGCAATTACAGCATTAAGGACGGAGAAAGGAATAAGTCAGCCAGTACCTTCTTATTGGAAATGTTTATCTTAATTTTATTAAGGTAGTTTACGGAACGAAGGTGGCTATTTGTATGCAAACTTCTTTTCTTTAAGCTGAATGCTGATTGGTGATTAGTAGTAATTTATTTTAGCTTGAGCTGTTTAACATCAGACAGATATTACAGCCCAGACTCAGCCGCAGATTCATGGATCGAGTCAATAACTAAACAGTTGACAACAGCCTTTTTAGGGGGTGATCCTATTGCCATATGCATACGGCAATAGGATCACCCCCTATTACGTGGGATCGAATACAACGATTGGTGAAACGAGGGTGTTAATTCACTTCTGCCTAACCCTCCGGGGATAAAGGTGTGATGATATATGTATGTATGAAAAAGGCTGTTGTCAACTGTTTAGTCACAAAACTGTAATGTAGTGGCAAAATAATTTCATTTTATGTGGCTATAGTGGGAAAGTATCAAGAAGTTTAAAGAAAGATTTTCTTTTGAAGTCTTCCCTCTGTGCCTTCATCTTTTCATATTTTTATTATCATACTCGATTCTTGCACCTCTTTCAAAGCATAGTGATGCTTCGCGTCTTGATGGAGGCACTTGATAGCGGTGAAATTATAAGAAAAGTTTATTGACTCCATGAAGAAAATACTGATACGAGAAAATGACGCATTGTGGTCTTTGTATATACGAATACGTGGGTGTTCGGACGAACGTAAACAGACAAGTTAGTGATAAGTCCATTGTCTGACAAGTGAAATTAATTCCTTTTTATTTAACGACAAAGGAAACCTTTGTATAAAATAAGATATGACGTCAAATCGTAACGTGACGTAATAACAGCACTTAACGTAGTAGACAAGGTTAGCAAGGTGTACAGTACAGTAGTACATCACAACATTAGAATGACACTTCTGAAGTTGCAAACGTTTACGGTTTCCTTTCATTACCACGAAGTGAAAAGGTGACCACCTAAACCACTGTACTATCCGTTTCATTTTCTTTTTATTACACTTAATAGTAGTGATTAATAGAGCTATGTTTTTAGTTATTTTTAAAACTTTACATTGCTTCTGCTAATTTGAGTACCTATTGAACTTATTCTGGGTTGTGTAGTTGTATTTGTTAACGATTAGTAGTAGTTATACAAAATTTAATTTCCAACAAAAACTAGTTTGTATTTTATTTGTTTGTTTGTGTTTTCGAACCAATAAATAAATTAATAAAAATTGTTTATTTCTCACCATAAACCAATAAATGCAAAATATGACACAAAAGGATTACTGTATATGCACATTGGGTTGTGGATCGCTGGTGCCTGTGGTTGGTAATAAAAACCTAAATTACAGGTCACCAGGAATAGCGGTAATAGCGAGGTAATAGCGAGCAAATTTACTACCGTTTATTACTTAAAATGTTTCCAACATAACTCAGAATAAGGCCTCATACTTCGCAGTACTAAGTGCAGACTCATTCAACATATTATCCATAATTAAGCTCATTTATCCATCTTTATCACAAAACATTTTTCTAACTAATACCAATCGACTGGCCCTTTGACTAGCCAATGTCCCACGATGAACATTGTCTAAGTGAAGACCTTAGTTTCAATTCGAGCCGTCCATTGTGTCGCCGGAGATGAGTGGATGTCGTTAGACGACACTCAGATAAGGGTAAGCACAAAAGAGCTTGTTGTAATCGGTTTGTGCACATTTGGAGGCAGTGGTTTGCGTGAATCGACCATCAATATAGATTATGTGCAAGATATAGTTGTGGTGTCGGCTGTTTTTAATAAGAGAAAGCTATTAAGTTCTTCGACAATATCACTGACATTTAATTCAAGGTTTATTATGTGTAAAATGTGTCTAGTTGACGAAATAAGAAATCAGTTAATTTTTAGTTATACACGTGTGTCCAGCCTCTCGTGTCCAGTTGGTGAAGAACCTAAAATACAGATTAAACATTTGGATTAATCATGTGGATTCACTTTTGTATGATATCAAGCAAATGTAATTTTTATATGAACAATTTTAAATTGAAGGGTTGTGTCACTTTGACATTTATTTTTCATTTTCATACTTATGTTCGTTTTCTTTGTGATTTCTAAAAGAGAAATACGTTTTCCGGTTCAACTAATTTTATACCTATTGATTTTTGAACTGACAATTATTTTTCAGTGTTATTTACACATGAGTACATATGACAATTACAGGTCAGTCTGTATGTGTTGTTGTAAATAATATTAGTAATAAAAAGAAAAGTACGTATAGCTTTTTATGACTCAAGACAACTTAAGCCATCAAATCTGACAAATATAACATGGCGGTAATGTTTGAATATAATATTCGTAAAAAGAAAAATACAGTTCAATGAACCATTGAGGATCAAGTTTCTAAAAATAATTATATTGTAACAAATTCTACCTCACAGTGAACTTTAACACACATTAGACATTTTGATTACCTCATCATTTGACAGCAACATCAATACAAACAAAATCTTCCAATCAAATAGAATATATTGCATTTATAAAGCAATGAACATCACAGTTTAAGAGTGTCCATAGGTACATGCGTGTAACTGGATACGTCTTAAGGGTAATTGTAACTAAATCGATGGCATTAGTTCCCTAGGCCGTGCCGTCCGAGGATTGTCCCAACACATACATCGGTGATATGGAGACATTCATTACACACGTACTTACGTGTGTGTAGAAATAGAGGCTCACTGGAAAGGGCTATTGGCGTTTTCAGACATCATAATACACAAATAGTCCAAGTTCATATTTTCAGTTGTTAATTCACTTTCTATTGCAATTTTAAAAGTAGTTAGTAGTAACATGATAATTAATTTTAACTGGTTAAAAAGTACAGAATCATCTCAATTCGTACATGTTCAGCCTCATACATGCCTCGAGTCAACAATAGTGGCCGGAATACGGCAATAGGCTCACCCCCTATTACGTGGGACCGAATACAATTATTGGTGAAATGTGGGTGTTAATTCACCTCTGCCTAACCCTCCAGGGAAAAAGGTGTGATTATATGTATGTATGTATGTTGTACGTGCCACATTCATTTTCTACTGTGTTGTCCAATTTTAATAATTATTTTTTATTACAGTGCGGTACAGTGTTGCCTTTAGATAAGTTTTCATACATTTTAGAGCGAATATATTAAATAGATTATACAATTTCTAGATATTATTAATAATCAACTTCAACTGAAAAATAAAGACTATTCTGATCCCACACACATGCGTCACAACATGCGAGGTATTTGATAACTTAGAGAGACTTATCTCTATTGCTAACATAAGCGTTAACAAAATACGTTATAATTAAATTACGTAGCCAGTAAGTGCCACAAGAAAAATCTAAAAGCAGTTCACAAGGAAAGTATTGTATGATGCAACACTCCATTAGACACGACATTCAAACAATTCCCTCAAGGCACCGTGCCACATCCTGTAAGCCATGACCTTCTTTCCTACATCCACGCATGCCATACTTCAACCGCGTAATCAAGCAATATTCTTCTTAATCAACCCAACCCACTACAGCGGGGGTCGATTCTACCAACAAAGGAATTGATTAAGTAACTATACCGCGATATTACCCGCTTGTATTATTCCACTATAATAAAGAGGGCTCGGTAACCGTGGTACTTAATGAGAGAAAACTCGATTAGAATTCGTATTAATCTTGTAATAACTCGGGAAGGAAAGTTGGTTGATTAGGCCCCGATAGCATCAAGTTTTCGATATCTGCGTAAGGGTTGTGAGTTATGGAATTATTGTTTGTATTTTCGTTAGCATTTTCTACTTCAATACGTTTGTACCTAATCCATTGGTTCAATGACTAGTTACTTTCGGTTACTAGCTATTTTCTACTTTACTAATTAATAGTTACTTTCTGAGCGATACTTTCTGGTTTGAAGTGAAAAAGCTATGTAATCGATTGAACCTACGCTGTTTGTTATAATATTCCTCCGTACGGTACATTGACATCTTAAACATGACCAAAGAGATTAGTATACATCTTTACATGTGAATGTGTTTGTATAGTTATATACTTATTTTATTGGCCATGTGCCCGCCTTGATGACTTATAAAAATACAAGAGTCATATTTAGATAAACTTTTTTCAAGTATTTACTATCTAATGAAACCTAATACACAAAATTACGATGCACTGCTTGCATCGCCTCTCGTGTGTCTTCACCTCATCGAAAGCCTAGCATGTTAAACGTACCTATACCTTCATTCATCTGAGCAGTTTTTACCTGAAAAGAAAAGAACATATTATATTTTAGTAATGCAGAATTAATCTATACTGCGTTGGGCATTTTTGAAGTAAAATAATTTCTTAAGTCATGATACTGTTACAGTTACCTCGGAATTCCCGAAGTTCCACTATTCTTTCTTTTAAGAAATATTTGAGGCACTATGTTAAGTACAAAATTATTGTTATAATTTGAAGTATGAAGTATAAGAGTAGTAGGTATAATAACGTGCAATTTTGGTTTGTTTATGTTATTTAAGAAAAACGGTCTAATTATATTGATGCAGTTATATTGAAGTGATTATTTACCGAATGAATTGCAGAGATGTACTTTTATAATATTGCCTACAAAACTCCCTGTAACTATTACATTATATTTTTCCCAGAAGCCCGAATTCTATTTCCTGTGGGTGTTCATGTTTTATGACGTCCTGTACGTGGTCACCCGCCCCGGGTCATAATTTATTTGTATGTCAAAGTTTAGTTAAATCTGGATGGATAATAATAGCATACATAAATACCATCATTATCAAACTTTAGGTCAGCAAAGACATACTTAACAAACATAAATACTGCTATTGTTACTACGCTATCGATAAGACTAAGAGCGTTTTCCCATTAATCGATCCGATATCGGATATCGGAGCTGACACCACTGTATTCGCTCGATATCGGATATCAATGTCAGTCAGTCACCAGAACAGTAAAATAATAATAAAAATATGTCATGTCATAATCAATGGTAAAAATTACTAAGGCGTCAGTGGTTGAGCTTATGGTAAATTTTTTTGAGACTGTGCTATTAAGTGAATGGACGTATTCTTAACGTATCGGATCGATTTTATTGATTATATGTGAAAATAGCACATGGTTATCGGATATTGGCTACACCTATATCGCGTCGGATAGTGTGAAAACGGCCTAACCCGTAACTCATAAACACAGCGAGAAATTATCGCCAGCTAATAAAACCGTACAGCCCCATAGACAATGTGACATTCAATAGGTATATCGAGTTAGTTCATTGTCTTGTTCTGAGGATATATTAATTAAAAGAGAGGCGCGTCACGCCTCGGGACATGTTGACATTTATTGTGACTAAGAAGTTCGGTGAAATATCTTGTATGGATTACTTTTCTTTTACGAAGTGACTCAGAGGATATGTTGGGACGACTATTAAAAAGTATGAAGGGGTTGCAATATTAGTGTTGTGTTTTGGAAAAGATTCTGTATCAAATATTTCATGAGTGATATCGGCAGGTCCTTTCAGATATCATCAAGTACCTGTTAGTCTGTTACGCTACCAGTTATTTTATTTATTAAAGCTCTATCATATTTAGCAACCATGAGTGACTGCTATCGGACGGATATTTAAATCCCCTATTATAGCGGTTAACATGGATTCTCACTATCATTCTCTTTTGGAGTCTTTTTTGGAGAAACGTATGGGGACGTGATTTAGGAGGAAAACCGTAGCTGTTAAATCTATGACAGGAATTCTGTACTGCCCTCAAATGCTTACGTTAGCATTAACAAGAAACCTTGTAAATTGTATAAATTTTTTGTAACCTCATATAAAACAAATCAGTAGTTTACGAGTTTTGAGGGCATTAACGAATTAACGCACACATCAATACAAACATATATTATTGCGATTATTATAAAAGCAAGTTACTTTGTATGTATGTTTTAAATAGCATTACAACTCTATTTGTAATTAGTGGAATCGGTTGACCTTTGACGCTTGTAATTAATGTGTTCGAATGATTAATGACTATTTCACATGTGGAATTTTAATTTGATTAAATTACGTTGATGATTATTTTAAATTTGTTTTAGTACTTGTAATACCATTTTTTGACTAGTAATGTACTGTAAGTTACATGACATGTAATGGACGTGACATTTGCGATAGTATAGTTGCATGGTGTAATACAAGTTTCCTTATCATCATCATCATTCAAAAACCAATACGGCTTTGCTTTACACGTTTCTAGTTTATCTTGGATTTTACTGAAGCGACCGATTAACTTCCTAACTTGTCTAAGGTGTCTACTTGTGATGATGCTGAATATTTACATTTTTTATAAGTATAGTATCTAACATACGCAGACGATATTACTGTAAGAGAAGGAAAACTAGAAATAAAACCCTGTACCAACCCGTCTGGCCAGCGTGGAAACAGTAGGCCAAAGCCTCCCAACATTGGGAGAGGCCTAGTCCAGCAGTGGACTGCGATGGGCTAGTTGATTGATTGATTGATGTATCTACTTATATTTTGTATAATATAATTAACCTAATCCGTCGACTGATTTGAAACAAAAAAATAACACTACTTTGGCAATATTTTTAATTAAATTAAAGTAGATGTATATTAGTGTACAGCAGACAAAGAGAAGCACACTAAAACTTGCAAGTTATTGTCACAACACATCTGTTACACGTCATAAAGTTGACCAAACTTCGCTAATTAAGTAAGCAAACGATACCGTCCAAGATGCTTCTAAGTTGCTTCTAAGTTTACAGAACCATTAGGCGAGCGCGCTAAGTAGCCTGAGTTGAGCTTGTAGACTGAAAGTTACGGTGTTATCTAAATGAGACCATCTTTCGTTATATAAGCTAACTTAATTAAGAACTAGCAGATGAGAGTGGGCGCCCGTCAGGCGGGGTTGCGGTGAGGTAAGTATCTGGCAGGTTGAACCGACGTACTAAAGTATTGGTGAAATATTTGAAGAAAATACTGATAGGCTAGGTAGTTAGATAAGAGGTTTAAATGTTTGTTGATATACACGATCAACCGTCAGGAATTTTTATCTGAAATTTGTTATGGGATTGATTATGGTCTGGAATAAGACATAACTTACTTTTCATGACTGGAATAGGTTGCCATGAGTTGCGGAAGTAGGATAACATTTTACGCGAGTGGAGCCGTGGGTAACTGCTTGTCTATCATAATAAAAACTCAAGAATCAACACTCATCATGACATACCTTTGTGATTTATAAGATTTATAAGTATAATTAACAATCACCTTACACAAATAAAATGATTATAAAAAGTAATGATGACGCTTGTGCAAGACAGTTACATACAATGTGGCGACATGAGGCTAAACTAAGTGTCGGTGAGAATGTGTGCGTAAATTTGTATGCGTGTGTGTGTGTGTGCAGAATATAAGTATGAGTGTATGCGTGTATGTGTGCAATGGATTAGTCTTATAATAAAAGTTTTTGTAACAGATGTCAGATATTAAACAAGGCTTCATATTAATAGCCCAGAGACGCAACCGAGGAAAATATATAAAAAGTTAGCAAATTAGGTTCGTTCATAATTTGTTGTTGTTGGGCATTGTGTCTCATTTGGGTTGATTTGTTGGTACGCGCGATTTATGGGGCTGAGGGAATTCGTTGTGACTATAAATACCTATTCTGTTAACATAAATCATAATGAGGTTCTTATTCGATAGAAATTTGTGCGTCTGCGGGTAAAACTTTACTTACCTTTTCGTGGTTAGGCGCAAATAAAATTCAACGTATTTATCATTAATTCTAATGTTGTGATTAATAGTCAAATATGTTTTATACTTATACTTTAACGTTACAGCAGTAAAAATTCACGTTTTGGATATATTTGCCTGACCTTGGACTAGGAGCGGGCCTTCGGGTAACGCTGGTAGTTGAAGTCTGAAACAAATCATTATCTAACCAAAATATACTCTGATGAGAGGCTCTTGAGAATCTCTGGTTATATGAAGAAGTCTCTAAGTGCAAGCGTTGGATGTAGCGAAAGACAAAATTCTTTGGTAAGGGTGCGAAATTAAGTTCTTTACCCCAGTAATGGGTCAGTGGTGATAAAATCTTAGTGAAATTTAGAGTGCTTTTCTCTCTCTTATAAAACGGAGCATAAAAAGGAAATCTTCATCCCTCCAGGTTATAGCGGCATCGGGCAACATTAGGATCATTATATTTAAGGGCTTGACGATGAATTTGTGCTAAGAGAATCCCGACATAGATAGACATCTCTAAATGGCGTAAATTAAACAAGTATTTAAATGTAAAACTATACAAAAACAGTATAAAAATATATAGTTAAAAATCTAGAGACTAGCTACACCACAGTGCTACGAACGCTACGCGCGTAGCACGTGTGTAAATAAGGCCAGTTACAAACGGAACTAATTCGTTCCGCAATCTGTCAACGCCCTCGCTTCCTGTATGACATCGACTAATTACTTATGTAAACTTACTTACTTGCCCTTCGTTTGTAGAGAGGCTGGTGTGACAAACATAATCTGTCCTGTTTGAGATTATCTCTTTATTGACTGAAGATTAAGATTTGAGCCTTCGTATCTCATAACGTAACAAAAGTTGAATATATGATAGTTATATAATACAAATACTACTTTGATGAACTGAAGCGGGATTACGATTCAAAAGACATTACTTGAATTCAAAGAAAAAAAATGAAAACCGTAAGTCAAATGAATAAGGTTACGGTGGTACCTATAAGCTATCCTTGGAACGTTAATGATACAAATTTAAAATATTTAATCACTATCTATACAGTTTCTAATAACGTATATCAATTCTTCAAAATGATGTACGAACCCACTGGTCTTCACACCCTGCACTCATTCGTATCCTAAAGCTCTCGAAGAATAGACTTAGAGGTATTCCTGTTATGGAATTCGAAAATAATATCCTCCAATCACTTTAAAAGTAGGGACTACATTCAGTTTTATCCAGCAGAATAATCTAGTAAATAATTAAAATTAAAGTTACATCTATATTGCCAACATACATTGGTTTATAACAAAAAAAATTAACTCAACTCGTATATTTTTAATGTCATTGCGAACAACGGCAAAGTGCTAAGTAACCTTAGTTGCAACAGCATGTACAACTCTAACCACATAAAAAACTTATTTATTTTCTGAAAACCAAATTACATTTTGGTGGTAGGCAATTAACGATTCTTTACTCTCAGGGTATAATAAGACAACTTCACACTCACACTATACTTAAAAACGTATAAACTAAGTTCACACCAGAGATGTTCGCCGCAGACATCGTTACTATCAGTGACAGATGCTAAGGGGTTAAACAACGCCATATAATTACACAAAGGGTATAATTTTTACAAAATTATGTCACAATGCTACACTTCCGCGTATTAAATAAATTGGAGAAGCAATTTAACCCGTTCTTACTCGAGTCATGTGTTGTTAAGCATAACAGTTGTCTTAACATGTTTAGAAGTTATTAGATGTATTATCGACTATTCAAAAGACATCATTTGGTTTTTTACTATCAGGTCTCTCTTAGAATTCAATGGTGTATAGATTAGGTAATATGGTCTAATTCGTATTGAACGTAGTAAAAGGTATTGTAACACGTTGAGCTTTTGCAATATATATCGCATACCTTATCAATATTACATTGTAATTAATATATATATATAATAACAAGGTAAGCAGTGCGCCTAGTGTTGCAATCGTCTGGTATAGGTGGTATAGGCTGCGGTAACCACATTTTTTTATTCCACTTGGTTGGCAAACAAGCACACGGCCCACCTGATGGAAAGTGGTTTCCGTGGCCTATGGACGAGTGCAACGCTAAGGCAGTCACATTTGCGCTTTTTTTTATGTGCGCAAAATCCCCACGGATACCTCCCCACCGGAGCCGGTGGAAGTAATGGTGTCGGACTCGAACCGACTAAAATGTACGCCGCCTGTGGGTCGTTTTGGTTGCCGAAGGTGAGGTTGACAGGCATATCCTTCGCACCCCGGCCGACCAGGGCCATCTCTCACGATCTGGCCCTCTCCTCGGGGTCACATTCGCGCTGCCAACTCTGTAAACACAAGAGTTTCTGTGCCTTCAGTGTAAAAGACAAAGCAAAGAAATCTCTCCAATGAGCTCTGGCTACCCAACTCACCACCGGAAACACAACACGAGGTTATTATGGTCGCGGTATTCTTTAGGGCGGAGGTACTTCCCCAGTCGGACTGCTCAATTGGATGGAAATACCGCCGTGTCCTACTTCCCAACCGATGTGGAGTATGCTTGTCTGCCATTTTAGTGGTACAGAAAAATTATTTGAATAATTCGTGTGTCAATTTTCAGCCACTTAAGACTGAAAATTGAATTCCACGACTCCAGTACATATGAATATACAGTTCAAGGTAATTGGAGACTAGTATAAATAAGTAAGCCTATTTAAAAATCAATAGCAATCAGTTGTGTGTTTATCCTCGTATGCATAAGAATCAATACACACAACAGTGTTGTCAAACAAGTTTGCGTTAGTCTAAAAATGTAGTAATTTCATTCTATCTTTTCATTTTTCAACTAAATCATTGAATTTCAAATTATTCAATTAAAATAATCTTACGAGTCATTTGGGTGACGCAATGAAATTTCATTTTCAACATTTTTTCAACAGCATTTCTTTTCTTGTTCGGTTTTTATCACAACATAATTAAAGCAACGTTGGTTAGGTGAAAAAAAAGTGGTGAAGGTAATGACATTTTAATTGTGTGAATGATTACGGGGCGTCGCTACGTTGTCGCGTACTCTCATCCTGTTATTACAAATAATTGCATTACGCTTCGTTACTGAAGGGAAAAAAAGCAAATAAGTTTAATTGACACGCTGCTTTCTTTGTTCATGTAACACGTGTTGAATTCTCACGAGCGTTTAGGTGTTGACTTGTAAGTTTAGTTTTAGGGTTACATAGTTTTCATAACAAGTGTGATACATTGTGTGGTTATCAGTTATTAAGTTCTCAGCTATATCTGTTTTTTTTTAAATTTTGCTAAAAATTGTTTGTAAACCGTACAAATCGTGGTGGAGTGGTGACAGAGTAGATAAACACATTACAAGGCTAAACTTCACTGGCCAAGTCAGTCTCAGGATATTATTAAAACATTAAGGCCGCGATAGCCTAGTGGTATGGGTAATGGACTGCAGAGACGAGGTCTCGGGTTCAATCCAGGTACTACCATGGCACACACCAATGACTTTTCGATGCTTTTTGAAGTTATGTGTGTATTTATCGCAGGTTTATAAGTGCCCGGTTAATGGTAATAGGATCGCCACCTCTCTGTACCTCGAAGAAGTATCTCATACCTACATTAAGTTGGTTACAGGTAGTCGAATCCCTAAAAAGTCGGACAACTGGTCCAACCACAGAACAAGGTTCAGAGGATGATGATGTGAATTAAATGAGTCTTGATTTAAATAGGCTAAAATAAGCAGTGAAGCAAAGTTAATTACTTATGAATTAAAGAACATGTATTGCAACATTTATTGGTATTGTATGACAATTTTTTCACGGACAGAATCCTGTTCGGGTTTCACTTCACCGGAGAATGACGATCACGATAGGACTTGACATAGTTTTTTAAGAATCTATCATCATACATAATACAACTTATTAATATAGAAGAGATAAACATTTCAACTTTTTAAAACATAAGAAAGAATAATGTCACTAAAAGAAAACTTATCAAGTTAATTAAATAGATTTGTGTAAATTTTAAAATTCAATCAGAACATCTCATTTTAAAATTAATTTAATCACAGAATAGTTTAGATTAATCTAAAGAAAGGTTTCTTAAGATGAAAAAATGTCAAACGCAACAATATAATAACATCCCACACACAAAATAAACGGAACACTTCGTGATTCCATTGAGCAAAAAAGAAATTTAATCATGAGAAACAATAATAACGACTTCTTAGAAATTAGACTGAGTAAGTACAGGAGCCACGCAACTTAAGCTTGGTTGTTACTTTTTGAATACCACCGTCCCTTTGCTAACAATTAAATCTCAACCTTAGAATCTCACTCAATAAGGTTCAGATTAGAATGTTATGTGTAAATGATTTCACTATTGTTAAGTCTGTATGACTATCAATTATGTCCATAGTGTATGAGAGAGTGCATTGTGATTGAACAGTAGCTTTCGTTCCGATTGAAAATTAAAGAACCGATATAATTTGAAACGAGTGTAGTGATGTATCACAAATTGTTACTGTGTTATCTATTATGAAACGAAAGAAAAAAAAATCGTAGTTCGATTTGAACATTCAAATATTAAATTATTTTTCTTATTTGAGTTGCGGTCTAAACAAATTCTATATCATAATTTGAACCAGGTGTATAACCTGGTTATTCTTCAATAGGTAATTAATCAGCATGAACGTATTAAAAAAAACATAAAATAAAATAAATTGGTGTTGTATTTTTCCATACCTGTGCGTAAGTGCACATACTTGCTAAATAAATGGTAACTGGTTACATCAAATATTTGGTAACCTAACTGCTAAACACATATTTTCCATTTTTGTTTTCTTTTTTTGTTATTGCTATTCAAATATTACTCATTTATAAGCAAGTAATTAGGTACTACACCGCCGATATTACTTATTGTCATTACGTAAATGTCATAACATGAGATTTCCAATAACACAAAAGTAAAAATGTTCCGAAACGTTTATGCGTTTCTCCTGTGCCTATATCGATTTAAGTGTTATCATCATAAAATACAGCACCCTTTTTAATGCATAATGATAAAAAAATATTGTATTTTATTAATCAGAATAGATGTGGTTTATACTACTGTAAAAATATTTAAAAATCTATCACAACACAAAATCTATCATCGATTGATAAGTAGTAAGAAATTCGATTATACCATCACTAGCGGTAGGCATTAACACGTCACTCTAGAGATGATAATAGCCCAGGAGCTGTGCCCCACTTAATTGCTTTAATAACTTCCTGTGTCAAAATAACAAAAGAGCGATGCGGTATTAACAAAACGGGTAATGACGCTGCCGAGGTAGACAGCTCCCGCACTATGTTCATATTATGATATGTGGAACGAGTGGATGAGTATCTTTTTATATATATTTATTTTGAAGATGTCTTTGTTGATTATTTTACTAGATTTCTTTAGATTAGAAAGGTTATTTCTTTAGATTTAATTATGGTAGGTAGCGCGAGTGTAACACCTCTGGTGTTGCATTCGTCCATAGGCCACGGTAACCACTTTCCATCAGGTGGGCCGTGGGCTTGTCTGCCACCTAAGTGGTATTAAAAAAATAGTTAGAGTTTTTTTTAATAGAAAGTGTACCGCAGTTCCTTACTAGGCTGCCGGTGTATTAAAATTTCAAGTTCTGGATTTCTACTAAGAGTTTTTTTAATAGAAAGTGTACCCCAGTTTCTTACTAGGCTGCCGGTGTATTAAAATTTCATGTTCTGGATTTCTGCAATAGGTCCGATATCAGAGATACCAAGGTATAAATACTCCTATCTAACCACTGCGTCCTACTCTGGCTTGGTATTCTGTAAGATGTCTATTTGAAATAACACCAAACTGAATTTTGCGTATGACACGTTTTAAATACTCATGAATCAGTAATAAGTATTTACCTAACAAGTAAATGACGAAGTACTCATAACTTACTACCTGTTTTCAGTTTCTTGTAATAGGAGGCTATTGTTTTGAACTGGAAGTCGTTTCTATACTCTGTATAACAACCAATGTATAAGATGTCCTAACAGAAAACCCAAATGATATGAAATGTTATCCACGGTACTCACCACTTATATTGTGTTAAAATATAATCATCTAACTTCTACAATACTTCAAGTAGCTTTAAGTTGTCACGTAATACGTAAGTAACTAATTAAGTTAAACTTAGAGATACTTTTTTATGAATTTTCATTTCTTACAAAAAACAACGTTATACTTACTAGCAGGCCTCAGTCTTCCAGTTTGAACACGGTCCCACGTCTACAATTAAATTGGAATCATTACCGTGCCCACCTACTTACTCGGCATCAAATAATAAATAATTGCGAACAAAATAAATATGAACATACAAGTTATTAACCAAATCAGTGTACAATAGAAAATTGTTATAACGGTATTAGATGATGTTTCAATTACGACAAAAATGTCACAGCATTTGAGTAATTTTATTATTCCATGTAAGACAAGTGGTATGTATGCATGAAATCGACTGGGTCAGAAACGCTGGTGGTAAAATAATTTTCTGTTGTAGGTTGCAACGATCAGAGAGCTTACTTTAACCTAACGATTTTTATAATATTATTATTATTATTACCTATTAGAACCACCTGGCCTCAGCAGATCCGACGGCAAAAGGCCGGACGGTATGACTCTGGTGCCATGGAAAAATGGTAAGTGCCTTCTGTGGGATGCCACGTGTGTCAGCACGGTTGCGCCCAGTCACCTGAGCCGTACTGTCCAGTCTCCGGCAGCTGCTGCTGAGGACGCAGCGGATAAAAAACGAGAGAAATATGCGGAGTTGACAGAGCAATATATGTTCGCTCCCTTTGCGGTCGAGACAATGGGTAGTTGGGGTACCGACGCCAAGAATCTGGTGAGCGAATTAGGGCGCAGGTTGAGGGACAAAACCGGTGACTCCCGCTCCGGCTCGTACCTGGGGCAACGGTTGGCCATAGCTGTTCAACGGGGCAATGCCGCCAGTGTCATGGGTACCTTTGCACCAGGTGCGATGAGGGGCGGGTTAATAGATTAGACTGTCACTCTGACTGTACAAAAATGTGGACAATATTTTAATTTAAAAAAAAATAATATATATATATAATTATATGAGCATTTTTAAATATCACCGACTGGGGCAAATACGCTGGTGGTTAAAATAATATTCTGTTGTAGGTTGCAACGATCAGAGAGCTTACTTTAACCTAATGATTTTTATAATATAATTATATGAGCATTTATAAATACCACCGACTAGGGCAAATACGCTGGTGGTTAAAATAATATTCTGTTGTAGGTTGCAACGATCAGAGAGCTTACTTTAACCTAACGATTTTTATAATATAATTATATGAGCATTTATAAATACCACCGACTGAGGCAAATACGCTGATGGTTAAAATAATATTCGGTTGTAGGTTGCAACGATCAGAGAGCTTACTTTATCCTAACGATTTTTATAATATAATTATATGAGCATTTATAAATACCACCGACTGGGGCAAATACGCAGGTGGTTAAAATAATATTCTGTTGTAGGTTGCAACGATCAGAGAGCTTACTTTAACCTAACGATTTTTATAATATAATTTTATGAGCATTTATAAACACCACCAACTGGGGCAAATACGCTGGTGGTTAAAATAATATTCTGTTGTAGGTTGCCCACTCGGTTATAATAACTTCGTGTTGTGTTCCCAACGATGAGTAGGGTAGCCAGAGCTCACTGGCAAATTGTGCTGTCAGTGGGATGACTAAAGGCTTGTTCTGCTTTGTCCTCTACACTGACGGCACTGAAACTCTGTGCTTAAAGTGTCTGTAGCGCGAGTGTGGCTTTTCTGGTGTTACACACGTCCATAGGCCACGGTAACTACTTTCCATCAGGTGGGCCGTGCGCTTGTCTGCCACCTAAGTGGTATAAAAAAAATAATCATATTCTGTTGTAGGTTGCAACGATCAGAGACCTTACTTTACGATTTTTATACTATAATTGTAGTAGCAAATGTAAAAATAAATAAGTTAAAATAAATATATAAGAGTAATATCATATAAAAATATCAAAGTCTTGAACTCCCTTAAAACATTTTTTAAACAATTACAAAATGTATTATTTAATTAAAAACACTTTGTAATTGTAGAAAAAGTATTGTAACATTACGTTGATAACGTTATGACAAAGACATAATTATGAGCTATTACACTTATTACAGAGTTGCGAAGAAATTACCCGATACGGTGTATTAGAGCCAGGCGAGGAAATAGCGCTTGGTCCATATATAAGGGGACTGGCGGGATGTAATTGGACTAAGCATTTATTATTACAAACTTTAGTAACCAATGCAAACGTAGTAGGTAGGTATCAAATATATTTATTCTTTAGAAACAGTTCTCACATGATCCATGGGCTACGATTACATACATACATATAATCACGCCTTTATCCCCGGAGGGTTAGGCAGAGGTGAATTATCACCTGCATTTCACTAATAATTGTATTAGGTCCTATTGCCGTAATTCGGGCACTATTGTAGACTCGAGCCATGCGTCTAAGGCTGAGTCTGGGCTGTATATATCTGTCTGATGTTAAACAGACCTATCCCTTAGTCGCCTTGTACGACACCACATGGGAAGTGATGGGCTGGTCCAAATTCTACTCTGCCGGAACCACGATTACGCATATGGACAATATGGTTACCAACACTGTCCTTTGCTTATTCATCACTCATACTCGTTTCAAACTCACTGGAAACTAACGAATAATAGAATTACAAAAAAAATGAGGACTAGTTTTTTTTCTAGATAAAACCATTCCCGATAATCGAAGCGTACGTAAGAACACTCATAGTGTGAATGAAGGCTAACTGTTATTGTTAAATACTCGTAAAACTTTATCAAAGGGTATCAAATCTTTGATCTGTTGAGTAAGTGTTAGATATATAGTCCATTTGTTATAATTAACATACTTCTATAATGCTTATTTATGTGTCTGTAAATCAGACTAAATGAGCAGTGAATTTTCTTTGGATGGGCTTTAAATGTTGAATACTTCACTATATACTTTGCTATCAATACTCTTATTGTTTATCCTTATTTGCTGTTCAAATTATAATTTATTTTCTTCTTTTACGCATTATTTTTCGATTTCATAATAAACACAACTCTCAGCAGAATCGAAAGCATTAAGAGGCATTGATTTAGATTATGAGTCATACTTATACCGAATCCACAAATCGATGCATCATTTTTGAAAACTGTAAGAGCTAAGTTCAACTTTTACGTAATCACTTTTGTTTTTAAATATAGATTGGTATACTTTTAGATATTGAGTTATAGACATCAGACAGTCTTTTACAGAACAAACTCCGTCTCAGATGCATGGCTCGAGTCAACAGTACTGCCTGGAAGACGGCAATATGCTCACCTCCTATTACGTGGGATCGAATACTTGGTCAAATGTGAGTATTAATTCACCTCTGCCTAACCCTTCAGGAATAAAGGCGTTAGTATATAAATGAATGTTATTATGAATGTTAAGAATTAATGAAAAATTTACGATTCTGACTGAAAGATACGTACGTACGTAGTATTCAACAAAGAAACATGATTCGCGAGTGCAATTACAACGAGAAACTAGTGTGTAAAAATAGCTATATTTGAATTAAATTATGTTTAAAAACTGAATAAGTAGATGGTAGTCCGTTTAAAAATCTAGTGGTCACAGACGGTTCACTTAGCACTTGGCTTCGGCTTAAACGGTGTACTTGTGCTAGTAGTATGCAATTTAAAGTATCTATTAGCAAAAGAAGATATAAATATTCTACAACGTCCCCACACAACGCTATCTAGACCCATGGTAAACATAGCTTAACTAGCTTGTGTTATGAAGTCTAGAATGCGGATGAACATACTTAAATAGTTTTTTCATTCAATGCATATATAAATATCTACGCATAAAAATATTTGCAATGAGCGGGAATCGAACCCGCGCCTTTTGCGTAGCAATCGAAGGTTCTACGCGAACGAACGCCACAGAGGCCGTTGAATATATAGATAGATACCTCGCTGTTCTCTTATATTTTACACACCCATATGCATTGAAGGAAGGACGTCAGTCCAGGGACACAATTGTAAGGGCCCTGCGTCACGGGACGGTGGCCCATTTGTCGTTGATTATAATTACTACTTCCTACTCAACCTGACACAACGATTTGATTGCACCATAGGTACTCTCATTTTTACGTGTACTTTAAAACAACAAAGGATAACCGTTGCCAAGTAATATTTTGTTTCTTTTGCATTTCCCAGCAGCGGTAGAGCATTCGCCTGCTATGCAGGGGGCGCGGGTTCGATTCCCGCTCAGTGCAAATATTTGTATGCATGAATATGTATATTTGCATTGGTCTGGGTGTTTCTATGTATAATATGTATGTATTTACAAAAAAAAAAAAAGTATCTAAGTATGTTTATCCGCATTCTAGATCCCATAACACAAGCTAGTTAAGCTATGCTTACCATGGGTCTAGATAGCGTTGTGTAGAATGTTGTGGAATATTTATTTATTTATTTATTTATTTTGTTATACTTCTAAGGTGATGATCTGGCTCACTAGTAGTTACTGCTACCTATAAACACTCATTGTACAAAAAGCATTGCTAGGCGTAGACTCGAAAGAGATGGCTCTGGGTCGGCCAGGGTTCGAGGTATATGCCCCGAGCAACTTCACCTCCGTCTACTTATGACCATAAGACGGCGTGCGTTTTAGTCGGTTGAAGTCCGATATAACCTCCCCCACCGACTCGTGGGAGGGGGGCATCCGTGGGGGATTTTTTGCACTTTAAAAATGTACCTATGGGATCACTACACATTCACAGTGCTTTACATTTTCCATTACTATTTTTGCAAACCTGCAATCCACTTTTACTACTGTGACAATATATCGGTTTCAGTTATCTCTGTCCTTTAGCAAGCCTGTGTTGTTTTCTGAATTATTATACAACGTTCTACAAAACGCTATCTAGAGCCATGGTAAGCATAGCTTAACTAGCTTGTTTTATGGAATCTAGAATGCGGATAAACATACTTAGATACTTTTTTTTTGTAAATACATATATGTTATACATAGAGACACCCAGACCAAAGCAAATATATATATTCATGCATACAAATATTTGCACTATGCGGGAATTGAACTCGCGGTTCCTGTGTAGCAGTCGAATGTTCTACCGCTACGCCACAGAGTATAAATAGATTATAAAAAAGATGTCAAGATTATGACGTAATGTTGCCTATTTATGTGCGATGTACATTTTCTGTTCTATTCAAATTCTTTTACAAAAGATTGAGACCAACCCTATCCTCATCTAAGACCTTCAAGGTACTATACACAAAACATTCTTAATAATTATTAAACTCAAATATAATTATACAGTGTGTTGCTGTTACCTCCCGGTTGGGAGACATTGTTGTAAGTATTAGGTATAGTAGCTACTACAATGTTAACCCTTCAAATGCGCACGTGTGGTGACCTCGATCCATTGAGATGGAAGCCCTTAATTACCTTTGTCTAGCTGTTCACACGTGTTTAAGATGTCCGCCAAGTAATTCTTGCATCATTTTTGTTAATTCAATTGGTGCGTAGTAGTTTAATTTTGGATGGGTACGTTTATAAATAGAATGATTAAATAGCTTGCCGTGGTCTTATAGACAGGTAGACATTCAGTTAGAAGACAGTTTGATATTTTACTGGTTTATTGTATTTAGTCAGAGTGGTCATTATGACCATGAGATTGTATTTATATATGGGTCAGAAATCTGATAAAAAGTAATGAATAATGTATATAAATAAAATGATACGTAACAAAGAAATAGCATAGGTAATTAATTTTCAGTAATTTATCAATAACTACTATTCTTGCACAAATTTTGGCCTAGAACTTTGAAGGTTGAGCACCGCTCTTATACTTTTCTCCTTTCTATACTCGACTATATTATGGGAGTGACTACTGTCGGACTACTCAATCTAGCTTTGTTCTTCAATTACATGATAGGTACTTGTTCCCTGATAATCTTGGTGTAACCCTAACCTACCTGTTCAGGTTATACAAGATTTATCAGCGGTATTAAAAAATATAGCAATAAACAAGTGTTAATTGTATATTGTAATAAAAATCATCGTGTAGATCTTATCTATTTAAGTTTCATTATAATTTAACAAACACTTAGTATCAATTACACCTCACAAACTTGTCTTTAATATCCTTCCCATCTACGACACAAAGAAATTTCGTCTTTATTTATAAAGGCATTAGAGTTAATTTTGTGAATGATAAGTTGTTGTCGAAGGTGTAGAAAATAAAGGTGGTCATACACTAGAACAAGGGGAGGGCGTATTTCTTGATAAATTACAATAGAATTTTAATGTATCTTACTATGAGTGGGTAATACATTTATAATTTGTTTGTTTTATTATCTACTTTGCATTTTATTGTATTTAATTGGAGCAATTTGTATTCTTTGATTGTTTTAGGGTTATATACAATAGAAGGGTAAGTAAATTACTTTAACCGTTAAACTTGTGGATATTACATAATGACATGCTTTTTAGTTTGAAATGAATTTTGTATTTAGCTGACAATTTAATAGGCTGGTCTGAAGATTGATGATGATAAAATATGCAGTCTATCAGTGGGATTCGATGTTATATGCAAAATATACAAAATTTTCTATAAAGGAAGATAGAAAAGGAAAAGAAGGAAATAAACAATATTGTATTAAAAATCTAAATTTAAAGACGTACTTTTAATTCTTTGACGTATTTTTAATCGGATAAATGATTGTATTGTACTGTTTTCTTATTATTATTTTTTAAGTATCATGCATTCTTTATTTACTTGGTGTACAATAAAGTGTAAATAATATGCTTTGAGATTGACATGGCCATTCACAATAATAGTGTAAAACTCGCCGGGATATGGGTAAATATACACTATTAATAAAAAAATATTGAATTTCAAATATTTTTTGTTTCTTAATAAATGCCTGTAACAACTAGATTATAACATTAACATATTATTGTCTCTTTTAGTTTATCATTTTAACGCACGTTAATGCATCTGCCCTTTAATAGGTCATAGCAACGATACCAGAATATTTCTTCAATATTTTGCAGGGTAGTCACCGAGATAGAAATTAACTACAAAAAAATTTCAAAAAATTAAAAAATTAGGAAAATAACAAAACAGAAGTTAATCTAACAGAACTTAAATAAATAACGATTGTATGGTATAATAATGTGTACACTATGCACAGTGTAGTGTACAAGAATCATTCATCCACATTATAAATTAACGATATTTAGCGTACAAAGGAAACGAACTGTTTATTAAAACTCACGTACATTGCAAGACTTGTCCAACCACTCAGAAGGCTTAATTGAGGCTTTACATCGACTACAAAACGGCTAATTGTAGCTCCAAGAGCTCATTGTAAGGTTTGTTAAGACACAGACAAAGAATCACTGGAAATGCTTTGTTTTTATTGTTATTCTATAATTCATTTTTATTTACAGGATGCAATTTATTTTTGTTGTATTCGATTTAAGTTACGTCATACAATTAATTTAGTGGAGGTCAGATGGCAGTCGCTTCATGGAAAATATCGAAGTAGTTCAGCCAAACCCGTTGGAAGTCTAATTGACTGGAAAATACCCCAGTCTTTGAAGATAAAGTTTTGGTTACCACCGGGACTAATGCTAGGATGAAGAAAATACAATTAATTTTGCAGTGAATATCGTAGTCACATAGTTTAAATGAAAAATTACAATGTAATACGCTGAATATTATGATAAGATAATAGTTATCAGCTCAGGTACGAGTGTGCTAGAATCCCAATAATTTAACATAATCAAGTTATAATGTTAAGATTTACAACAATTTTATTTTTATTATAGATTCAGAAATAATTACGCAACAATTTCAACTTTTACAACGGTTTCAATTGCTGGAAAGTTCACTTCTAGTAGGACAGTCTTTATATCTGTGTCCCCGTTGTGGTATTACCATTGGGTTTGTACCTTCCGGCAAATTGTGTGTGAGACCGCAAAGAGATACGTCTGTGGCGAAAATTAACAATTCGCAATAAGTCTAGTAATTAAATCGGTACTTTTAGCCCAGAGCGTGATTTCGTACGAGTTAATGTCACAACATGTAACACACTTTTGAAAAGTATTTTACGATATAATATTCATGTATATTCATGTAAATGTTTTGAAGAAATAATTTTTGACGTGTTGATAATTTTATAAGTAAAAAATTGCATATTAACAAGATAAATTAGCTATAATTGTAAACATGGGTTAGTTAAGATTATTTTGACGTTTTGTATGTGGGTATCTAAACGATCTGCCATAAAACTATTTACTTGTAAATCTGTGTTTTTAAATGACACTAATGACGTCTAAGCGAGTTTGTTTATGTGTAAAAATGATGACTGCTATAAACTATGGCTAAAGAAGGAAAGATTATTGGTATTATAGAATTATCGTGGCAGGCAATAGGCTAACCATCATTCAGAACTACCTATCCTGTTAGGAAACCCAGGGCGCCTCTACTCCTAAATAAGTCTGAGACAGCGCATCCTAGCAAAGTTTGCATTTTATCCCATATGTTCTTGTATAATAATTTATAGGTTTAGCGTCATGACGATCTTGACTACAAAATATCAGAATGATTTTAATACCAAGGTATTAAGAGCAAATCAAACTGTTTATTGATTTAAATTGTATTATTGTGCGGTCTCTATCAAATATCAGAACAATCAGTCAACAGGAAGGAAGAGAACATACAATCATTGAATTCGGTCCCACATAACAGGGGGTGAGCCTATTGCCGTTTTCCAGGCATTTTTGTTGACTCAAGCCATGCATCTGAGGCTTAGCTTGGGCTGTATATATCTGTCTGAATGATGTTATACAGCTCTGTCCCTAAGACGCCTTGTACGACACAGCATGGAAAGAGATGCGGTGGTCCAATAGATGGCCGGGAACCACGCGGGAAAAGAAACCAAGGCATTAAGATCTTTTGAGTACCCATTTTGTTCGTCGAGATCAATCGGATACTGAGTGCACAAGAAGGGGAATTCCGAATATAAAAAAGAACTACGAGGGAATTTTTTGCCGTATGTATTATTTGATTTTATTCTCATTCAATTTTAGAATTGCGCTTTTAAAAGTAAGGTTCTCTTCAATTCTTTCAACGTATTTAATGAATTTTGGTAGTTAGTATAGATTTTATATATATATATTTTTTTTATACCACTTAGTTGGCAGACAAGCACACGGCCCACCTGATGGGAAGCGGTTACCGTGGCCTATGGACGTATGCAACACCAGGGGTGTCACACTCGCGCTGCCGACCATGAAGAAACCTTCTGATGCCCCTCTTGAAGAACCCCATATTGTAGGCGTACATAAAATATTAAAGATACCTATCTGTCAGATACATAGTCAATATTTGGATGTGTAACCAGCACAAGGTACTTACATTTCTTTTTACAGACAAAATCGCGGGGAGCGGCTTTTAATTAATAAGGCATTTTGTGCCTCAAGGCAGGCTTGCAACTGATACAACTGGTCGTTCTATCTATTTAATCACACTTTGATCAGTAGGCAGAAAACTTGATACTTGTGTTTACTAAATCTAAACAGATGCATTACTGCAATTAGCCACCGACCGGGTAGTTAGTGTTTTCGCAATCCTGACAGTAAATTGTACACCCGTCACTTTTAGTGGGTGTACTTGAAATACATATATTAGACGAAACTAGCTGTAGCCGGCGAATCCACCCGAGTAGAATTCTGATTTTCTTGTGTAGGTGCCCAAGGAGCTCAGGAACAAAAGTTCGTTTGAGTGCGATTAAGTAACAAACATCTAAACTTTGATATTTGCATATTTATAATATTGGTAGGATAGGAAGTAATATTACTAGATATACCAACTGACATAGAAGTTTCCTATCAATTTTACACTTTGAGTTTTGCTGGAAATTGGGATTTCTTAAAGAAATTATCAGAAAGCATGTAAAATTATTATTTTAATAGTGCTGATTAAAGTTAAAACCAATAGATTTTTCACATGAATTATACCATCATAATAATTTGAACAAATAAAATTAAAATATTTTTAGCTTAGTACTGTATTGCTTACTGAAAAAAAACGGAGACGAGTGAAGTTCTCGCAAGCCCGATCCTACACTTAGTTGAAACATTTAAAACTGCGCTACAAAAATGTACGAAACAAAAAAAAATCTAATAATTATTTTGATTCTTTAAAGAAATTTGATAGCCGCGTGGTTTCCGGCAGATTAGAATTTTGGACCACCTCATCTCTTCCCATGCTGAGTCATACAATGCGACTAAGGAATAGGGCTGTTTAACATCAGACAGATATATACAGCCCCAAGTCGTTGTGATTTTGTGCTTTCAGTGGGAAGACCAAAGGTTTGTCCTGTTTTGTCTTCTGCACTGACTGCATAGAAACTCTGTCCTTACGGGGTCGACAGCATGTGTGTGATGCCGCTGGTGTTGCACACGTTTATACGCCACGGTAACCACTTTCCATCAAGTAGACCGTGAGCTTGTCTGCCACTTAAATAGTATAAAAAAAAGACTCCGTCTCAGATGCATGACTCGAGTCAACAATAGTGCCCGAAAAACGGCAATAGGTTTACCCTCTATTACATGGGACCGAATACAATGATTGGTGAAATGTGGGTGTTAATTCACTTTTGCCTAACCCTCCGGGGATACAGGCGTGACTATGTGTATGTAAAGAAATTCGATATCAGAATAATTTATTAGTTATAATTATTATCAAACGAGTTATTATTTTGGTTGCCACAATAAAAATGAGTGTCATATTAACCCTTACAATGCATTGTTAGGAGAAGAACGGTTTTTTGCGGTTTTAATAGTATTTTTCTCTTTTTTAAACAATAATTAGGGTCATGTGGTAAAGAGCCTTTGTGAGGTTAATGATAATATGATTCTTATTATAAAAGAAACATTTGGCAGGTATAATGTTGATCCTATAACAATGGCTGATATATTTAGCTGGAGGCTACAATTATTTGTAAGTGATTGGCAGGTGGTGAATGTTTTTTTAAATTAAAAGAAAGCAGTTTTAAGTAGGTTCTGTTATTTGATTTATTTTCATTATGTATATTTTATTGTTATAACTAACTGCAGCCACTAGTGACTTAATCCTTGTGATACATGTAGGCTTAATTGGCCTAAGACTTTCTTATGAAATATATTTAAAATACGAAAAAAATATTAATGTCATGATATAACTATACGTATAATATAACACATCGATAATAATGAACAGCTCTGATAAATAGACAACGGCTCTGTTATTACACAAAATAAACTTCGCACCTCCCTATCTAACCCTAAATCGCGGAGGCGGGCCTTGATGACTGCTAATAAGTGTTTTTATTATTTCACTGCTGTAAAATAATTTCTTATAGCGCCTCTTTATACTAGATAAACATCGAAACTCGCTTTGCACCTCAATCTGATAATCGAATTAATGCTCTCATAGCATTTCACGCTGTTTTATTGCTTTTTTGTTATGTTGATACCGCCTTTTTGACTTGTAATTTTTGGTTATCAGTGCATTCGATTGAATTGATCTTGATTTTAGGCACTTTGTTTCACAATGATATGCGTGTTAGTTTAGTCGTTTTGGTTGTTTAGTAATACGCGATAATTTTTATTATATAAATAGGACTTTCTATGTCGTAAGGAAGTGAAAAAATGTATTTACATTAAAATTACGCTCATTGGGGATAGTACAACGTTTTTATTTTTATCACATATCACAACATACAACCCCCAAATCAGATAAGTCTTAATGTTGTGAGAGACTTTAAAATGTACGTTATTCCTTAGTTTACAGTAAGTGCCTAGTTGAATTCTCTCCTGCACTTTTACATATATGCTTATATTAAATTCACAACCAACAACAACAAGTTGTATTAGCCACTTGCCTCTTGTTCTTATTTGAAATTGCTATAATTACAATAGCCTAATGCCTAATTATAAAAATACGAGACCTAATCTTTAATTAAAACTATTAAATTAAGCCCGTATCAGTCTTTACCTCCCATTTTCTGTTTTTATTTTTGGAAAAATACTTCACGAATAAAAAGAAATTGCCATACCAATCACATAACTCAGAAAAAGCATTACGTATAATATACAGAAACTCAAAAATAAAGGCACACATAAATAATAAATCAGTTTGATACAACGTTCGTTCAAACACCTTGCATTGCTTATTAAATGCCATCAATAATGTACTTCAGAATTCATACGCCAGAACAAAATAATCTCGAGTGGCGATCGACTGATCACCGAAGCAGATAACCCTGCCAGGCCTAAATAACCTAACTTTTAACCAAAATGTGCGTATAATGAGGCCCTATTTAAATCGGTATGTTTATCTTTTGTGTTATAACCACCGTACAGTGTTGATGTCTGTTAATAATATATAATTTTCATTTCTCGATTTCCGAAACGTGTTCGACATCGTCTAATAAGTCGGTAAATTTTCTGCTCCCATGAATTTTTATGTGTATATTATGTGCGATAATAAATACTTACGGTTCCATTGTTTTGGTGATGACTGAACGAGAATAATTTTGGTAGTCCCGTGAAAAAGGTAATCGCCGTTAGACTTTATAATGAAGACAATCTTGCAATTTTATCATTTTGGCAATTCATACATCGTACATCATAAACTCACGCCTATATCCCCGAAGGGGTAGGCAGAGGTGCTAGCACCCGCATTTCGCCAGTTTATGTTTAGGTCCCAATGTAATAGGTGGCGAGCCTATTGCCATTAACCGGGAACTTATAAACCTGCGATAAATACACACATAACTTCGAAAACCATCGAAAAGTCATTGGTGTGTCCTATGGTAAAACCTGGGATCGAACCCGAGACCTCGCCAAAGCAGTCCATTACCCATACCACTAAGCTACCGCGGATTTTTACAATTTTACAATTTTTGCAATTCATATTATTAGAATAAAATAGTTTAATTAGGAGACATAGGTAAAGTTTCACTAGGTTGGTTTCAATATATGGGTTCTCGGGTATTTTTGCTTTTTTTTTTGCTAGTGTTTACATATACTGGTGGTAGAAACTTGGTGGCACAAATTTGTCTCAAGTTTCGACCGGGTAGGTACCACCGTGCACTATTGCGAAAAACCCTCCATAGCAATTCAATCTCGGTTGGATTGTGTTCAGGGGTCAGCAAGTGCATAGCCGGGCAGAGGTGGTGGTTGTCGCAGCACTAGTGGGACCAGTGGGTCTTGGCGTAGTCTAGTGGGGATGGCGCGGGGCGATGCGCCGAACAGGGAGACCTGTAGAAACGGTGGTGCCGCTGGCCGCCCGCGGTATAGTACAGGGGCCCAACTGGGGTTAACCACCTTGGGAGGCTGCCTCACCAGGCCGCGCATAATCCCGATATGGTTCGTCGTGCCGGTTGGTGACGGGAATTGGGAGCCCGGCGACCATACTCGGGGGGGTACGGGGGCCCTTCCGTTCGGCGCGTCGGCTCTCGCCATGCCTCACATTCATAGATAAAACCAATATCCCGCGCTTTGTCACACGGTGCTGCGGCGGCAATCACCTCTTTTTTCACGCCTTCTCCCACCCAAACTCATGGCAGCGCAATTCAAGGAAATAGGCAACACAGCGGCTCGACACACTCCCAAAAGCTTGCTATTTGAGGTGGAGTCCACTAACATCTGTGGGCTCCATGCAAACCTCAACGCCGTCCACCAACACCTAGAGACGGCGAAACCTGCCATGTTTTTTCTAACGGAGACGCAAATACACCGCCCTGACGACACGACCTACTTGCTCTACCCTGGCTATGTTCTTGAGGAAAGTTTTCGTGCAAAAGCCGGGGTGTGCGTGTTTGTTAGGGCGGATGTTTGCTGTCGCCGTTTGCGCTGCCTAGAGGACCCATCCTTCTCCATCCTTTGGGTACACGTAGACCATGGCCCTACGAGTCAGATCTATGTGTGCCTCTACCGTTCCCATACAGGAGATGCTGAGACAACTCGACTCTTTGAATATCTGAGTCAGGCGGCAGATGATGCGCAGGAGCGATTTCCGAATGCCGAAATGGTGTTTTTGGGGGATATTAACGCCCACCACGAGATCTGGTTGGGCTCCTCCAAAACAGACCATGCGGGAAGAGCCGCCCACGCGTTTGCTCTGGCGCACGGCCTGACCCAATTGGTGCACGAGGTCACTAGGATACCAAGAAGGTCGGGCCTAGCACCTTCTCTGCTAGACCTTCTGCTGACGAGTGATCCGGACCGGTACAGTGTATCGGTGCGAGCCGTTTTAGGCAACTCCGACCACTGCCTGGTCTGTTCCACGGTGCTCATTATAGCGCCCCCACGACCCGTGCAGGGGAAGCGGCGTCTCTGGCACTACTCGTCAGCGGACTGGGATGGACTTCGTGACTATTTTGCGTCCATCCCGTGGGTTGAGCGCTGCTTTGAAGGTAAGAACCCATCGGATTGTGCTACTGCTGTCGCCGGTGAGATCGGTCTGGGTATGGAATACTATATCTCATACACCGATGTCACCGGTGACCGCGGGGTGCGCCCTTGGTTCGGGCGCGAGTGTGCGGAAGCTGTTGAACAAAAACAGTCTGCGTACCGCGCTTGGGTAAAGGCGCGCGCCACGCGCCATCCCAATCTGGGCCACTTCAAGGCGGCGTACAACAGAGCCACAAAGGTCTGCAGAAGGGCCTACGTCAGAGCGGATGCCCTGCGCATAGCGCGGCTTGGTCAAGAGCTAGTGATGCATCCCACGGGAAGCCGTGGCTACTGGCGACTGGCTAAAGCCGTGCAAGCCAACTTCTGTCAGCCTTCGCTGCCTCCGCTGCGTAACCCTGATGGATCCCTGGCCCATGAGCCGCAAGAGAAGGCAAATCTGCTGGCTAATCTCTTTGCGGCCAACTCCCGAATCGATGATTGTGGTACGCAGCCACCAACACTACCCGACAGTGACCACGCGATGACTGATATCCATATCAGGCAACGCGATGTCCGTGCAGTGCTGCAATCACTCGATGTCCGGAAAGCCAGTGGTCCGGATGGTATTCCAGCGGTAGTCTTGAAAAAATGTGCAGCGGAGTTGTCTCCAATGCTTACGCGCCTGTACCGGCTATCCTACAGTTCGGGTACAGTGCCTTTGCCTTGGAAAGAGGCGAATGTTCAGCCGATTCCCAAGAAGGGGGATCGCTCGGAGCCAGCCAACTATCGACCCATAGCCGTCACCTCAGTGCTGTGCAAAGTGTTCGAGCACATAATCAACAAACAGCTCATGCGGCACCTAGAGGATCACTCCTTAATTAATGACCGGCAATATGGCTTCAGACCGAAACGGTCAACGGGTGATCTTCTAGCATACGTTATCCATCTTTGGGGTGAGGCTATGGACAAGCACGGCGAGTCACTGGCAATTAGTCTTGACATCGCCAAAGCTTTCGATAGAGTCTGGCACAAATCGCTTCTTTCCAAGCTACCTGCCTTTGGTCTGCCTTCTAGGCTGTGCAACTGGGTTGCTAGCTTCCTGCAGGGGCGCCGTATTCGCGTCCTTTGTGACGGACGAGCTTCGGAGTTTCTGCAGGTTAATGCTGACGTGCCCCAGGGGTCCGTCTTATCACCCACTCTCTTTCTTCTGCATATCAACGACATGCTGTCCACCGGCAATGTTCATTGTTATGCAGACGATAGCACTTTGCATGGGAGTTATCATGGACATCCTGCGGCCAAGCAGTCGGATATCGCGGAGAAAAGGCAGCTTCTTGTCACTGAGCTTGACGGGATCCTGAATCACATTTCTCAATGGGGCTCTGAGAACCTGGTTGAGTTCAGTGCCAAGAAGACGCAGGCATGTGCGTTTACAGCAAAAGTATCTTCTTTCCTTCCCCTCCCCACGCTTCAGAGCACGCCACTGCCACTGCAGGACAATCTCAATATCCTAGGTATGGATGTTCGCTGCAACCTGAATAACAAAAACTACATCGAAAGTATCATCAAAACAGCCTCACGAAAACTCGGAGTCCTGAACAGAGTGAGACGGTTTTTCACGCCGGAGCAGCGGTGTCTTCTATACAAGACACAAATTCGCTCCTGTGTGGAGTACTGCTCGCATCTCTGGGATGGTTCAGCAAAGTACTTACTAGATGCTCTCGACAGGTTGCAGCGACTCCCGAGATCACGAACACCCTAGAACCTTTACAGCTGCGTAGAGATGTTGCATCCATGGCTGTATTTTACCGTTTGTACCATGGGGAGTGTTCTGATGAGCTCTTCCAATTAGTCCCACCCTCCCCTTTCCTACACAGGACAACGCGTGCAGGTCTTAGATGTCATCCGCACACGGTGCAAAACATCCGATCAAGAACCAAGCGGTTCGAAGACTTTCCTCTGTCGCACCATTAAGGCCTGGAATTCATTACCAGCTCACGTGTTTCCTTCTTCCTACAGTCCCGGGTCCTTTAAGCGGGGCGTGAAAAAGCATATGATGAGGCCGTCAAGCTGAGTGTCACCATTGTCACACGGTATGTGTAAGTAATGGTGACCCTCTTTTCTGGGAGTTTGCCTTCAGCTTACCATCAGGCAAGGCGAAGTCCAATTGACGTGTCCTATATAAAAAAAAAAAATATAAAAAAATACATAGAATCACTCAGAACGATGTATATATACATATTTGCATAAAGCAATACAAATATTCGCACAGAGCAGGATTCGAAATCACAACCCCTGAATTAACAGTCGAATACTATACACTACAGCTGCGCTACAAAGTTGTCAAATAAATTATATTTTCAACCCATATAATAAACCCCTTAGCTCTCATTAACTACTAAACAGGTTTTAAGATATGTGGTTGTTTTTATGGTTATCTACCATGGAGTCTGTACGCCAGCTGTGGGTGCGTGGATAGGATTAATTCCAGCAAAAGACAATGGTATCTGTGGAATGCGAAGACACATTTGTAATTTCTGTCACCTTGGTATTAAACCCATCAGAGACAGAAAATATGAATACTACACTCCTCCCCGTTGGCAGTACCCATATTTTCTTATCATTCATTGTATGTTCTAGTATGATTGTATTCATCATTGTTATCTACAAATAACCATTTATCTTTTTTATATAACTGAAGCAGCAAAATACGATGCATAACTAGTCAATAATATGGTCAATGATCAACCTTTCTGTACAAGTATAACACAAGTATAAAACTCACGTCTATATCCCTGAAGGGCTAGGCAGGGGTGCTAACACCCACATTTCGCCGCTTAGCTTAGTGCCGTTAACCGGGGACTTATAAACCTGCGATAAATACACACATAACTTCGAAAAACATCGAAAAGTCAAAAGAAATGGTGTGTGTCATGGTAAAACCTGGGATCGAACCCGAGACCTCGTCTCAGCAGTCCATTACCCATAGCACTAGGCTACCACGGTTGTTGTACAAGTATGTAATCAACAATTGCTCATTTGCTTCCAAAATTGTATTAACAGTAAAATAACTTTAACCTCAAAATTAGATCGCTTTTGTAACACTTACTTATAGATATTGCGTAAACACATAAACAACCGAATTTCCATTTCCCTCTTCAAATGGCATAAAAAATGGCTATCGATTAAGAGTACGTCTGAATCTGGACCAACATTACATAATTAGCCCTCGATCCCATTTGTATCTGCTACATGAGAAAACATTTGCTCGGTGTCTGTATCGATTAATAAAACAAATAACAGACAAAACTACACACTTACAGCTCTCTAAATAGACATCGATTCTCGAAAAAACTCCAAGATAAAGTCATTAATATAGTTTTAAAATTAATCAAAGCTTGTCACACAAACAATAAGTCATGTCAGGTTGAAATAAAAAGCCAATTTTCAGATTCGACGTAATGGCCAGTGTTTTTTCAGTTGGCAATCTTTAGTACTAAACTATTTTCATTTGGAGTGACTAATGTACAAACAGGAATTAATTACCGTGTTAGCGCAGATACGGAACTTAACAAGCGCAAGAGTAGATATTTAAAAAAAAATTACAGATATATGTATAAGGCGCCGAAAAGACGCACACAGATCACGCATCTAAATTTAAATAGTATTTACATCGAGCTATCGGGAGCAGGTAATTAATACAATCTTTGTTAGAGGGTAATTTGCCAGATCTAATGCCGGCGTGTGTAATCTTCAAAGGGGATTTAGAAACACGCGTTCTAATCTATTTCAGTCGTGTTCTGAAACAGAGAAATATTTACAATCTCTCTGGAACACTTCGGCGCATCCGACAGTCGTTATGCGCGAACGCATCGATACTGACTCAGTCGCGGGATTTGATTAAGATGAGTCGTGATGGAAATGTCTCATTAATGTCGGTTGCTAGTGCGCATACCCAACATAACAATGTTTTGTGAGATCAACCATACTTTTTTTGACCCAACAAACAGAACAAATTCCTTTGTAAAACAAAGAAGTTACATGTCATCATTAACTACTGTGATTGATATATAGGAAGCCGATCACGCCACGCGTACTTAATATTTATTGATGTTGAAAAATCTCGCTTTAATTGTGTCATTATGTTTAAATTTTATTAGCAGGTATAGTCGTTCTAGTCATGTAATATTGAGTATTTTTATTGTGTCTAAAATTTTCAACTTGCAGTGACGGAATCTTTTCATTAATCTCTTTGTCGGTAGAACATATTTTTAAATCTATTCTTGACAGTAAATTTGTCATGACTTTTCACTACCAGCTACTGATTATGTTAATTATTATAGACGATAACTTCAGTTTTTATACTGTTTCCGCCATTTCTGCGCATGTAAGTTTTGTGTTCTTTTAATGTTTAGTAACATTAAAATTAACATAGAACTGCAATAAATTTGGTATAACTACGGTATTAGTCAGCAGCGACTTGTTCACTGGTCTGACTCCACAATTTGTCAATTTTACTACCGTGCCGTGGGCAGACACAGGCGGTAAATCATAATCACACAATCGTAGTAATTTCAGTATTAAGAATCTTCCTAACAATATTATGTTCCCGAATTTATTTTGTCACTTTGCTCCACTACCCACGCTAGAGGTAATTAAAAACGAAAATAAACAGAGCGCCTCGAATCGTAAAAAGAGTATCTATGTCGGTTATAAATGAGTACAGATGAACGTAAAAGCAATAAAACTGATTCAAGTCACAGAAATAAATCTTATGAGTGTTCGAAAGTATAGGTGAGAATATTCGGGCGTTTATTGTAATGTTCCCGATGATATTCGTGCCAAAGCGAACCGTCCACTAGGAATGCAGTTAAAAGATTTTGATCTAAACGCCACGTGTTATGAATCTGGGGTAAAGGCAAGAAAGTAAAATGTGCCATTTATGATAGAATAATAACATACACAGAATTTGCAAAATTTAAAGCTGAGAATGATGAAGAAATAAACAACATAGTCTGGTGCGTTAGTGCGCAGATTGTAGTGCTTGATTTAATGCCGAGTAATGCTTCGGTTCGCATTAAACCGTGCAATATCTAAATTGAAGTGTAACCGCTCTATTCATTTGTTAGTGAGTTGCGACTCGTACTCATTATAATTGGTAAGTCATTGAGGGGGTCGTTTGTATCACTATTTCCAAAGCGTTGCAATAAAAATTGGTCCAGATTCCACATCGAAAATAAGACGTTTTTTGGTCGTCTGCCAAGTTCATTATGAGCGTTCATGAAATTTCACATTTGAATTATTTTACTGTCTGACTTATGGCCGTTACTTAAATATTTGGTAAACAGTAAAAATATAGCTCTGATCGATCAAATTTAATGTGGTGGGTTAAAATAGCACGTTTAAGTGGATCACGGCATTATATCAAGAGGTTGCCGAACAAATTTAATATTTTAACACAATGTTTGACATAAACACATTATTTTTTTAAATAATAAGAAGTATAAATGCATTTCGCAATAATTTCCTGAAACTACTCGCTACCTAAGTTAAAGTATAACAATATATTATACAACTGCGTCACACAGCTTCCTCTTCCTTAAAGTTACTGTCACATTTCTTTCAGCTTTTGGATGATGCTACATTTGTATACATTTTTGACTTATCATTTTAAAAATAATTGGTCAAGGCCGTCAGAAATTACTTGATTGATAACAGAAGACCATTTTCATTTTAAAATAATAATACAGTAACATTACTGTATTAGTACACGTTTAAGTAATGCAATGCACAAGTTACATTGTCAAGGGGGTTTGAAGACAGGTAATTTAATAGATACTGATGAATTGCAGAGCACAGTGTTGTCCATTGCATAATTCCAGTTTGCAATATGCAAGCCAACAATAGAACAGAACATTATGAATCATCTCCGCCTGATCCATTCGCCAGTCGAAGATTATCGAACTGGAACACTAACACTTGCGGGATGCATTAAAACGCACGTGAACCTAATTTACGCTTGCAAATATTCCTGTAGACGCGGCCATCTTTAACAAAGTAGTAGTTGATGCATCAAACGATATGACATTTGTGGCTAATAAGTTGTAGACATTAAATTATCTGCTCCGTATCCGCGTGAAACAAAACTTACGGGAGAAAGCGATGCACGCAAACCACGGTTCCCTTATTTATAGTGTGCCATCTGTCAGATTGTAACCGGCCCAATTTCAAATTCAAACAGTGTTCTAATTGGATTGTATTTTTGTTTAAAGTGCTTCTAATAAGGTGGCTGGAATCACGCACATTGTTACAGATATCACAAACACATGGAAGTGTGTTTACGCGTTCGCAATTAGATCGCTCATTGATGTATAGGTGTTGCGCATGAGTGTGCGCCGTAGCCACGTCCGATTGAGAAGTAACACGAGGTATGGATCTGAAACTGATTAGCGAGAGCACGCATGTGTTAGTTAATACGCGATCGTGAATAGATTTCTATGTGTAGTTGAGCATTAAGTATGCTTTGGATTTTATTATTTAATGATTCATCTTAGGGTTATAGAAATAGTCAGGAATGCTCGCGCCGTTCGCGTTGAAAAGCCAGTAATAATAGAATATTGGCGCATCTGCCCCACTGTATATGTTTTAATGTTATTACTTCTCCGCTATATGATATTTCGTACCAGGTTTATTTTAAGAGTGTTTTATGTTTTTAATTGCGATACGTGGATTATTTTTCCACTGTCAACTAAAATTTTTACAGCTGTTTTTATTTCACCAATGTGACCGATGACAGAATTAAGGTTGTTTATGAGTAAACCAGGATTGAATTAAAATTATGTGGAATAAATTAGGTTATAAGACATGATACTATCTTCATAATATCGTAACGTGGGTGTGTAAATATTTGTATGTCTGTATTTTATGCCCTCTAAAAGTGTCTCCCGGTATATTAAAAAAATCATGCAAATAGGCAAAGGCAGAACAGTTGGACGATGCTCGAGTGTGTGTTATTTTATTTTCTTCTCGACTCAGTAAATTAATATAAATCCATTATTTTATGTCATTTAGGATTCATCAAATTAAATTGGTATAATAACAGTGTATTTGTGATGTTGATGATATTCTCTGATGTTTTTGAAATAATAAAAATACATCAGAGCTGTGTTTGCGTTAGATGTTTATTTAAGAGAACTGATTAGGTTTACATGATGATAATCGTCTCCGAACTGAATAGTTATGCATCGAATAGCGACTTTCATAATCATTTATATACATAGTTGAAAGACGAAATCAAGAACAACGTATGCTTGATGTAGGTAATTCTTTTTTTAGAAAACCTAGAAAGGGAGTACGTGCATTTATGTGAGTATGACCACTCTTATTTAAAGGCTGAAGGTGTACACTAATGTCAATGATGAGGTGTTCTGGTAGGTACAGTCTCCAGACAATAAGACTAGACTTCATAATAATAGAACTTATCAAAACTACCCCTTATAATAAAATAATTTGACAAACTAGAGTGTGTAGCCCCAGTCCGCCCTCATTTACACAATCATCATGCACTTTATTATAACACTTGCCGTACAATAGAATGATTCCATAACGCAATCACGAAACCACCTAAATCTGAAATTAACGTGTTTATAAAACCAAATATTATGGATATCCTCCTCTCCCCGCTGCCTTCTAAAAATAGACGTCACTGGGTATAAGAGAACGGATTAAGAGTTCTAGATATATTGGTCGGTATGTACAACTTTGGCCTAAAGCAATGCCATTAATGTCGATCATTAAATATGAATTATAAATATAAAAGAAAGCATAAGAAAAGCAATCACGGTCGTCTGTTATTAGATTAAAGATCTTACTGTTTTGTATATAGCTTGCGTGTCACTACTCAGGCATATTAGTGCCTACTACTTGAAGAATTTCTGTTTGTTTTTACTGGAAGAGTGTATCTGACCAAAATGTGTGGCTTTTTATTTATTATATATACTCACGCAGGGGTTTTAAACATTTTAGAATATTGTACAACATTATCTAGATCTGAAGTAAGCATAGCTTAACTAGATTATATTATGTGTCGATTACATTCAGTACCGCTACGCTACTTACAGCCTCCGTGGTGAGTGGTAGTGAACGCAGCCGCTACGCAGGAAGCGCAAGTTCGATCCCCGCTCAGTGCAAATATTTGTATGCATGAATATGAGTATTTGCATTGGTCTGGTCGTGTCTGGGAGAGTACGTTAAGCCGTCGGTCCCGGTTGCTATATAAATATATATGACAGTCGTTACGGGTTGTAGGACCCCTAAAAAGTCCAACAAAGGTCTAACTGAAAACTTCGATATTGCCTTTGGGTCGTGGAAGTCAGATGGTAACAACCGGGAACAAGCTAAAACAAAATCGCGAGTGGATACAGTGAGCATCGTATGTCGTGAACGTGATCGAGATCGGGTTCGAGTTTGTAGTGAGAGTGAAACCAATAGTAGTGCAGATACGCGTAGTAAAAGAACTCGAAAGAGGGTAGATCGATATAATTACTCCTAGGAAAAAACTTTTTCTTTGTTCACCGCCACTACTCCAGTTCCTCCATGATCATGGTGCTTGCAATCTTTCTTCATCCAATTCTGGTTGCAATCTAACTTGTACTTTAGTGTCAGAACAGGGCTCTGCTCGCCTGCTCTTTACGCCTTTCTATATCTGAGTTCAATTTGATTAATAAGTTGTAATAATAATATGGCTACATGACACTGCTTTTCCTATTTCCTTCCTTAAAACTCATGTTTGTTTGTTCATAATACATAGGTATTCAAGCCTTTATCCCTGAAAGTTAATTCCGAGGTGAATATTAACACCCACATTTCCCTAATTATTGTATTAGGCCCTACGTAATACGTGCACCAATTGCCGTTGACACGAGCCATGTATCTGAGGCTGAGTCTAGGCTGTATTTTTTTGTTTTTGATGTTAAACCACGCGCCATCGTGCGTACACACGCTTAAAACGTTTATCAGTACTGTCTATCTCTAGCTTAAAATACATAGCGTAAAATACAATGAAAGTTCTTTAACCGGCAGTAGCTGGGCACCTGCAAATGCCCGCTGAGTTTTTTGCCGGAGTCTTCTCAGGTTGGGGCTGCGTTTTGAACCAGCGGTGGTCCGCTTGCTAAACTGGTTTTCATGTTTCCTTTTTTATTGACGTTTTGTAATTGCCGATTTGATGGTCTATGCAAAATAAATGATTTTTGACTTTGACTTAAAAAACAATAGGTACCTCACTTTTCGTAATAAATTTCCCAACTTTATTGTAGATCTAAACTAAAATACGAAAACACCAGATGAAGTTCATTCAAACGTTACGTAGGTGGATAGTCTTATTTTGCACAACCATAACACAAAGTCACCCGAACCAGAAAACGTAGAGACGGTAATTAATCTTGCGAGAGAACACAACATATTTCATTATAATGGTGAATAGAAACTTGTTTTAAATGTATGCCAATGTCAGATGTATTTATAGAAGAAAGAATATAATGTGCATGAGCATGTTGCGCTGACACGGCTACGAATAAATCACCCGAAGTCTAATGATGTCGTAAGAGGTGATAGATAAATGCTTCCGCCAATCTACTTGATCTTAAGAGTATGAATGGGTATTTTTATTTATATTAGGTATATTGAATTTCAATTTATTTGCCAAATTTAGTAACTTATATATACTAGCTGTTGTCTGCGGGTTTAGAAGCGTGGAATTTTTGATCTCATGTCCCCAACCAGATAATAACCTATTCCCCGGATAAAAGATCTTATTACCCAAATTTCAGTCATTTTTATACCACTTAGCTGGCAGACAAGCATACTACCTGATGGGAAGTGGTTACCGTGGCCTATGGACGTATGCAATACCAGGGGTGTTACACTTGCGCTGCCGACCATGAAGAAACCTTTTGATGCCCCTCTTGAAGAACCCTATACCTATTATAGGTGATTGGGAAAACCGCAGCAGGGAGGTCATTCCACAGCTTGACTCATATTCTGATATTACGGATAATTTTCGAAACCTATACCCATGGACTACACATAGTCATTCATGAGGAGGGTTATATCGTTTTCTCTCTCACACATTTACTAATGTAGGTACCTAAAAAAATATACGCTATGTTGTATTTTCATCACAGCGAATATTATAAAGCTTCATTTAAAAAAGAATTTCCTATGAATTAATAAATTCTTCATATTTATTTATTTTATTTATTTAAACTTATTGCACAAACAGACAAGGATTGTACAAAGGCGGACTTAATGCCACAGGCATTTTCTACCCGTCAACTTTAGGGTGATGCAGAGATATTTATATCAAAGGTAGGTGCACGAAGTGTTGTGGTGATAGTTCTCTACGTTTGGTACACAGATAATAATTTTATATAATGAAAATTATTGAAAAATAAATAAATAATAATATCTCCATATATAAATATATACAAACATCAATAACTACATACACATATAGACCAATATATACATAGATATATGCATAAAAAATAAAAAAATAAATAAAAAAGAACATTACTTGTTTGCCAACTATGGGTTGCTGTAGAGCTGGTGTACTCTGGTCTTAAATATAAAACGGCTTGTAGACATTCTGATTTCCAGAGGAAGCGCGTTCCATAAAAGAATAGACTGGACTAAGAAAGAAGAGTGGACAAGGCTTGTCGTGTGAGTGGGACAGTGTTTGTGATTTTTGTTATGGTTAGAGCCGAGTAAGTGGAGCTGACACTTTAAATAAGCTGGGCCATTGGGAGAGTTTAGTAGGGTATATATCAAAGTGACAGCTCTCAGACTACGTTGCCTTCGTATAGGCAACCAACCCAGCTCAGTACGACAAGCCGAAACGTGGTCATACTTCTTAAGATTGTAGACGAATCGAATGTAATTGTTGAGAAGTCGGTCAAGTTAATTGAGCAGATCTGCATTGAGGTCGAAATAGCATACATCACCATAGTCAAAGATAGGAAAGATTAAAGTCTGCATAAGCATTGTCTTGGTTTTAAACGGAAGAAAGTTTTTAAGGCGATAAAGAGCCCTTAGTGTCCCCGTCACTCTCTGGCAGACGTTATTCCAAGTCTGAGAAGGAAATTGCCCTTCGCATACGTTGAAACAATTCCATCTTAGGTCAATCATCTATAAAGGAAAAAAAACATTACCGTGTGTCGTATGTTACATTCGCCACGCTCTAATATGCTCTCTTAGAATCAGAACATTATCAGATTCCGTCACACTTTAGGTAATTTCGTTTTGACCCCTAATGAGTTACTGTAACGCAATAGAAGCACCACTCACATTATGAGTGGTCATTATGGCCATTGGCGTTTATAAAAGTAATTACAATAGAAAGTGGATTCGTTATTGTGACGAAATTATTACGGACTAAATTACTTTTTTTTAGTTATTACGTGTTTTTATTATTTACTGAGTTCATTAATTTTTCAGGTGATTTTTGTTTAATTTTTGGAACATTATTTCTATGTAAGTGTTGTTATAGGTGACGTTAAAGTCGTTAAATAATTACTGTGCTATTAAAAAATAAAGGGTAACTTTTCTTGAATAATTTATGTAACTTCTCACTAAGAACTAATTGCTTACTAAGAGTGTTTCTGAGTACATAACTTATTGTATAGATAACTTAAATAACATAGTTATTATTGTTCCAAAAAGTGCTAAGATCATCTTATCCCCACTCGTATACCTAATGAACCAAACACAACTAGGTCAAGGAAGCAATCTAAACAAACTCCATCATACACAAATCACTACACATTTATCATGAAGCATCCTAAGATAAAGGCACGTTATTCATTAGGGTAACATAGTTACCTACAATATATATGTCTATGTCTGCGATAAATTTCTCAGGCAGAGTGAAAATTTATTAATTTTACTTTAACTGTATTCATCGTAATGCTTGCATGAAAGATTTGATGAAAGCAAAAGAAAAGTAAAACGAAAAGAGCAGGTGGGAGGTTGTTCTATCTGCCTACCTCAATTTCTGTTTTACGTACGTAGGAACTTTTTACTTTTACGCTCATGTCAGTGCTCATGTAAGTGGTTGCGCTATATTTGAAGTGATATTTGTGTTTATGTTGACGAGCTTTCAACATGCATAGACGGTGGTGGTAGTCTCTAGATGCAAATGAGCCTCTAGAACCCGGACTAATCATCACATTTATTTCTTAGTTAGTTAATTTAATTAATACAAATCACTGATACATATATGATGGAATATCAGCTGTTTCAAGAACATTCTCATTAGAGAAAGGGGACTCAAGTGATCATTTTATAAAATGTATTGCCTGATTGTTCACTACACCCTGCTGCATTGATGAGAAGTTTTTTTTTATATCGCTTAGGTGGCAGACAAGTACACGGTCCACCTGATGGGAAGTGGTTACCGTGGCCTATGGACGTGTGCAACACCAGGGCGTCACACTCGCGCTGCTGACCCTGAAGAAACCTCCTATTGCCCCTTTTGAAGAACCCCATATTGTAGGCGCATGGGAAAACCGCAGCAGGGAGTTCATTCCACAGCTTGAGTGTGCGTGGGATGAAGTTTTTTTCATACCACACAGTGCGTACCATCTCTGGTTGCAATGTGTGGGGATGAATTCCCTGCCTACGGCGAGCGGTGCAATGATAGAATTTTGCTGTGGGCATCATGTCAAACAATTCATCTGAGCACAAACCGTTGGGCGGTAGAACACACACAGTGAAGCATAGTCCACATCACCTGCGAGTATGGGATGGTCGACCAGCCTCAACGCCCGTCTTTGCACCGAATCGAATGCACCACGCTGGTATGCGGGCGCTCCAGCAAAAAGGTGACAGCGGTACTCCATGTGGGGCCGGACCTGTGCCTTATAAAGAAGGAGTCTCTGCCCCACAGTGAAGTACTGCTTCGCCCTGTTGAACACTCCAAGTTAAAGTGAAGTCCATATGATATCATTCCAGATGCTGAGAAACCCAAAATGGTAGGACTTACGTTGACAGCCTTGACTGATGATGATTTTCTGGTTCTGTCCTTACACAATTCACGTGCTACCTGTATACTTTTCATGCAAGTCCACCGGTATAATATATATCATCAATCTGATAAAAAAGAATAGTGTAGGTGACAAATTAATGTACGAGCATAGAATTCCGATGCTTATCTAATTCTAAACGTAATAAAAATTATCTAATTATAGTTTTGGCTTTTCCAATTTAAATTCACAAGAAATAGCATTGTGAGTGCTTCAAAATTTATTCGTATAATTTGGCCAAAGTCATAAAAAAATCTAAACATATCATTAAATTGCATCGTAAATTTTAAGAATTCCGGGACTTGAGGAGACCAAAATATCAAGATTAGACGTAGATCAAGAAGGTTGTTTCTAGTTCAAGTTCTGTTTTGTGTGTTTAGCAGTGACACAGGGCGAAAAGAAAGAAGCTGATAAAAAAAGTCATACCCGATCATGTTTTTCACGCACCATGCGACACATTAGGAAGCTGGTGAGAATTGGGTTCAAACTCCTTGCCACTAGTGTGTTCATGTGACAATTGAAATTGATAAGAAATAACATTATCTCTGCAACTATATTTGTTCATAGATAATTACGTTTCGCTTTTCATTGTAGTTGCAACCCACCAGGAAAGCTATCCATGCTGCACCTCTCTTCTGCATAAACACTTCAGGGAACAGTATATTATGAGCTATTCACTTTACATACATTTGCAATTCCTGGTACAGGTACTAATTACCAGAGCCCGTGTTGAACTATTGCAATTCGTAGTAAAACAATTTAATTGTATACGTAGAGGTCTTATTGCAATTCAACATTAAAATTAAAGTGATTTCTTGTCAGTCGAATGCCATTACAGAAACTGCTACGATTGCACAAATTGACTAAATTTGACTGAAGCTAATATTGGCTTATACCCCTGAGGTTTGAATCCGCTCTTTTTTATACCACTTAGGTGGTAGACAAGCACATGGCCCATCTGTTGGAAAGTGGTTACCGTGGCCTGTGGTCGTGTACAACGCAAAGGGAGTCACACTCGCGCTGCCAACCCTGTAAACACAAGACTTTCTGTGCCGTCGGTGTAAAAGATAAAGCAGAACAAGCTTTTGGTCTTCCCACTGACAATATAAAATCTCACCAGTTTACTTATCTATTCTGTGATTTCACTCACCGAGTGTTTAATTAGCTAATCGAGAGCATTTTGTCATTTGCTAGCTTTAAAAATCAAAGTGAAATTGGTGTAGTTACGGCATACATCTTGACCCCAATGACGTCACAAAATGTACTCTAGATGCGCGCAATATGCGCCTTTTGCGGTGTGTTTTAAGGATAGCACGAGGAGCTACGGCAGCGAAGGGGGTCAAATCCGTCATTCATAGATTGTATCAAATCAATCCGTGCGACAGGGCCTTGTTTCTCTCACGACTTGAAGTCAACACATATGTCAGTTACTAAACGCATAATATAAACTATTTATATTATTGATCAATGGCACTTGGTAGAACTTGCAACAACATATTGAATACACTTGAACTTTTCCACAGTATTTGCTAGGTACGTATATCTACGTAAAGTTTCCACAGTATGCCTTTGAGAATGCCGTGAGGCAAAACCGGTCAGGTTGAAATATAAAATACTGTAGAAAATTACAAGTGTCTTATTAAATATTTATACGTATCTAAATTCATACTCATGTACAAAGAAATAAAAAAAATCTGCCTTTATATAGTACATATAATATCTAAAAAAAGAGAAATTAGAAATCCACGTGCCCTTGAATCATTTTACCTTATAGGAATAAGTGTTATTGAAAGAATATCTAGTAAATTCGCAATGAAGATACCACTTAAAAGTTATGCTAACCCTTTTAAAATAGTAGACAAAGTAACTTCATTAATTTAGCACCCTATAATATTGTTTGTCTCATATTCTCCCCTAAATTGTATCACAAATGATAAGAGTTTTGTTTTCGTGATTACACTTTCTTAATCATACTTCCTTAATTAAGTAAAAGTTTCGGGCTAATTTGGGACGATCGTACGATAAAGTCCAGGTTCGATGTTCGGTTGCGCTAATGAGTTCGTAATCTCGATGTTGTTACACTTATAAGTTGTAATTTAAAGATTTCCATTAAAAGTTTGCGTGTAAGATTTTGCGTCGTTACTCGTACCAATTTATGTTATTAACTCTCTAGTATAGTGTTTAACAAAGTATTGTGAGATTTGCTCAATATTATATGTTTTACTTTGGTAATTGCTGGCAATAATTACATTAATAACATTAAGTGACAGTTTTGGTAATTAAATTATAGGTAATGACGGTGTTATGACTATAATACTGATGAGTTATTATTAAAGTTTGCTATTGCTATTAAAAAACCGGTCAAGTGCGAGTCGGACTCGCGCACCGAGGGTTCCGTAATTTAATTTGAATGCGTTCACTTAGAAGTTCATTTTTTCAAGACATTGTAGACTTGAGTATATGGTGTAAATTTCAACTTGATACATCCTCGCAATTCTGAGAAAAAGGTCTTGACACACAGACGGACAGACAACGAAGTGATCTTATAAGGGGTCCGTTTCTTACTTTGAAGGTACGGAACCCTAACATTAAATTGACCTAAATCGAATGGTCATCTCCTAAGCTACCGTTTAGTTGGATCATGGCAGTGTTGAGGTAGCACATATAGCAAGTAAAGATAGAAGCAATAACTGCCATGTAACCGAGAGAGATAAAGCAGTTAAATACGTATATATAACTAGATGTTCGCGGCTCCGCCCGCGTGGATGTCAGTTATCGCTCAGTGTTGAGTCAACGCTAGTCAGCATAAAAAAATCTAAAATAAAAATCGCCTACGTTCCTCCTTATTACATCGGCTAAATGCCAATAAAAGTTCCGTCAAAATAGGTCCAGCCATTTCAGAGATTAGTTGGAACAAACAAACAGACAGACAAACAAAAATTGTAAAAAATGTTATTTTGGTGTATTTACCGTATTATATTCATATGCATGTAGTAAAAAACAGTTATTTGAATATTACAAACAAGATAAGACACTCCATTTTTATATACGTATAGATTATTAAAAAAAAAATACTTACAGAAATTCGTATATTTTAAAAGTCTCAGCCCGATCGGTTTAAAATTGACAAAGTTTCATACAAACTTTCATCCCCTATTTTATCCCCTTGGGGATAGAATTAATCAAAATTCTTTCTTAGCGGAGGTGTACGTCATAACATCTACCTGCTTGCCAAATTTCAGCTCGATCTGCCCAGTGGTTTGGGCTGTGCGTTGATAGATCACTATGTCAGTCAGTTAGTCACCTTTGAGTTTTATATATTTAGATAAGTATTTTTTTTTTTTTTTTATATGTTATTTACATTATTTGACATCGCTTAAGTCGACTAATCCTAGGTGACTTCTTAAAATAACTAATTTGTTAGGTAACTATAAGATATACTTCTTGTTAATTAAAATAAACAGTTATAGACTATAGTATCCATCATATAAATAGAATTACAAATAATTTCAGATGACCATTTTAACGTTCTTCCGCCTCCGGAGTCTGATCTTTCTCCTCTCGACCCTAGATCATTGAATCATAATATATAGTGCAACAGCTTGCAGGTGGAGTTGATTTGGCCCCGAAGGTCTTGGCTCATTTTCCTATGCCTTATTTCAAAGTCACGACAGTCTTCAAACATTGGTACAAACAAAACAAAAGTGAAACAGTTATAATCTACAACTTCCGAATGCCCATCGAATCTTCTTAGAACCGAACGTAAACACAGTTCGCGCGTATTTTTAATGAATTCATGCGCTACAAAGTGCACAAGGGCTCGATTTACAATGCGCGTCCGAATCCCGCCTAGCCGTGGGGCTATTCTCCTATCAATCTCACAGATGATAGCCCGCTATCGCAGGCTCGGGAACCCGATGCATAATGCTCGCAAGATAGCTGTCTCGTGCACGAAGCCTCCAAGCTTTGCAATTTATTGTTTCACGATCTCAAGCCAGCTCATTATTAAAACGGTTTGATACGTTTGGAGGTGTTGTTAACGCCTCAGGCTCGACCGTGCCAATTACTCGCGAGAGCAGTGTTTCAAGTACCCCTGCTTGCTTGATTTAAAAAAAAAAATACACTTACTTTTTACTCAAATTTAGTATTTTAATCCATTAGTATATTACATCGAAATAAGTGTCGGAGAAAGTAATTAGGGCAACGTAACTAATACACTGCTTTGTGTTATTGTTAGAAGCAAAAGATATTGTTTTCTAATAAACAATAAAAGGGGCACTGAGGTCAATTCAAATGACCGAGAATCCATTAGAGGCATAAAACGATGTCGATTAAACGTCCAACTAAAACAATTTTCTTCAACTTCAACAAACAAAATCGATTGGGCTTAATTGCCGTCTGATCAATAACTAATTGTGTTCACCACACGTACGACGATAAAGAATAATTACTGGCTGCCGGCCAAATAAATCGATCCACATCAAAACGCGAGGTTAATCCATCATTTAGATATTACCGCCCGATTGAAGCTTACCGTTTTTAATTTCCAAAATTACACCGTCGGTAAATTCGAAGGCGACTAAACACGTATACATAATTACTATGTCGTAAATTGTCGAACATGAGTGGGGGTAGGGGGGTGTACACACTATCGCCTACCGACCTGTCGTGTTATTTCTGTAATCACTTTCATTTCGTAAAACGCGACATTAATTAAAATTTAGTTTCAGGCCATTAGTTGCCATCGCGTTTCTTCAAGTTTCATTTTTTCCCGGTTGTAATTATAGACCGCTCGGGTGCGAAGCTAAATGGGCATGGTAATGATAAATAACATTGTATTGAAGGTAGTCATGAATTTTGTATTCAAATTAGTGCGACTAATACAGGTGTGAGGTGTGGATTTAAATGTGGCTTTGGTGCATTGCGCCTTTATTAATGAAGGGTAATTATGAGGCGTAAATTAGTTATGTAAACGTCAAAGCTTAGAGACGTTATGAATTCAGAACTAAAAGTCCATTACCGTGCGATTAGAAAACGAGTGCCGAAACTAGGACCGGTTTAAGTCGGTGAAGACTCGTGACTTGTGAGATTTTACTGGTAATAAGGCTGTGTATACACTGAGCTCCGAGTTATTAATTAACAGGTCGACAGCAAACAGACAGTAGCTACCGGAGTGCGCTGGGTACACAAAGGTATTTGCTTGGCGAGACTTCGACGGAGCGGCGTGTAGAATCTCATTACCGTGATTCTTAGAAAATTGGAAGTGAGAAACGAACTTAAAAAGATAAAATGCTAGTGTATCGCGCACCGCTCTTTGCTACATTATTATCACAATATATGAACAGCTTGACATGGATATCTGTTTAGTTTCGAGTATCAATATTGATATTCCAAACATGTCTAGGTACTTGATGTATCAAAGTTATAATATTTTAGATACTTATTAAAATGAAACGATGTCAGAGATGTAAAAATTTAAACATATTTTCGCACGGTAAGCTAATCTGCAACTGCTACGTATTTTAACTAGAGTGTATGGAAAAAAAAATCATAAAGTACTGATATTCATATCCATACATACAAGTTAAGTAAACCAGAAATCAGAATTTAACAAAAAAGTTAACATAACATAATATAAACTCACGTCTATATCCCCGAAGGTGTAGGCAGAGGTGCTAGCACCCACATTTCGCCAGTTTATGTTTAGGTCCCAATGTAAGCCGCGAGCGAGCCTATTGCCATCAACCAGGCACTTATAAACCTGCGATAAATACACACATAACTTCGAAAAGCATCGAAAAGTTATTGGTGTGTGTCATGGTAAAACCTGGGATCGAACCGAGACCTCGTCTCAGCAGTTCATTACCCATACCAATAGGCTACCGTGGGTTAAAAAAGTTAAGTAAGTCAAAGAATTAGTTTACATGGTTAATTTTGAAGTTTAAGTGATCATCTGTACTATTTTTGCTATTACTCTGAGTTTTGGGAGTATAGAATGCATATAGGTATAATATGGTTTCCAGCAGAGTAGAATTAGGGCTACCCCATCTCTTCCCATGCGGTATCGTACAAGGTAACTAAGAGATAGGGCTGTTTGACAGATGTATGCAGCCCAGACTCAATCTCAGATGCATGGCTCGAATCAAGAATAGTGCCCAGAATACGGCAATAGGGTCACCCCCTATTACGTGAGACAGAATACAATTATTGGTGAAATGTGTGTGTTAATTCACCTCTGCCTAACCCTCCAGGGATAAAGGCGTGATTATATGTGTGTATGTATATATTAATTATCTAATGCTGTGCAATTAGTTTTGTGAAATATTTTTTTCATGACATACCTACTTTATTATTTTTTAACTAATTTAAAACTGAATGCAGCAATTGCCTATAAATGTCTTTATAGACGATGTTTTATTCCTAACGTTTATTTTCTACTTTAATTCTAAAACCTAAATTCTGAAAATCAAATATTCGTGCCCAAACACGCTTTCATTACAGTGCAAGTAATAAAGTCGCTTCCAATTTTTAGTTTGCATCGTGTCTTTTTCTCATTGATAAAATTAATTTATAATTCACGGGATTCATATCGTGTATTTGAAATTCAATTTTTTAACAAAAGTATTTGAGCTGCAATTTTATTTTAATATCACATATGTAATGTATGAAAGTTATAACAACAGAACCTTTCACAAACTATTAAGCCTCTACAATAAATTACAACTATTAATCGTGGATATCAGATACTACAAATTTAATTTCATTATTTTTAAACGTTAAATGAAGTGAAATTATTGTTTTTGTTATCAATGAACATATATCTACAATTGTAATAATAGAGACAGCGCCTATAATTATCGCAAAGTGCTGTTTTAAATTGTTGGTTTGTGTTGTACACCATAAATGTATTTTTATGAACATTTAGTCTGCTAAATTTTTGTTAATAAAAAATGATGTATGAATTTAATACATGCATGCAGATTGTTGCTTTAATACTACTAAACTGCTTCAATATCCAAAATTTTTTGAGGAATAAATAAACAGTCTACATTCTAAGCAGCGCTGTCTAGATCTAAAATAAGCATAGCTTAACTAACTTGTTTTATGAATTTTGGATTGAGGATGAACTACATATTTTATGTTGGTACTTTTTGTATATAAAATTACAGATACGTATTTATTATAGGTCCTATTTCATACCTAGGTACCTATAAATGAAATAGAACATAGATAAGGAATATTGGTATCGTTGAAAATACTCGTAACGAAAAAAGAACATCAAAGTTTAAAAAGATAGCTATTAGCTATCTTTTTAAACTTTGATGTTCTTTTTTCAAAAGAATATAATATGAATCATACAACAGTTCCGTATACAGGAAGTACGTGTACGCTTCGGTACTTTGCACACACGCACACACACATTGACAAGACTTCAGGCAGGCGCCACTTGGCACAGTAGACATAATTATGTGAATCTGTCTGGTCCGTTGGTGGTGTCTCACTACGCCACAAACGGCACATTCTTTCCAGGCGCAGTTTTGTTTATATTAGTCGGACATAGAAACATAAGGGGAGCCTACGAAGTTGTATAATTTTTTTCGCATTTAAAGCACCTCATAATGTTTTGGGAATTCCAGACGAAGAAACTAATTTCATAGTTTGAGAAGATTGTGGACTGTGTAATTTTCCTGCGAATTCTGAGACCTAATGTCACTTGAAAGGAATTTTCCCACGAGATTCGAGTAAAGTCCCTTCCAAGTGACATCAGGTTTTAACTGTAATAGTGATTTTGTATGTAGAGTATCATTTCAAACAATTCAAGCACAATATAATGGAACAGCATACAACACAAGCTGTTATAAAATTGGTAGATCACACATAAGAAAGTGATACTAGTCTACTAGTCTTGTTGTTTGTCACTAGTTGAGGGAAGTCGTTTGTTTAAATTTTAAACAAGTGACTTCCCTCGGGTATCAAGAAACAACATCTTGTTTTACGGTGGAAGTCAATACATAAAGTACGTAATCTGCTATCTGTAGATTTTAACTAAGTATAACGTTTGAAACTAATTGTTTCCTGTGTTTGATAAATGATTTGAAGTACTTAATTCGAAATTCATACTAGAAGTAGATGGGCGTTAATTTAGTTTTTTAGTCGCCAAATCTAACCGATTACTCAAAGAAATGATTCACAAACTTTGTTTATAAGGACTTCGATACGATAATGTAGTTTAAAACATTTTATTTATACTATCAAAGCTACTTGCGTTTGCTAGCTTCTGACAAAACCTGCTATTACCCCTGCATACTTCATTACGGGTTATTTTAGCAAACCACAGCTAAAGCAACCTATATCTAATAATGAGGCTACGAATTGTCAGAAGATTAGTTTGCATAAAAAATATATATGGCCGTTGTCATTCCATAGGTATTAAAATGGCTATTATTCTGTCTTCTCTTCAAATACTTTCAGGTCAAACTATAATGTCGCAATTCTTCATATACCTCGTTTAACATCAGCTTAACAATGTACCGATTTGCCTTTATTAGTGTAGTTTTTTTATTTGGAGAAGTAAACAGAAAAAAATAGGATATGTGGCAGAAAGCGAAGCCTCCAGCACTATCTAAAACATTCGAAACATACCAGCACTTCAAGTTAATATTAAGTTAGGAATGTAGTAGTCTTTTCTCGGTTTAACAATCGGTACTATTGAGTAGGGTTCATAGGTTTACTCTACTACGTTGTAAACAAAAAAACCAAGAGTTGTGAAAAAAAAAATGGAAATCTTTTAGTCACATATTTTTGACAGAAATCAATCTTCATCCTTTGATATGATTGACTAATGAGGCTTAGGCGCAGGCACAGTCACTCTCATATAAGTCAAGATAGACCAAATTTGACAGCCTCTGCGTGGCGGTAGTGAACGCGGCCGCTAGGTAAGAGGCGCAGATTCGATCCCTGCTCACTACAAATATTTGTATGCATGAATATGGGTATTGCATGGGTCTGGTTCTGCCTCGAAACGCACGTTAAACCGTCGATCCCCGTTGTCATACAAACATCTATGGCTGTTGTTACAGGTAGTTGAAGCCCTAAAGAAAAGTTAAACAACTCGTCTAACTGTAATTCTTCGACATCGCCATTAAGTTGTGGAGGTCAGGATGATAGCAGTCGCTTCATAGAAAACATCGAACTTCAGTCAAATCCGCAGATAGACTGTTAAAAGAGGACCCCAGACTTTGAGGTGAAAGCTTAGGATGTGACTGGAAATAACGCTAAGATGAAGCAGAAGGCCAAATTATGTAAAAGTGGAGATAGGAGAGCGGACCCCAGACACCAGAATACCAGTTTTGGATGCAAGTGGAATTGACACTCCGATGAAAAAGAAAAAATACAGTTGTATGTGAAAACTATTGTATGGATGAAAGTACCATTGTCCTTAACTCTCTGCTTTTTGGTTTTCTAGTACTCTTCTCTTTCAGCCTTCTACTCTCAAGCTAGTACCACCTAGCTACGATAAACATTGTTGTAAGCGTTAATAGATTAAGGTAACCGCTTATAATCAAATTGGCCATGTGCTTGTTTGCAATGTTAGTTAAGAAAATAGATACATTTTACCGTTTATGTTTCTAGTTTGTATTGCCAAAAACTTAATTATACTTAGTGTCTAATTAAGTACACTACTTATGTCATTAATTAAAACACGTACCTCAGTGCTTCAAAACTTGAATCACAAAAAAGTTAAAAGGAAACAAGTTTCACATAATGACAGCTCGAAGTGAGCATAAAATATTTTGACATAAGATGATGTTTACCACACTTTCTAAAAAATCAATTGCACATTGTAATCACTAAGCCACTTCACTATTAACGAATCGATGTTTCAAACTATCGATGCTAGGGAGGCGAAAAGTCGATGAATTTCGTTATTTCAGAAGGTATTCTGTTGGGCGGGCGGCGTCGAGGCGTGCGCGGGCGCCGACAGCGCAACTGTATTGGCGCGCCGCCGCTCGATCTCGTAAAGTTAATATTTGTTAGATCGTAAGTTTGTTGCAGTAAAGGGCATGTATTTGAGTGATATATTGAACTTGTTTCAATTGGATGATTTACAAAACAAGGTTTGTTGCGGAAACGTAGTAAAAAGCTTTAATATTTGCCATATGCCTGGTTGGCAAATATTTCTACTTTATCATTTATCATAGATTCATGATAAATAATAAATAAATATTCCACAACATTCTACACAACGCTATCTAGACCCATGGTAAGCATAGCTTAACTAGCTTGTGTTATGGGATCTAGAATGCGGATAAACATACTTAGATACTTTTTTTTTTTTTGTAAATACATACATATTATACATAGAAACACCCAGACCAATGCAAATATACATATTCATGCATACAAATATTTGCACTGAGCGGGAATCGAACCCGCGCCCCCTGCATAGCAGTCGAATGCTCTACCGCTACGCCATGGAGGTCGCCATAGTTTTCTTCAGAATACATTAGCTACTGCGCTTGTTATATTTAATTAGTGTTTGCAATGCTCTGACAATATCTTTTTTTATGTTCAGAAACTTTCTCATTTATAATAATAAATACTTTTTTTGCCAATGTATGGTATAAGAATACATGGAGAACCGGCAAATAAAGAAATATTCATTGTCATAAAATATATGTTTTCCCAATTTACGCTCATCCTCAACTGAATAACTGTAAATAGACACGCCAAAAACATTAAGTACGTAGTCCATCGGATAAGCAAATATGATACAGTCTGAAATTACAATTGAATAAGAGTCAATTTACAAAAGTTCACCATTGGGTTAGATCAACGGTGGGTACAACGCGGCATAGCAACAATAATTTTGTATCCAAAGACACGTTAACAGAAAATCTTTAAGTCATTATTTAAATTCGGTAATGACATTAATTTAGATTAGTGTTTCTCCTTTTTAGCTTATATAAGATTAGTTGGTTCCCAGTGTAGTTGGGCCGCCCCGTCTCTTCCTTTGGATGTCAAAGAAGGTGTCCATGGGATAGAACAGTTTTCTATCGGACAGTAAACATACAGTCCATGACAAAGTACTCGCTTGACGGCAATAGGCTAGCCCATTATTACGTGGAATTAAAAATTGTAGCTAGCTAAATCGGCGACTTCAGGCGATAAGATTTGAATGATTTGGATAATTTAGGCGAGGTTCGATAGCTTAGTGGTCAGAGCATTCCCCTGTAAGGGAAAGATCGCAGGTTCGAATTCCGCCAGAACTAATTCATATTTTGATCTTAATCGATTTGAATAGTTAGCATACTAAATGCTTTAAAATTTCATTCAACAAAATGTATGTTAATAAACCTCTGCCTACCCCATCAGAGATTTACAGACGTGAATGTTTTATGTATAAAGGCTGGTAACGTTACATCATTTATATCAATATTTCCCTTCACAACAAGAAGTTAAGATGTTGGCCTCTCATTAATGAGTTTGCTTGACCAAGGGTAATACCCGCCCTCTCACTCAATATTCTTCGTCGTGTTGATGACAATAACATTTTCAATGAATTTATATGCCATTCTACTTTGTGCATAAAGTTAAATAAATAAATAAATCGGGTCGGTTATATCGGACTCGGACCGACTAAAACCACACCCTGTTTCGGGTACTAAATGCCGAGGTGTAAGATATTGGTACAAACCTATACAAAACTCAAAACATTTTGCTACACAGGAGCAAAATGTTTTGAGTTTTATTAATCCTAAACACACCACAAGTCGATGCAATTACAGACAGAAATCAAATTTTATATGACCTGGTTAGCAGACAAGCACATGGCCCACCTGATGGAAAAAGGTTACCGTGGCCTATGGACGTGTGCAACACCAAGGGTGTCACAATCGCTCTGCCAACCCTGTAAGCACAAGAGTTTCTGTGCCATCAGTGTAAAACACAAGTGGCAATTTTTTGCTCTTCCCTTTGACAGTACAAAAACTCTCCAGTGAGCCCTGGCTACACTATCCACCGCTGGGAGTACAACACGAGGTTATTATGGCCGCGGTATTCTGCATGGTAGAGGTACTTCCCCAGTCGGACTGCTCAATCTAGATCTCACTGTGATGTGCAAACTTACCTTCAATAGTTGGGAAAAGTATGTTTTGAATACAACACGCAACCGTCTCGAACCTCTCTTTTGAGACAGGTACCCAGCCCGTCTTCTACCATCTTTAGTTTTTGAATTGATCGCAATGAAAGCATCGCACATATGGTCATAGTCATGGGTTGATGAGTTCATACCCCACCCACTTCAACCAGTAACTCTTATCAGACTTCTCTAAATAAATTACTGGTGTCAACGAGAATACTAGGTTCTAGGAGTCTTTAAACAAATAATAAATTATCCCGCAATATACTTCACGTGCAGTTTCTCACATTATCTATTCTGACCTATTTTCAGCAAATTAACGACGCGAACACATACAATGTACATATACACGTTAAAGCCAATCTACTTAAAATAACACTAGTCCTCTAAACCACTCAATATCAAACATAAAAAGAGTACTTACACATAATCTCAAATAACTTGTACACAAACATGCTATTCCGCATAATTGTAAGAGATGACTCCATTTCTATTTTTTATCGGGACGTGAAAAGTTATAATGAGTTAGCATCTATTTTGGAAGCACTTCAGATTAGAATACACTGAATACTGCCGACTATGCGTACGACCTTCGCCATTTAATCGAAAGTGTTGACAAGAATCAATGATTTATGTATTTCATAAAATTCGATTTTGAACGACGTAAAATCAAATATTATTATAGTATTTAATGGGAAACGTGGGCATCTTTGTTTTATTGGTTTGAAAATAAACAGTTACGCGTTTTCGACGTGAGAAATGAATTCGAAGTATGTTACTGAGATGAATGACGTTCGAACCATTTCAAACGATGAATACCTGATTTTAATAAGTGCTATCAAAAAATTGAAACAGTAAAGGTAAAATTCAAGACTCATTTGCACATTGAATACCAGTCATTATTTGTGTAAATGAATCTTTGCTTAGAGGTTTTTTAGTTTTTATTTCGTAATATTTATCTTAGTAAGTAATAGTTGCTTTTACTTTTAGATACTTTACGTGATTTATAGGTTTTATACTACTCAAAATAATATATCAAATAAATATTTTATTTTTGATAAATAGCTTTCACACTGCGATATATGAATAATACCGTGACTAACGTTTTCACGATTATTTTTGTAATGTTTGAATTATATGAGAAAGCCTAAAAATATCTAAAAACACGAATTGTATTTTTGTTTTCTTGTAACGGATGGATTCAAATAGGATGTAACTAATTTTAAACTTTATTCAATCTTATAAATAGAACCTTTAATATTAGTAGGGGAAACTCGAGAAGTATGTAAGAATAGAAGCAGATGGCGGGCTGTTGTCTCTGCTTACCCCGGAAGGGAATAACAGGGTTGAGCATAATAGGCTTAGAAATATATAGAATTGAACCAATAACGACAAAATTATTTAATGGAAACCATCAAATTCCATTGTTTTTATTGTTCAAATCATTTTAATTACAAAGTATTCGGTCCCACGTAATAGGATTTGAGCCTATTGCCGTTTTCCAGGCACTATTGTTACCTCGAGATTTTTTTTTCTAAACCTCTTAGTTGGCAGACAAGCACACGGCCCACCTGATGGGAAGTGGTTACCGTGGCCTATGGACGTATGCAACACCAGGGGTGTCACACTCGCGCTGCCGACCATGAAGAAACCTTCTGATGCGCCTCTTGAAGAACCTCTCTGTTCTTCAAGAGTTCTGAAGCTGAATTAATATTTAGGAAATAAGTATATATAGAAAAATTTGAGACAACGTTCGATAGCTCAGTGGTCAGAGCATTCCCTTTGCAAGGGCAAGTTCCCGCCGGAACTGATTCCATTTTTTTCTTCAAACCTTCTCTGTAATCGCCTACTGTACCACGTTGTTCAGCCTTCATAGTCTAGAAATAGTTTATAGGACCTGAAAAAGAAAGCAGTTCTTTAATCACAGAATAGATAATCTCTAAGCACGTCTGCTTCAAAAATCTTATATTATGACTTTCGGTCGAAAAGTATTCGGTGTACCAGCCGCCTACCAGCTACCACGTTGTGGAGCCACCTGTCACCCTGGCAGAAGCAGGCCGCGGCAGTGGCGCGCCTGGCGCGCCTCCCCGTTTCCGGGGACGACTTGGGGACTCTGTAGTCCCCACGCCCGAGAAGAGGACCAGATCGTGAGAGATGGCCCTAGGTCGTCCGGGGTGCGAGGGATATGCCTGTCAACCTCACCTTCGGCAACCAAAACGACCCACAGACGGCGTGCGTTTTAGTCGGTTCGAGTCCGACATAACCTCTCCCACCGGCTCCGGTGGAGAGGTATCCGTGGAGATTTTGCACACGTAAAAAAAAACCAGCTACCACGTTGGAGCTTCTTGAGCATTTCAGGTTTTCATGTGAGAGCTAATCTCATCTGATAGCTGGTCAACGCTTTCTGAAAGGCGACCACATGCGACAACTGCAGACGCGGAGCGTTCCGTGAAATACACTTGATTATGATAATTTTGTTATTGTTACTTACCTTTAATGTTCACTAAGCATGTATCTATTTCAGAACGCGTTTATTTGCCATTAACAATCTATGAAATCTGTCAATAAAATTGACATTCAGGACAGTGTATCGTCCAAGAATATGGGTGTAAAGCTCGTATTGTATAAAGTAAGTAAGTGTACGATTTATCTGAGATTTTTTTTAAATCACTTAATCAGACAAGCATACGGCCCATCTGAGGTAAGATTGTATAGACAATCATTGACAGATTAACATCAGTCAGTAATTGTAACTTAAGTGACATTACACGACTGAACGCTGCCACCCAAAACACAAGCATCAGCTTAGTTTGGGAGACAGAACCAGTACCTATAGTACCTACTTACATTTACTTGTGAACTAATTTTAAGCCACCTTGTGAACTGTAAATCTTTGTGATAATAAACTTATTATTATTAAAGTCTATATAGTCTGTCCTCAGATACAATGAAATTTTGGACCGAGTGTCGTTCTAGAATACTGGCTTAAGAGTTTATATAACATAACATAAACTCACGCCTATATCCCTGAAAGGGTAGGCAGAAGTGCTAGCACCCACATTTCGCCAGTTTATGTGTAGGTCCCAATGTAACAGGTGGCGAGCCTATTGCCATTAACCGGGCACTTATACACACATAACTTCGAAAAGTCCCAAGTGTGTGCCATGGTAAAACCTGGGATCGAACCAGAGACCTCGTCTCAGCAGTCCATTACCCATACCACTTGGCTACCGCGGTTTTAAGAGTTTACATGTTGACGTTTCACAGTCGAGCGTCTACTGAACCGGTACCTAAATATTATCGATTAGATTCAATGTCGATCGACCCTCACCTTCATTCTGTCTCATTAATTGGAGCGTTCACTAATAAAGCTGATCGTATAATTAACCTAATTACGTCAAGTGTCACGGGGGCATGGCTTTAATTACCACAATTCTTGGTACGACAAAATCTGATGGGCCTTAATTAATGTCGTATCGAAATCGGAGCGGGCAGCCGCTCATTTTTTTGAGACTTTCATAATTATTTGTACAATGTATGTAAATAATTAACTTCATTTATATGAAATTTTTAGAAATGTGCATGTGTTTTTTTAGTTTAGTGTTTAGAAACTTTTGGCGACTGTCATCTGTATCATCTGTTGTTAAGAAAACTACTTAAGTTCAAAAAAGTCAATTGTAATTTATTTATAGTATTAAATTCATAATTTTTTTTACGTGCCCCAAATCCCCACGGCATGCCATAGATGTTCGTATGGCAGCCGGAACCGACGGCTAAACGTGATCTCCGAGACACGACCAGTCCGATGTAAATCCCCATATTTATGCATACAAAAATTTGCACTGAGTGAGGATCGAACCCGAGCCTCCTGCGTAGCGGCTGCAATCACTACCGCCACGCCACTGTGGCTGTATAGTGCATCCGTGTATAGTCCACATGTTTCATCTCAGAATAACCGTCGCAATAATATTAATCCTTGCATATGTTCTAATGAAAACTAAGAATGAATCATCCTAAAATACAAGCTTTACCGTCATTTAATTTCCTTTCTATCCAAATAGTACTAATAGCAAGACAAAGGCAGTCAATTGTGATTTACTATAGGTCAATTAGAGTTTTAATCACGACAATAATGTGCGATATAAAGCGTTAAGTACGGACAGCGTTGATCAACCACAGAGTTATTAATTGTATAGAAATGCCTAAACGATTGTTAAACCAATACAGACCTAGCACAGGGTTGTGTGAATGCTTAAAAATATATCACTTATAACGAATAATATTATTTAATTAATTTATTAACCAAATAATACGCCCATAATTTCGCAACATTGAGCTCAAAAATAAACTAAATACCTGTTTCCATATTGATTTTGTTAAGTAAAAAGTACATATTTACGATTGACTAGCTGTTGCCCGCGGCTCCGCCCGCTTGGATGTCGGCTATTGCTTAGTGTTGAGTCAACGCTATTGAGCATAAACATTTTCTAAAATAAAAGTAGCCTACGTTACTCCTTATTACATCAGCTATCTGTCAATAAAGTCTGTCTGTCTGTTTGTTCCGGCTAATCTCTGAAATGGCTGGACCGATTTTGACGGGACTTTTATTGGCAGGTAGCTGATGTAATAAGGAGTAACGTAGGCTACTTTTATTTTAGGAACCGACATCCACGAGGGCGGAGCCGCGGGCAACAGATAGTCTTATATAGCCTGCATCTCAAAATCCTTTCTTAAGGGATGCCTACATCATAGTAGCTTTATGCATGCAAAGTCTCAGCCCGATCGGTTTAAAATTGACAAAGTTTTATACAAACTTTCATCTCCTATTTTATCCCCTTGGGGGTAGAGTTAATCAAAATACTTTCTTAGCGGATGCTTACGTTATAACATCTACCTCCATGCTCAATTTCAGCCCGATCCGTCCAGTGGCTTGGGCTGTGCGTTGATAGATCACTATGTCAATCAGTCAGTCACCTTTGAGTTATATATATTTAGATTATAATAAGTTTAATTAGATATTAGATATTTAACCAAGCGGTTCGGTGACTCTTTCCTCTGTCGCATCATTAAGGCCTGGAATTCATTACCAGCTCACGTGTTTCCTTCTTCCCACAGTCCCGGATCCTTTAAGCGGGGCGTGAAAAAGCATATGATGAGGCCGTCAAGCTGAGTGTCACCATTGTCACACGGTTTGTGTAAGTAATGGTGACCCTCTTTTCTAAGACTTTGCCTTCAGCTTACCATCAGGCAAGGCAAAGTCTAATTGACGTGTTCTATATTAAAAAAAAATAAAAAATAAATATTAACAAATGTTTGACAGTTGGCGCTACATTTTTGAGATAGATAGCCTTGATTTTCTTTTTTTTTCATTTGAAATCACAATTTTGAGTTTTAATACAAGATATCGATATCTGGAGGATTATGGTGTTTCGGAAATCAGTTAGAGTAGTTTTCAAGACAAGTCCTTGCTAGGCATAAAACGGTAGCTAGTAACTGTCAACTAGTCGTTTCAACATGTGTTATTTGTTATGCTCATTTAAAGTGACAGGATAAAAGGCAATTAAACTCATATTATATTGCTCAGTACTATTCGGTACGACTATTTCAGCAGGTGTTGAAACTAAATTTCTAGCACTAGTCGCACTGTTAGGAATGTCAATAAGACACAGACGAATACAATAAGGGTAATAATACGTTCATGGGGTCATTAATGGGTTATTAAATTAAATGCAAATAGAAATACTCCTATGTCGTAATAATTTTAACTTACTTATTTCATATATTCTTTTTAATATTCCGATACAGACTTATTTACTACTAGCTGTTGCCCGCGGCTCCGCCCGCGTGGAAGTTTGATCCTGTAAACTTGTTTTGGGTGTGAAAATCCCCTCGTGTATGAACCCCTACAGCCCACTGGGGTGGTTATGTCGCACTCGGACCCACTAAAACAGCACGTCGTCTCAAGTCTTCAGATGTCGGGGTATAAAATTGCATAAAGCTTATCCCGCCTTCTCGGCTGGCCCTGGGCTATCTATGATCTTAAGATGGCTCCCTCAGGTGTGGTAAACCGGTGTCCCCATCGAACTCCAGAAAGGAAGGAAGGCGAATGTCACGCCGCTGGACCGGCGAAGTTGAAGCGGTGACAGGTGACTGCACCTGTAGTCCCTACGTCTGTGCTCGGCGACTAACGCGCCCCTTGCCTGATCTCCACACGTGCCCTCTGGTAGTCAGAGGCACATGTGGGAAGCTTTTGAGCAGGTCGCTCCCGTCGCGGCCAGTAATTGCCGTATATGGCAGCGTCTCCCCTGGGAGAGAGGTGCTACCGTCTCCATTACCCAGAGTGCACCACATAGAGGTTCTGGACCACGCACCCCGATTCCGTACCCGCTGCACCTTCTTTTCTGTTGACTCTCTCAGACTAAATTTTTATTTTATACTTTTTAAATTGATCTACTCGTAAAGCTCTTCTATTCTATTCTATTCTATTTGATAAAATAAAATAAAATAAATAAATACTTATTTTGAGGGATTAGTGAAATAAAATATAATTCGCCATTTTGTGGTAGCAGCCATCTTGAATTTGAAATTTGTGATATTGTTTGTTACTCCCTCAATATGGGTATCAAATGTAAGGGCTTGATTAGTAGAATATACTAATCAAGCCCTTACATTTGATACCCATATTGAGGGAGTTGAGAAAAAATATGTAGGTACACAGTCATTTTGTAGCGGCGGCCATCTTGGACCGATTTTTCAAACTTAGCTAAAAACACTCCCGACTAATATACCTTTTAAACAAAAAAAACTAAATTCAAATCGTTTCATTCGTTCAGGAGCTACGATGCCACAAACTGACACACACACACACAAACACACACACACACACACAGACACGTCAAACTTATAACACTCCGTTGTTTTAGCGTCGGGGGTTAAAAATAGCTTCGAAAATGACACTTTATTTAATTGTAATTTGTAAAAGATAAAATAAATGGTTACGGTGGGTTATCATGAAGAGATTAAGAGATAGACATCAATCTACAATGAAGTCCGTGATAGAATATCTATCACGGACTTCATTGTAGACCGTTTTAAGCCACACATTTTTGTAATGCATTATTTTGTTCTATCAATAGATTTCGCAGTGCACGCGATATAAGGACCTTTTAAGGTTGGGTTACATTTTTGGAGTTTTAGAAATCCCTCATTTTCTTGATGCCTATGTTAGTCAGTAATAATGTAGCTTACTAGTAGTAAAATAATGTTTGAAGTCGGTCCAGTACTTTTTAAATGTATTCATAGCATACAAAAATACAAACCTTTCCTCTTTATAATAATAATTTAATACAATGATTTATATTTCTGCCATATCTGCAGCTATATAGCTCTATAAAACTTTCGAAATGCGGGCGTCGACCACCTAATTGTTGTGAATTAATTGTTACATCCATTTAAAAACCACGAGCCTGCATTGTTCAGTACACAATTGTCGCCTTCCAGAGATTGGAGCAGTCGTTTCTCGCATTCTCTCATTGAGAGACCCAATGCTGTTAATTGGTAATTCCGATTATATGGGCCTGAGGCACATTTTCTAAAGGGGTTTATTTTAGTGAACTGGTGATAGGTTTTATGGATGTGATTTATTGTATTAATTAGGATAATCAACTGTTGTAATGGTATAGACTGTCAGATTGGATGCTTGCATCAAAACTGGAAAACAAAATTTGTGCAACTTTACTTTTAACTCACTATCATGGTTATTGTTATGTATATATTTTTAATGTTTGGGTATTCATGCAGGAAGTAAAACTTATATCAATATGAAATACTAATTATTAATCTATATTCATAAATAGGAATCTATGTCCTTTTTTTAAACGCGAAAAATCCACACGGGTAACGGAGCCGGTGGGAGAGGTTATGTCGGATTCGAACCGACTGAAACGCACGGCGCCTGTTGGTCGTTTTAGGTTACCGGAGGTGAGGTTGACAGGCATATCCCTCGCACAGCCTATGTCTTATAACACACTGTCTGTAAAAAAAATACACATCCCCAAATCTTAAGCCTTCCCAATCCTACTGGGTAGCATCAACAGACAAACAACACTATACGAATTGCAAAGTCATTATCCATAATAATATTCCAAATACGAAAGTAACTCTGTCTGTCTGTTTGTCTGATATGCTTTCACGCCTACAGCACTGAAACGATTTTGATGAAATTTGGTATAGAGATAGATTATACCTCGAGTAAGGATATAGGCTATATTTGGTCGCGATAATCGGCATCCACGCGGGTGGAGCCGAGGACAACAGCTAGTTTGTTATAATTTATTTTACGCAAGATTTAATTATACGAAAAATATAACATTTCGTTTTTTGACACACCTTTCATTGCGTCATGAATTAAAACTATGACTGAGGTGACATATTTAGATACTCTTTCAAATCTTTCATAAAATATGAATGTTAAGATTGCGGTGTTAATTTATATATTGTTCTTTCAAATCTACGCGTAAATTGTGTTTTTTTGTAACCAGTGTAAAGATATTAAAAAAAGAAGAAAGAAACAAATTGTGCAAGTAGTCAGTCTGTGACAAAATAAATCTTGTTGAAGGATTCAGGAATAAAGGTAACAGAATGTACCTAACAACGTAGATATATTCTGTTACTTTTGTGTGCTAGTGTGCTAAGCAGAATATAACGTTGATGTTAATGTATTTGTATTGAAATATTTTTAACTCTAATCTTTCTTCATCCTGACGCCATCTGAAGCTATCTGACCTTTACAACTCATTGTCAATATTGAAGAAGACAATCTTCATGGTTGACAGCACGAGTGTAACGCTCCTGGTGATGCATACGTCAATAGGCCACAGTAACCACTTTCCATCAGGTTAGCTGTCTGCTTGTCTGCCATCTATGTGGTATAAAAAAATGGTCAAAAAAATGAAACTGTATCTGAAAAGTGATAACTCGTCCCTGTGTTGGCTTGTCTTTAGTATTTAGCTACATTTTATATCCAACACATTTCAGATCCCATTACCCCTCGTACTCTCAATTACGAAGTACCACTCATTAATCCTATTCAAATAAAACGATTTCTGCGTATTTTTTCTGAGGCACACATTTTTAATAACAACGAATTTTAGCTAGATCCTGACTAAAATAGAATATACAAATAAATAGGTGTAATCAACATCAAAAGAATATATATTCTGGTGAACTATTAACGTGTATTAAAGCGAATAACTCATAAATAAGATTTAGAGACATCTTACGTCCTCAATTTGCGTCGGGATGGCCAATCGTTACATTTTTCAATCCTCGTTTATCATTAAAACGTTAAAAACGACCTCGTGGCTTCCACCTTAGAAAATAACCATTTATCATATATGAATACCAATAACGTGTGGAAATACTTAATATCTATAATTTTTCTCACTGCTTATTATTATTTTATATTTTTGTAAAATATGCCATTTTACGCACGCTCGATTGGTTACACAAGTCGGTTAAGACATAAAATTCAAATAATTTTTCATGAAGAACTGGATCGATTTATGTGAGTAATTCATATCAATTGAGGCCACGATCGCCAAAAGTTATTAAAAGTTAAAATCCTTCGAAAATCATATAAAAAATTCTAAAACATAATATACACTTAACCCAAATATTGCAAGATTTTAATTGATTGATCGTTGTTTATTGTTGTAAACTTTAGAATCTGTTCTAATTTATTGCCTAATTTAAATTTATATCATGCTCTGGGTTTTGCCTATATTTGGACTGCCATCTTATAAAAGATATTTCACTTACTTGACTTAAGGTCCTGTGGCCCCTAGATGGGGCAGAGGGCATCCACAGTGCGTCGCCATCCCTGTCGGTCTTGAGCTTCACTCTTCATTTCGCTCCAAGTCATTCTGAGGCTCGCCGCTTCTGTAACAATAGTCCACCTCCAGGTCTGTTTGGGACGACCACGCTTATGTTTTCCTCACTAGACTGGAACCCGCAAGGAAGAAAGATACATAGTTATGAAAATTGAAAAAACATACAATCAGGAAAATTAAGTTAATAATTATAAGTATTTTGTTTAATTTTTGTGGTTAATGACAACTATGTTTAAATGCATAGAATTTTTGAGAGCTTAATAACACTATTTCAATAGTGTATGTATTACATTTTTCAAAGAATTATTTTTACATATCAAATGTTACACTCTCAAAATCTTGTTTATGGTTTAGTGTACAAAAGGCCACCTGTTCGAAGCTAATACCGTGCTTATCCTACCAATCCCATTTTTTTATAAAATCGTGAGAATATAAACAAAATCTCATCTAAATTACTCATTAAGCACTTTAATTGCCGTGTTCTATTTAAGAATAGTGTAATTAAACACGGTCGCAATACATCAATGTGGATTTTGTGTGACTCGTGCGCATACCTACGTCACACATCGGCGCGTGAAGTGTGAAAATGCGAAATAAAAGCAATTCTTTCTAATTAACTCTGTCGAGTCTTGAAATAGACGTATATAGGGTGACCATTTTGATGTACTCACTGGGATATTCTAGAGTTTAAGGAAATCCGCTAACGTTTAGAGAAATTCTTGAATACATTTTGAAATTTTTAGATATTTATAGCGTTTGAAGAACGAACAGATGTTGTGACTACTTGTCACCTATTAATGTGGTTCTTTGATTGTTGTTGATAGCAACCCTAACCACAAACGCACGTATCAGCTGATTTACGCACAACGCCTGTTTTCTGAACAAATCCAAACAATTAAAGTAGCGTGTTCATCGGATTGTTTTGATTCCTCACGATTGATGGACCGTGTCGTGGCTTCGGAATGTTCCATGATTTGAATATCACTACATTTCTAAAGAGCTGACGTATTTAAATCTATGTTAATTAATGTATACTTTTGACACTTCTTTTGTATTTCTTTTTTAATTTATGATGCTGCTCATAACACGTTTGTTTTATTTGGTTAAGTAGGTATACTTAAAGCTATAAATTATAATAATATATAATAATAAAGAGAGTTTTCTTAACACAGATGTAGCTGAATAATTATAATATCTTGTTGCTAATTTAAAATATTGAAGTCTATAATTTTATTTAAATTATTGATGATTTGTATTTCCATTTTAATTTTTATTAATATCCTTGTCCGTTATTGTTATCTTATTCATTAAATCATGTGATCATGTATTTTCAATCTTTGTAAGATTTTATTAGAAACTTCTACTAAAAGCCACTTAAAAAGTAAGAATCATTAGGATATAAGTATTTTTTCTGACTATACCAATTTAAAGAATCTGCGAATCACATAATATGTTAGTTGGTAACCACTATGTCGCAGCGGTAGAGTCGTAGAGCATTCGACTGCTAAGTTCGAGCTTGCAGGTTTGATTCAGCTCTGTGCAAAATTTATGTATGATTTTTTTTTGTATTATTGTGGTTATTTCTATATAAAACCTATAATAAACCCTTGTCTTGTCAGTAAGTAGTTATATGATTAAACTGGCATTTGTTAATTAAATGCCTATCATATAAAAATGTCATGCATCAAGGTACTACTGAATATAGACCTGCAATACTAAGCAAGTAATGTTAATAACTGAATATGTACAGATATATAGTTAGCAACAAAAATGTTACACTGCTGTCTACTAAACTCATTACAAACAAAAAGTGAACATGCGTAACTAATGAAAGTTCTTAGAGTGATTAAACAAACGCTGTCATCGGTGCAATGGTCATGTATGCAGTGTAAGGGAAGCTGCCAACATCATTAATAGGCCGTTTCATTGCAGTTATGTTTAATTAATATTGTGAACTGAAATAAACTGCAATTGATCACTTTATTATTAATGGAGACAGTCTGAAGTTTCAGTTCTGGTATTTGATTTCCATTTGGGAACTTTATATATTTTTGCCGCGTGGTTCCCGGCAGAGTAGAATTGGGACAACCACATCTGTTCTGATGCGGTGGCGTACAAGGCGACTAAAGGATAAGGCTGTTTAACATCTGACAGATATATAGACGATTCCTATGCTATTATTAGAAAGCGTTCGGCCTCTGCCTTGGCACGACTCCGCCGTAGCTCCAACAGTCTCCTGAGTGTGTTTAAGGACAGGTGGGACTCCCTCTTGTTGCAGCACTGGATGACACTTCACACGTGTCACAGATAGTGGAGTGTTATTATTTATTTGTATTTATTACTTACATTAGATCTTAAGTTAAATTGTTACTAACACTATGGATCGATGGTCTGATAATAAATGAATTTTAATTTAATTTTATATACAGTCTCAGTCTCAGATGAATGGATTGATTCAACAATTGTGCCCGGAAGACGGTAATAGGCTCACCCCCTATTACGTGGGACCGAATGTAATGATTGGTGAAATGTGGATGTTAATTCACCTCTCCGGGGATAAAGGCGTGATTATATGTTTGCTTGTAAATATTTTTGTTAAAAGAGAGGTTTAACTTATGGCCGGAAATATTTTAAAATTATTGGGCAGTTGTGCGAGGCTGCTAATTGAAGAGTCAGAACCTATATATCAGTAGTATCTCCCTAGTCCTTTCTCAGAATATAAATAAACCGAGGAAGATCTACACTGAATGTTTGCTTGTAGATATTTGGATACCTATGGGCACACAATCCATTCGAAGTTTGTTAAATATCTATTATTTACTAGCTATGGTTGCTATTGTGTCAATACGGTGAGATGACAGTTATATAGATAGCATGTCATACAAAAATTTTATAAAAATATCATTTTATATTTACCTATTATATACATATTTTAAAATTATGTTTCAATCAAAAGATGGGTGTTTGAATCTACGAAAGTCTCTAGCTAAGAAATCTACGTCAGAAGGTGACTTTCTGCGCCTCAACCCTAACACTTATTACTGTTGTCACACAGAATTAACATGACATTAACAAAGATGAATAATATCTCTGAAATAAGCGCAAGAAACCGATGAACATCTTCATACCGGCAGCGCCGCTAAGTGGGTACATCATAACTTCATCTTAAAATAAGCAAGTTAAATCTTACGCCAAACTTATATTAATAATTTATTAATGTCACTTCCACTGTGTTTTTTGTTCTGTTCGGCGAGTCTAATAAAATTAGCATGACAATAACAGACTCTGCTCTAATTTGGGCCACGTCAGATATTCATGTCTATAATCTGTATAAATAATTGGCATACTCCATATAAAATATATATGCATAATTTAATTTATAATATTGTATTATTTTATGATTAATGCATCAGAATTTATGATAATGATAATATCTACATTTTTATGACATTATTTTTATATAGTATTCTAGTGCCATCTTTGACATCGTATACTTGTACTATATATATGCCAACTCTGCTATAATCGAAGTAGTGGCTAGAGTAGTTTTGAATATTTAGAAGTCGAGACATTTCGTAAGATCCATCTACTTGCCATCGGGTGGGCCGTGTACTTGTCTGCCACCTGAGCGGTATAAAAATGGCTTCATTTTTATACTGTTCATTCATGCTCATTTTTAAACGGAATTTATCATAGTAATGCTAACTTGTGGTAATGTTGTCAATGTTACGAAAAAAATATATATCGCTATGATGGAATTATATGACGCGTACTCAGTTAAGTTATAAATTTAAACGTTGTTAACCATCCGATATCATATATTTCAAACATGATTTAATTTTAAGCAAACTGTTGTAAAAATATCAGACATTTTTTGATATATTATATCCTAGTACATGTAATATAGAATTCGGTTTGTTTTAATTTACAGTAATATTTTCAGAAATTTTCATCTTGCGTAGTCATTAAACTGTGTATGTCAATCTGTATCATAAATTAATTTCTATTTTATTAAAGTGCATGTAGTCTGCACTATTTAGATAGATAGATAATTCTTTATTGTACACCAACAGATTTACAGTAGGACAAATAGGTTTTTCGCGGCAATTTAATAATGTATGTGGAAGACTAAGGCTAAACTGATGTGGCGCACAGTGGGAGAGGCCTAAGAAGTGTGAGTTATATATAGTTATATAAATCACTATTCATAATCTCCAATCCATCCATCAATGAACAGGTTTACCGGTCTTTCAGTTGAGGCTGAACCTTGATGATCTCGATGAGGCCTCATATATTTCCGATACACGTATAATAGGAACATATATTATTATACTTAATTTATCCCACGTTTATCTTTGTTTAGTCTTCAAAACACTTAAAACAGTCTTCCAAATTATGAGCTATTGCCAAAAATTTACGGATCGCATTAACGGTTTATATCTTTATGTTAATAGAAATGACTAAAATATATGAATAGTAATAATGCTTTTAGCGTTAATTTACACATATATTGTTTTAAAGTATATAATTGTGTCGTAATATATTAAAAGAAAGTGGTGATGTGGGTGGTAACACCTTTAAAAAAAATTATTAACGTTAATGGACGTCATAGTAAGCATTTATCGGGAACTACAAAAGATATGTCACTGGGATCAGCTAAATCAGGGGTAAGAGTAACGGGTCACGGGCTGTAAGAAGCAACTTTTGTATGTAAGGAGTATTAACGCTGTTATTATGATGACAAAGAGGTGACACTCCCCACTTACTATATGTATATTATTATATACAGAGGGACAGGGGATAGAAAATCAAGGGAAGCGGTAATGAAGACTGACTTTAGACCATTTTTTCTTCTTTTAGGTGGCAAGTTGTAATTGTTGTTGTATATCTAGTTTATAACTTAGTCTTCTGGATGCGTATCCAGTAACTGAAACCCAATGTTGAAATCGTTCAGTAACCTTAATTTCTCTTAAATAATAACTCACTTAAGTATAAAACATTTCAAATATTTTAACACTTATATGATAGTTGCTCCATTTCGCTACCCAATGTCTTGTACTTTCCAACTGCATAAATATTGCTGGTGTAACATCTAATGGGTATAAATGTCCATCTTTGCTATAGTACCAATCAATTCAATAATATCAAATTTAAATGCAATCACCAATGACACAAAACAGACAGTGGTTGTGTTGCCCGTAAAGTTATTGAACCGATGTATTGAAAACTCGAAAATGGTTCGAGCAGTCCACAAACAACAATACACATTATTTCACACCTGTTAAGTATCGATTTCTTATCGAACTAGTACTCCTATTACTTCCATATTTAACACGACACCTCATTTAAGAAAGAAATATATCTCTTGAAACTCACACTTTCTAATTTTATCTCACATCTAAAAGGGCTTTAACATCGTAGAACTTAAAATTCTGTCACATTTCAAATTACTAATCGAATACTAATAGCTTTTTAACGTCGGTTAATAATACATTTAAAAGCTTCTTGTCGCATGTAGTTCTAATAAAAATATACAATTTGCATAAATCTGACATCTAATTTAGTAGTTTTAGTAACATATTAATCAGATCTTCTCCAATCTTGCGTTCCTTAGTTGATCTGTTGACTGTGTTTATGAAGATATACCCTGCACCTGTCACACAATCCTCGTAAAACATTTGTATAATAGCAGCATGAATAACCCTATCATAAATCGAATTATAAATGTGATAACAAAGATACTTTGCATACCATTGAAAATGTTTATTTCATAACAATGTAAATCAAAATACATGTAAAACTAATTGTAAATTACCTATTACAGAACTATATTAAATAAAATAAAAAATAGAACATAAGCATCAACTGACTTATTTTTTGACTGTATACTAATATCGAGATTATAATCACGTAAAACAATTTTTACATAGGTACGCTGACTACGGCGGCCAGTGCACGTGCACGTGGATTCAGAATTGTTCTTTTCGTGGACATATCTAGGCCCCCGAATCATAAAGGCCACATAACGGATCGGCAAAAACACTTTGCCATGCTTGGTGTTTCCATAATAAGCAATTTTCTAGCAATTAATAGCTATAGCTGTTTTTATAGTGATTATATCAGATAATTATGAATATTAAACAAAATCTGATCTATAGAATTGTCGATAGAATCGATAAAATTTGCATAGAAACGTAATTAAAAGTATGTCGGGTGTGTATTATTTTCAAAAGCTGTCGTTTTAATTATCGGTCGGAATAATTTTATTAACTTCAAACCGTTGCTTTTGCTTAATTGTCAATTGGTTATCTTTATTGTAGTAACCGACACCCGTATCTCGATATTTTTACTATTATTGTCTGCTAAATTAGCATAGACCATTAGGTATGCCTACACATCTTAGGAAAACATATTCTGTGATGTTTATTGCTAGATATATCGCGACCCGTACGATATCTTTATTAGTTCGGTAAATAATCACTAATTTATTGAATAATATATCTACATTAAGCCCAAAAGAAAACTACGCTATTTTTAATGAAACTTAGGTGGCAGACAACCTCACAATCCACTTTATGCAAAGTGGTTACCGTGGGTTATGGACATGTTCAACAACAGGGGCGTGAGGAACACTCGTACTGCCGACCCTGTAAGAGCAGAAAGTTACTGTGGCGTCATTTAAGAAGACAAAGCAGCACTTTGGTCTTTCTACTGACAGCACAAAAACTCTGCATCGAGCTCTGGTTACCCTACTCACCGCCGGGAACGCAACAAGAGATTATTATGACCGCGGTATTCTGTAGAACGGAGGTACTTCTCCAGTCAGACTACTCAATTGGGACGGGATGCACTATGAGTAGGCACAGGTTCGAATTGAAAAAAATATTTTTACGATGAATAATCCGTTTTTCGTCGAAGATTATACATATATATCATCGCGCTGCCACTCCAGGGAGCGGAGCAGCAATAATAATGTATGTCAACTAAAATCACAAATCCGGCGTTCCTTAATATGGGTTTAATGCCATATTCACTCCTATAAATCCTCGAAGGAGTAGGCAAATATGGGGCGAGCCTTGTTGCCATCAGGCTGGCACTTTGTCATGGGCTTGGTGATTTACTGTTTGATGGAGAAAAACATTATCCTTTAGTCATTTTCTACGGTACCCACAGAAAGAGATGGGGTGGCCCTAATCTACTCCACCAGGAATCAACACAGCACATGTATTACACACAAACACATAGTACATTGTATTAATAAACCTTTATGTATTCTGAATACACTTGTCTTCTGTTCAAACTCGAACATCAACAATCAGGTACACAAACGGACTCGATCCCAAGATGTTATTCATTATACTAAGAAATTTTAGGTGCCCATATCATTAATTATAAATAAAATCAAACAGCTAAAATCATTCAATCGTACAGAGACTAATTACGGGCGCGTGTCGGCCATATTGGAATCCGATAAAATAACAATTAAGGAAACATTAATGGACGATACAATGGCGTCTCTCGCGCTTGCGCCCGCGTCGCTCTGATAAATGACCTCTCCTCCGGGACGTTAACGGCGCGTATTTGATTTATAACATTATTTGAATATAAAAAAAAACAAAAAGGAATTGTTTATTCAACCGTAATCGATCCAAAAGATCGCTTGGAATGTACCAACTCTCTAATTACGAAGAGAATCGACTATTGTTCGTTTGAATGTTAGATCCTTTTTGTTTTCAAGTTTCTCTGTAGTGCCTATCATCTACGATGTTTTGATGTTACATATTCGTAGTTAACTGATGTACCTAGCAAGGTAGTTTCAATAATCGCGTTTATTGTTTGGTCAAATTATCGCGAATTAATATTTAATTTTAATTAAACATTTATACACTTTTCTATCAAAATAAGTGCTCGATAACAGACTTAGTCTTTCCAATTTTTCTTTTTTTCATTTTCAATAGTAACATTCTTAAAAAAAGTACTAGAGGGAGTAGAGGACCACGTGGAGAATCTTTGAGCAATCCTCTAAAGGGTCGCTTCTGCCTTTACCGGAATTAACCGTAGGTATCTACTGTGATGTATCTGCACCAGACATTTTTAGATGTTACTAGCTGCTGCCCGCGGCATCGCCCACATGAAGACCTTTCTCAGACCTACCAAATATGTTCAAACATTTTCATAAGAATCAATTTCGGAGGAGCTTGCAGACCAATACAGTGATGCGAAAATTTTAGATTTCAGATTAGCAACTGAAGCCACATGTACAAGTTAGTTTTTAAACAAATCAATTTGAACAATACAATAATATTAAAAAGCCTTCATTAAAGTCAGAAGATGAAAAATAGTTCAATATTTCACGTTCTTTGCCGCGACGGTTTGTCATTAACTACTACATCACCTACTGTTTTATTACTGGTCAAATAGAGGGCTAAATTAAATACGTCTCTGTCTAAATGAAATATAAGCCAAATAATTAACTTAGTAATTATAATAACTAACGGTTTCCATCGTAATAAATGAAATCGCATCAGGACTCGTATGACGAGCCTTCTCACTTTTTTTCTTTTCAATTTGAAGTTATAGTTTTAATATAGGGAGGTTTTCACACAAACTCTTGAAAAGATGGCAGTGAAATTCACAATGGTGATATCAGATAGTACAGGCAGTGTAGAACCTCACAGCTTTGGGACAGATTTTGCTTCTCTGTGCAAGATCTACCGCTTATTTAATGATGTGTATTAAGAAGACTTATTCAATATGATGCTGACGGCTACATTCTATTCTATGATTGCATAGTTTGCCAAAGGCTGGGAATTCGTCCTCACACTATGCAATCAGTAACGGTGTGTACAGTGTGGTATGAAAGATACTTTATTCCGCACACGCTCTTGTTGAAGAATGATCTTGCCGCTGTAGTTTTTCTTAAGCGACACCGGTATCAGATGTTTTTAAATATACAATTTAGGTAGCAGGCAGTGGTTACCGTGGGCTACGGACATATGCAGCACCAGGGTAGTCACACCTGTGCTGACCCTGTAAGAACAAAGAGATTCTGTGCCGTCAGTGCAAAAGACACAATCAGGACAAGCCTTTACTCTTATACGTATACGTTATTCACCGCCGGGAACACAACTAGAGGTATTCTGTAGGGTGGAGATACCTCCCCAGTCGGACTGCTTAATCGGGACGGGAGTAACGTCGTGTCCTACCTGCAACAATCTCATGCTTTAAAATGGCATTTTGATATCACTCTCTAAGACTACTTTACTAGTAAAAGTAAACTTTTTCATATGTATGTATATTATTGACAATAATATTGTTCTATGAAAATACAACCGTAGCAACTATGCAGTAAGCCCATAATCCATAGATTCGAATATAACATATTAAATGCAAGATTGACTTTGGTCTATGATTGTGACCCTAAGGTGTCAGGGGTTACCATGAAATGTATCTATCTATATCTCAAACTAAGGAGCCCCTATGAGACACGTAGCATTTAAGTAGGTCATACCTGTGAAGATATCGAAGTATCACTGAGCTCTCACATTTTATTTAATCAAATGTATTGAGTACAATATGACAATGCAGTTAAGTTCAACTTGATTTCGATTCTTATTATTGGTTCACTCCACTTTTAGGGTCTTAGAATTGATTGCAGTTTAATCAAACGGATTTTTTTATACAGGTTATGTGGCAGACAAACTCACGGCCCTCCTGATGTAAAGTGGTTACCGTGACCTATGAACTTGTGTAAAACCAGGGAAGTCACACCCATGCTGCTGAACCTGTAAGAACAGAGAGTTTCCGTCAGTGCAGAATACAAAATCAGGACAAGCCCTTGGTCTTCCCACTGACAGCACAAAAATTCTTCAGTGGGCCCTGGCTACCGTACTCACCGCCAAGATCACAACACGAGGTTATTATAGCCGTGGTATTTTGTACGGCGGAGGTACTCCTCCTGGGGAAGTATCCCCAGTCAGACTGCTCATTTGGGACGGAAATACTGTCGTGTCCTACATCCTAAAAAATTTTCACTTAAGAAATTCACCTAACGCTTACACTAACGTATAATTACGGAATAGTTCAACAATTTACTTCATTACCCAAGTAAGTACTATAAGTCAAAGTATTAAACCCGATGCGATCCTGCGACAACTTTTTAAAAAGGGTACCAAGCTCAAGTTTACGATCGACATAAATGCCACATAAAAAAGGATAAAAAGTTTTTAATTTCCCTCGTCTTAAATGAGCCGGTGTTAATTTTAACTCTCCGTGTGGAATTATGTATATGGTACCACTAATTCTTTGTCATTATAAGGCTATATGTAAGCACTTTTTTTTTCTTCTCTGCATAGCTTTCGGCCGTAAATAATGTCCAGTTATGTTTGTTGGTTTAACTTTAACGTGTTTCATATAGATTAAATTCTAATTTATTTTATGGAATCTTCGGGTTCCGAAGGGATCATAATTTTATTTCGGTGCTGTGAGGTCAAACTGTTACCTCTTTATATGCTGCTCTTTCTGGGTGGAATTTGTACGAATTAGTAGTTTCAAATGCAGAGGAATTCGATATGATGTGATATGAGTTATTCGATATATTCTTTTACATATTTTATTAGTTATGATGCTTAAGGCTATATTCTATTCTATCATAGCACAGTTTGCCACAGGCTGGGAATTCATCCTCACACTATACAATTAGTAACGGGGTGTACAGTGTGGTATGAAAGATACTTTATTCCGCACACGCTCTAGTTGAAGAATGATCTTGCCGCTGTGGTTTTTCTTAAGTGACTACCAGTATAAGAATTTTTCTTCATACAACTTAGGAGGCAGACAAGCACAAGTGGTTGTAACCACACACAACTCGAGGTTATTATAACCCCAACGGAGATGAGCAAAGGCAAAGATAATGATGATTGGACGGAAACTACCTTAAATCCTTAAGTTGGTCGCTTGTTTTGAGTAGAAAAATGTCAAAGTTTATCTTGCGACCTTGAACTCTGTTCGAAATAAGAGTGGCAATTATTTAAATATAATTCTAGGACAATAGAGGTAATCTCTAGCAACTCAATTTTAGGGACAAAGGAAAAGTCTGTGTCCATGAATATTATTCATCAAAATATTCAATGTTTTTCTGGCACAGAAATATAACTAGAATTATTTTTAAATGAAATGCATATTCATGTACTTTGTTTGACCTAACACTGGTTAGAAAAACATAAATTACCTATTGCTTAATTTAGATAATTATAAAATCATTACTTTGTTTACTATAGTTTCCGCTATAAGAGGTGGGTCACTCATTTTAAATAATGACAAATTAAAGTCCAAAGAAAGAAAAAATTGTGTAGTCAAGTGAGCGAAATATTGAACAATTACGTGCAGAGCTTGACGCAACATATTATTACTAGCGTCTATAGACCTCCTTCTGGAGACTACCATCTTTTTGAGTCTAACTGTGATGCGGCTGAACTTCAATATTTTCCGGGGAGCGACTGCCAATGACCTTGATAACCTTCCTACCTTTTACAGAATGAATCTATAAAAAATCATACATGGCCAACAAAGCAGTCTTAAAATGACTAGTTCAATCGTAAAATTTCAAAAAGTTTTTGAAATTAACATAAACAATAAAGTTTAATTTCATTACAGAATATTTTTGTTTAAACTAAATCTCAATTTAACATATTGAAAGTCGAAAATACAGCATGACGTTAGAATTTAGATACTGTAGTTGACAACTTTTACGATAACATCTAAGGTCTGTAATGCTATGTGTTAGAGTTCTAAATTGAATGAACGATAGTAATATCTTTTGTAACATTTGAATGCGATATAAAACAACATTATCTCAATGTTTACGAAATAAATGTCCCAATAAAGATAAGCCAACAAACCCTAATTAGTGACAAATTGGTCGGTTTTAAAGGTACACACTTAGAGATGCATTAAGAGCTATATCAGAATATGACCGGCCTTGTCGTTGAATATTCATCATATAGAGAAGTGAAATGTTAATGATGATTAAGACATACCAACGGGTGTATGGGCCTCTACCTAGGTCTTAGCGAACCAAGCTAACCTCACTTGCAAACCCGTACCTACACTTACAATAATAAGTGTAGATACGAGTTAAGCCAGAGAAGGCTAAGCTTTCCTCTTAGGGGATCATGTTCCCCAAAGAGCAAGCTCTGGATGCACCCTGTATTATGTCATTCGAATGCAAGAAGGAGATAAAATCATACCGTAAAATACTAAAATTTTCTAAATGATCTAACAAAATAATTACAGAGAGATGGCACGTCAACAAGTGGATCATAAAACAAAAACATAAAGATAACAAAATGTCAGACTTCAATTAATAAAAATGTAATATATTCGAGTTTATAATCGTGTAGATAAGATTTAATAGGTTATGTTTAACGCATAAAATTTACATAGCAATTAACACAGATTGACGGCCAATAGATAAATGAATGTGGTATAATCCAATTTAACATATTTTTATTTAGAATTCGCAATATAGGTATATAATTATTTGCGATATTTTAAATATCGCAATATAATTATTATTGTATTATTATTATTGTATTTAATATTTATAAATTATTTCTGTATAGATTACTTAGAATGAGAATAATTTAATTAACTTCTACCATCAAATATATTGAATTGTATGTATTAATAAAATTATTAAGATTTATATCTTCAATTATAGTATATATTATTCGTATTTTTATGTTATATTATATATTTATATTACTACCATTATATTGAAATGTAAATAGTATTTCTTTTTCTCCTAGAGATAATTAAGCTTTAGTACCTTTTTTTATTTTTTTATTTTTACGTGCGCAAATTCCCCACGGATACCCTCCCACCGGAACCGGTGGAAGAGGTTATGTCGGACTCGAACCGACTAAAACGCACGCCGCCATAGTATTTAATTACTGAAATTGAACATATTTTGGATAATGGAGTAAATTACTTACTTCGTGTAATTTTTTATGTTATGCATTGTACTCGTATATTGAGGGTTATTTTTCAGAGAAGAACACTGGGTAGGTACACTCTCATACACTTGTAGAGGAATGAGCTCCGTGTTTCAAACTACATATGTTATGTCCCTCATGACCTCTTCTCTGTACACAAAATTAAGCTTAAGATAATAAGTGCTCAAAAAATGATGGTTTTTAATACATTTAACAAGAAATACAAATTCCATTTAATGGTTATAAATAAACGTAACATGTAAGTATTTGTACTGAAGCGGAGTAAATATACGTTTCTTTGTGTAAACTTTCACCCTTAATGAACACTGTTGAGGTGTCACAATACCGAAGTCATCCGATGTCCAGTTCTATTACGTAACTTGATATGGAGATACCTGATAGAAATCATTGGCTATTAGTGGTAAATACGGCTTTCAAAAAAGGTATAGATATTTTTGACAACTAATCAAATGGTAAGTCAGTTACCATAGTGTAATATACTCAGCACGACTACACTATCTGTATATTTTCTTGGTTAAAAAAAAACCTCAAAAATAACCTAACATAAATTCACGCACCCACATTTCGCCAGTTTATGTTTAGGTACCAATGTAATAGGTGGCGAGCCTATTGTCACTAACCGGGCACTTATAAACCTGCGATAAATACACATATAACTTCGAAAAGCATCGAAAAGGTCATTGGTGTGTGCCATGGTAAAACCTGGGATTGAACTCGAGACCTCATCTCAGCAGTCCATTAGGCTATCTAGGCTACCTTAATATATCTACAAACTGCATATTGTATGAGGTTGACTGTTTATTGTCTGATGGAGAGCGACACTATATCTTAGAAGTTTTCTACGACACCCACGGGAAGAGATGGGGTGGCCTTATTTTACTTCAACGGGAACAGCAAGGCTTGATATGGCATTCAGCAGGTACAAATTCATTAAATTCTTTCTAGAAGTATTCTTGACGTAGGCGTTTTAATTATAGAGCTAGTGATTTTTATTTATTTCATCGTATATCCTAATTAATATATGCTGTTTAAATATAGAAATAGTTTAGATTAATAATTATTATTATTCGATATTATGAATAATTGATACAAATAACTTGTTTAGTACAGATTAAGATCTAACTAATTATGTTTTAGCTGAGCGAATTAAGAATTATTTAGATATCTTAGATTTAAGTAATAAGATAACCTGTTTATTTTACATATTATTCGATTTAGATTTTCTAACATATTGTAAATCATTACTAAGTGCCTACTTATGTTATAATAAAAACTATCTATCAATTTACATCGAAACAGCTTAATTTCTCTTTATCACCAAAAGGTAATCGTTAATTTCAACTTTAAAGCACAACACATGTTCCATTTTCAATAATTTAAACAGGTACATTCCATAGTACCGAACTAATTAACACTGAACCAAAGAAGAATAAAAAAAACAAAGCATTGCAATGGCATACGTAACAAGAGCCTTCTCGACCCGGCCATGCTGTACCCATATATTTACTTTATCTTGTTCAATACACTTAAATACAAATTAATACAACCAAAGGACCGGACCTTAATGGCGACTCCGACTGTTTATTTAACACCTCACGATGCGACATGCCAGTTTTATTTTAATTTTTTTTAGTGCGCTCTGGGCCTTTTAGCGCCTCGAATGGTTCCTTCTAATTTTTTCTTAGAAACCGCTAATAGATTTTGGTTTGGGATTAACTTGTAAGGATGTTAATAATTTAGTTTGATTTAGTTACAGGTAGGTATTGGAGTGCTTAAGAAGTTTCTGTGATTTTAAAATCAATGCTGGAACACGAAAAATAACAGTGGTGGCGCCAGTAGTAGTAACTCAAATCGTCTTAATTGGTTGGCGCTGAACACACGCTCCCTATACCCATCTCCCTCCCGCACTACCTCTAAGTGAAAGATAGCAATAGTTTTCGCCCGCCAATTGTCAAATATAGACGCATATTCAGTCCCGCTTTGAACTAGCCAGCGCAATGGCGGCGGCGCTCGCGTCTCTCAGAAATGAATAATATTTGTTGTATTTTAACCGCTTTCATAGACCTTTACCGATCGGATTGTGCCTCTCGTGTGTCCCTCAAGTGATTTAGTGATGTGGGCGGCAACTCCTGAGCCAGGAAGAGAAGATTGGTGCACCGGCGGCCCAGCCAGCACGTGGCCCTGTAAAGGTTAGTGCATCCTCTGCTAATTTCTCGGGTTGCATTCAATGCCTAATCACATCCGCGGCAACCCGATCACCTGTCTTGTTTGTGTGTAAAGCGTCAATGGAACAGTTAACTTCATCCCCGCATAATACAGTCCACTAGCTCACGTGGCCAATCGCGCCAACATTCTTTTTGGTCCTTCGAGCCGGATCCTTGGCCGTAGTTCGTAGTTTGTTATTATTCTATTGGGAATAAACGCACCGCACCTGGATGCCTGGTTATTTTAGTAGAAAACCCCGCATCTAGGCATTTAGGCTTAGAATTTTGTTGTCCGTTCGCCGCTGGCTCGCATCGTACCTACCTAATACATACATAGGTTAGGTATCGTATCGACACTTAGTCGTAGTTTCGCAATTTTGTTATTATTCTATTGGGAATAAACGCACCGCGCCTAAATACCTAGTTATTTTAGTAGAAAACCCCGCATCTAGGCGTTTAGGTTAGATCTTAGGTATACTAGACACCCTAGTGCATAGGCACAGTGTAATACCTAACGCATTTGGCTTTGTTTTTATTTGTTTCAAGTTCTAAGTTGTCCGTTCGCCGCTGGCTCGCATCGTATTTACCTAATACGGTAGGTACACAGCTATACCTCGCTCGCATTCCTCTTATCGTATCAATCCTTGGTCGTAGTTTGGCATTTGTTATTATTCTATTGAGAATAAACGCACCGCACCTGAATGCCTAGTTATTTTAGTAGAAAACCCCGCATCTAGGCATTAGGTTTAGATTTTGTTGTCCGTTCGCCGCTGGCTCGCATCGTATCTACCTAATACATACATAGGTTAGGTACGTGTAATCGCATTTGTTATTATTCTATTGGGAATAAACGCACCGCACCTAAATACCTAGTTATTTTAGTAGAAAACCCCGCATCTAGGCATTAGGTTTAGATTTTGTTGTCCGTTCGCCGCTGGCTCGCATCGTATCTACCTAATACATACATAGGTTAGGTACGTGTAATCGCATTTGTTATTATTCTATTGAGAATAAACGCACCGCACCTAAATACCTAGTTATTTTAGTAGAGAACCCCGCATCTAGGCATTTAGGTTTAGATCTTAGGTATCCTAGACACCCTAGTGCATAGGCACAGTGTAATACCTAACGCATTTGGCTTTTGTTTTTATTTGTTTTAATCTCTAAGTTGTCCGTTCACCGCTAGCTCGCATCGTATTTACCTAATACGGTAGGTACACAGCTATACCTCGCTCGCATTCCTCTTATCGTATCAATCCTTGGTCGTAGTTTGGCATTTGTTATTATTCTATTGAGAATAAACGCACCGCACCTAAATACCTAGTTATTTTAGTAGAAAACCCCGCATCTAGGCAGGCTAGGTTTAGATCTTAGGTATCCTAGACACCCTAGTGCATAGGCACAGTGTAATACCTAACGCATTTGGCTTTTGTTTTTATTTGTTTCAATCTCTAAGTTGTCCGTTCACCGCTGGCTCGCATCGTATTTACCTAATACGGTAGGTACACAGTTGTACCTCGCTCGCATTTCATTCAAATTCATACGAAAGTATTTTAATTTGAGTAGATATTACGCAATACTTAATCCCTGAAATAATAGTTGAACCTAGACAGCGACCATCGCGTAGGTACGATCTTGTTGCTATGCGCGTTAGTTCAAGCTTGCACTGGCAGTTATAAGTACCTACCTACCTACGGATATCGCTCGCGCCGCGTCGCTGCTCTGTACCGCGAAGATTAAGTCATTTCATATTTGTTGTTTACCGCACTTTAGTTTGATATTTAATTGTAAACATGTCCCCAAAGGTTGATAGGACCGGTAATGGGGTTCAATTGAAACTTTTATACGCTAAAAGAGAAATGATTTACTCTCGCGTACAATCGATTTGTGATAATGCACTTAAAACCTCTGATTTGGCCATTAGAGATTCGTTCTTGTGTTCTATAGAAAACTTAGATAGTCTACGCGCGGATTTCGAAACCTTAGTACATGACATCAACGTTTTAGAGTTAAATTTAAATCCCGATTACTCAGTGAGTTATCAGGCCTTGTCGTCGTTTGACGATTTGTATTGTCGTATCAAACGCGTCGCTAGGAGTTTGGAGAAACCGTCTGACCGACCCAATCCCACTCGCGACCGACCTAAGTTGCCACCAATTCAAATACCCGAATTTGATGGTAACATTCGCAATTGGGGTTTATTTATAGATAGTTTTGAGAATACAATAGATAAGAACGTTTCGTTGACAGATCACGAAAAATTGCATTATCTTGTTGAAAAATTGACTGGTAAAGCTATAACCGTTTGCGCTGGAATTACGTTTAGTGCCGAAAATTATAATTTAATTTTAAATACTTTGAAAGCTAAGTATGAGGATAAAAGATCGGTAGCTAACGCATATTTGGATCAGATGTTTGAATTGAAATCTATTACGGCATGTAACGATCAAAACTTAGAGAAGTTTCTAGATACTTTCGCATCATCTGTTCGCGCCGTAAAGAACCTAAAGATCGATGACCTCTGCGACTTCTTATTTTTGTATATGGGTTTAAAGAAATTAGATTCCGAAACCATTCGTTTATTTGAGTCGGATCATCGCGGCAATAAAATTCCTAAGTTCGAAGACTTAGAAAGTTTTGTTCGCGAGCATATAAAAATATTGCAACGCTCTTCATCGAAACATGAAGGCGCGAAGAAAGTTGTTATTTCTGAACGCAAAATAGATGCCTCATCGAGGTCACTGAGGTCAACTCATACTTATGTTAATACCGCACCAGCACATGTACAATCACCTGTTTGCTCTTTGTGTAATACTCATCATTCGCAATTGTACAAGTGTCCGGGTTTCCTAAAATTATCGCCTAGTGATCGTTATAAATTTGTTCGCGCTAATAATTTTTGTTTTAATTGTCTCGGTACTAAACACCTCGTTGTTTTATGTAATAGTAGAAATAGTTGTCGCAAATGTCCAGCGAGACACCACACTTTACTTCATTTTGAAAATAGTAATGCCGCATCCAATGTGAGCACAGTTGGTTCGTCGAGCGGTGGCACACGGCGGCCTGCGCCACAGCCGCAGCCCGCGCTCGCGCGCGCTCCGGCCGGCCCGGAGACCGCTGCGAATGACGTCACCTTGTGTTCGTTGTCCGCTAATGCTGCGCTCACTACTGTCGTCCTCGCAACTGCTCGCGTCATTATTGTTGATGCATTAGGTAAACCGCACATTGTTCGAGCGCTATTAGATGGCGCTTCGCAAAGTAATTTTATTACTCAAGATTGTTGTCAACGTCTTGGTTTCAATGTTAATAAGCGTTCGACCCGCTCAGTGGTGAAGGGTTTTGGAGGTTTACAGTCAGCTGTTCATGGTACCGTTAAAACAAGGTTTGGATCTCGTTTTAATAATAATATTTGGTATGACATGGATTCGCTCGTTATAGATAAAATAACTGAACAGTTGCCTACCGTCCCGGTTGACACGTCTTTATTAACGAAATTTAAAGACTTGCCTTTAGCAGATGAGACTTACGCTGTTCCTGGAGTCGTCGATATATTGATCGGCGCTTCGATTCACCCGCACCTCCATTTATCACGTAAGGTTCAAGGGGGACCGACGTACCCCGCTCCGCACGCACTGGAAACAGTTCTTGGTTTTGTTATAATTGGTTCCGCACCCGCTTCTATAGATAGTTTTAGTCACTCGACTGCTTCGTTCTGTTGCACCGTCGAGCCGCCACTGGAGTCTACCATCCGCAAGTTTTGGGAAATTGAAGAGGTCAATGTCCCACCTATCCTAAGCCCTGATGACAAGATGGCTGAGGAGATTTATTGTCGCACGACTACTCGTGATGAGCAGGGTCGTTGTGTTGTCGCGCTCCCTTTCAAGGGAGATATTTTTTCGCTCGGTGACTCCCGTGTATCCGCTGAAAAACGCTTTCTTTGTTTAGAACGAAAGATGCAGGCGTCTCCAAAGTTGAAGCGGGCCTGTGATGAGGTTGTTAACGAATATTTAGATAAAGATTGCATCTCACCTGCGCCTGCGGACACTGGCGGGACCCAGCCTTCGTACATTATCCCGCACCACGGAGTTATTAGAGAAGATAAGCTTACTACTAAACTCCGCGTAGTTTTGGATGGCAGTGCTAAGACTAGCACTTCCGTGTCGCTTAATGACATTTTGTATTGTGGTCGGAATGTTTAAGGTAGTTTGTTTGACATAATTGTAAATTTTCGCATTAATATTAGTAGAATTTTAGCTTTTTCGGACTCAACAGTCGCTTTGTGTTGGGCCCACTCTTCGCCCCATCGTTGGGACACATTCGTCGCTAATAGAGTGGCAAAAATTCAATCTGAATTAGCGCCACAAAATCTCTTTCACGTTGCTGGCACCGACAACCCAGCCGATTGTCTCTCTCGTGGATTGCTTCCTTCGCAAATTTTAGATCACCCGTTATGGTTTAGTGGACCGTCCTGGATTCATGCCGCGTTAGATAAGTGGCCAGTTAGTCAATACAATCCCACTACGGTTTCCGAACCACCCGAGGAGAAGAAGCACTCGCTTGTTGTATAGGTCCCGCGTGAAGAGTCCCTTATTTGTTGTTGGCTAATCGCGTCTCGTCTTGGTCGAGACTGTTGCGTTGTGTTGTTTATGTAGGCCGATTTTTGAGAATTTTATCTACGCGCGGTCATATAACCGCCGCTGATTTAGATAAAGCTGAATTGGTCATACTTCGCGAGTTGCAGAAATGTTATTTTGCTTCTGAATTTAAAAATTTAGAATTTAACAAACCTTGTAGTCGTTCTTTCCGACACTTGAAACCATTTTTGGAAGATGGACTCATTCGAGTAGGTGGTCGTTTGAGAAATTCAAGTTTAGGATTTGAACAAAGGCATCCAGTAGTTCTCCCGCGTAAGGACCACGTATTAGATTTGTTAGTAGATTATCATCATAAGGTGAATTGTCACGCTGGTCCCGATTTGTTAATGTCTATTTTGAGACAGAAATACTGGATAATTTCCGCTCGTACTTTGATTCGCGCTAGAGTACGCAGATGTGTACCTTGTTTTAAACTCCGCCCGCGTTTTATCGTGCCTGACGCGCGTGTTGTACGGGTTAAACCCGCAACCGGATCGTATCTGCGCCCGGTTGTTCGCCTCTGCCCTCTGCCTAGCCAGCAGTAGGCACGAGTTCAAATCTAGGTTTATATTTTAGTTGTTATTTCCCAAACCTAGATTTAAATTAGACTTTAGATTTGTTCCGCATTTTTCGTTTTGAAGGTAACCCTTCAAGCCGGGGGGAATGGTGGCGCCAGTAGTAGTAACTCAAATCGTCTTAATTGGTTGGCGCTGAACACACGCTCCCTATACCCATCTCCCTCCCGCACTACCTCTAAGTGAAAGATAGCAATAGTTTTCGCCCGCCAATTGTCAAATATAGACGCATATTCAGTCCCGCTTTGAACTAGCCAGCGCAATGGCGGCGGCGCTCGCGTCTCTCAGAAATGAATAATATTTGTTGTATTTTAACCGCTTTCATAGACCTTTACCGATCGGATTGTGCCTCTCGTGTGTCCCTCAAGTGATTTAGTGATGTGGGCGGCAACTCCTGAGCCAGGAAGAGAAGATTGGTGCACCGGCGGCCCAGCCAGCACGTGGCCCCGTAAAGGTTAGTGCATCCTCTCCTAATTTCTCGGGTTGCATTCAATGCCTAATCACATCCGCGGCAACCCGATCACCTGTCTTGTTTGTGTGTAAAGCGTCAATGGAACAGTTAACTTCATCCCCGCATAATACAGTCCACTAGCTCACGTGGCCAATCGCGCCAACAAACAGTGCATCATCGGAGTATCAGTCTTCTTCTTTGAGAATAGGGATGTACTTGAGAGGGAATAAATAAACATAATTATTTACCAAACACATGCTAACGCACACTGTAGTAATATTAATAAAAAAAATTAATTTAAGTGCAGTTAATCAATTTCCATGTCTTCCTGTCATTAATATTTGATCTGCTATTATAACTGTAGTAGTTAGTTCTAAATAATAAGTTTTCCATAGTTTTTATCCACAATATAATTTCCGTCTATAAAGACCACCAAAATAATCTTCAAAACCTTCGGAGCCTTCGGCTTACATTTTTGCTAGGTGCGTCTTGTTTTATGGCTATGACTGCCATTCGTCCAACCCCAAGAAGAATATCTTTATCTGAGCTCTGTCCGTTGATCAGATCAAGATCGGCTTGATCCTAGAAGATCTTGAGATCCCTTAAACCAATTCATATAGTAACTAAATCACTTTTCAATAAATATAACCTTTCAGTTTCCTTAAAAATAAAACAAGTTCACAATTAAATACGCCATTTTATTATCACAATATTATAGTACAAAGCATACAAGCTACAGTATTAAGAACCTCTCGTATACTTTACAATTCATTTGCTTAAAACTTCACTTAGCATTTCGATCTAGTATTATCTTAAGGAAAAATAAAACAAGACCGTAATATATGTACTGTTAATACGGCAGATACGTGCAACTCAATTAGTATAAACACATATGGGAGATCTCGAAGTTGTTATTCAGATATACCTATTGGTTTTAGATACAGTATCGACATTAATATTCAAAAAATATTGTCAAAGCGCCTCACTGGCCGATAAAAATGTCGGGCCACACACAGCAGGTCATTAGACACCTCCCGATGGAAAATAAATTAAAGAAAACGAGAAATCTCGCCCGTCAACCTTATTCAGATCTAAAAAGCTTTAATTTATGCAACACGCCCGTCGTGGACCACATTCAATGTTCTTTGAAAAGGCCTTACATTCATAGTAACTAAACAAAAGAAGCAATGGAATGATTTTATTCGAATATATCGTTTTAAGACTTTATGAATAGGAATGAGGTTGGGATCAATTAAATGCCATAAGATACGTGTACTATAAGTCAGTTTGAAAGCGAAATCCAAGAAGTAATGACTAACACTCCAGTTTATGGAGTAAACAGTTTGTGTTTCGTTTTAACGTTGTCCAATTTGCTTAACACTGCCTTAATTTGTACTGTGTTCTTTTATTAGGCTGACCAACATTCATTTTTTTTTTTAATTCTTAGTACACTTTACCTATACTTCTTTAATAAAAGCGTTATGCGTTTTTAGTAATAATAACAATATTCTGCTAAAAAAACCGCAGTAGCCTAGTGGTATGGGTAATGTACTGCTGAGACGAGGTCTTGGGTTTAATCCTTAGATTTTTTAATTCATCTAAGGTTTAATCCTAGGTTTTACCATGGCACACACCAATGAGTTTTCGATGCTTTTCGAAGTTATGTGTGTATTTATCGCAGGTTTATAAGTGCCCGGTTAATGGCAATAGGCTCGCCACGTATTACATTGGGACCTAAATATAAACTGGCGAAATGTGGGTGCTAGCACCTCTGCCTAGCCCTTCGGGGGTATAGGCGTGAGTTTATGTTATGTTATGTTTATGTTAATAATATTCTATGTCATTTTGCACAGCACCATCTAGATCAAGACGAAGTATAGCTTAACTACCTTATGTTATGGAATCTGGAAAACTGATAAACAAATTTAGATACATCTTTGTGTATATATAATACACACGAATACTCGGTGCAAATATAGATATTCATGCATACAAAATATTTACACTGAGCAGGAGTCGTATTCGTAGTAATGGAACGCTCTACCACTACGCCACAGGATCGACGTAGTAGGGTCTAGAAGCTTTTCACTTCAATAACGTATATGAATCTGATAGACACAAGGGAATCTCCCTATACTTAAAAAAATAAACCAATGGGTCCTACAGTTACACATATGTACGTGTACAACATCTAAATACAAAATTCAATTTCATTAAACGATATAAACATGAAATAAGTTAAATTGTATCTACGTGAAGTACTGAGTTTGTTACTTTATTTAATCAATGTACAGCAATGACACCACATCCATTGTGGTGTCATTGCTGTACGCAAGGTGTCGCACGGAATAAAAAACTAAACAATTAATATTTTCCCCGTGCGATTTCTGAAGCGTATTCTTTTGTGTTCAAACAAAGCCATCAAGCGAATCAGTTAACAAATCTTAGCATTTTACAGCCTTACGACGATTCCAAGAATATCAATATCCTTTCGTTATTCTTGCCTTGAGCGTAACAATTAAAAATCTATTCTGTATGCGCAATGACACTTCTCTATCCGCTTGCCCAGCTTTTGTTGCCAATAAAAACTGGATATAACTATAAACAAACGATTAAGATGCTAGTCAGTATTTTAAAAATATAAAAGAGTCCATCGTGTAATTGTTGGACTGTAAAATAAGGCTTTTTATTGTTAATACGTTATTTAATTAGCAAAAACGTTAAACATGTACTAGCTTTATAGTGCGTTGACTTAATCAAGAATGTACTCGTTTCAGTAAAACAGTTTTATGGATAAGGTTATCAGTTCAATGTGAAATGTATATAAGGCAATTGTTTCCATTTTTCCGTGTGGAAATCTTCTCGGATAGCAGGCGGGCAGGGTGGTTATGCCGAACTCAAACCAACTAGAACCGCAAGCCATCTGAGGTCTTCAGATCCAGTAGTGTTATGAGTTAGGTCATAAAGCATTTTCCTCGCACCTCAGATGTATTGCTGTACGTCATATAATATTGGATATTATATATATTAATAAGTAATTGTATGTATCTAATTAAATTTTAAATGTAGCATTCTCATCAACTTCATGCTTTGAGTTAACACTTGTTAGTTTCGAATAGTCCTGCCCAATTTAACCAGTATTAAACAATTAAATACGAATACTAACACATATTTGACTATAGGCAGCTAATTTGCAGTTATTTACCGTAATCACCCTACAAAATTGTATAGGTCTTTTGGTCGTCTTCGTATATATAAATATTGCTAAATAGTTTCTCTTTATTGAGATCATTGGTGATATTTCTCGTTGTGATTATTATTCACATCATGGCTCTGTGAGCAAATTGATAAATGCTGAAGAAGGTAGGTACTAATTTCATCGCCAATATTTTAAACGGACTTGATAAATTGTGACAGATAATATTAATACTTAATTAATTAAGTCTTTTTCGTCCGATCGCCAATCTTGGTTACATCCAAAATTTGCTGTTTTGAATCCGAGTTCCGCTCTCCTATGCATGATTTTTTTACCACCATCGTGTGTCCCCTGAAGGAGGAAGCCTGTGCCGGGTCGCTGACTGCGGTCAAGAACCAAGCGGTTCGGAAAATCTTTCCTTTATAGCATCATTATGATATGGAATTTCTAACCTGTTCACGTGTTTCTTTCTTCCTACAGTCCCGGGTTCTATTAGCGGGGCGTGAAAAAGCATCTGATGAAGCCCTCTAACTGAGAGACACCATCGTAACATGGTACATGTCTGTAATGATGACCTACTTGTCGAAGACTTTGTCTTTAGCTCACCATCAGGCGAGATGAAATCAAATTTAAAAAAGATTAAGCCAAAATTCAACTTGCAGGGGAGGTTGGCCAAAGCTCTTAGTGGTAGGCACCGTCCATCTGATGAAGTCATCAAGCTGAGGCCTACTACTGTAGGCGTATGTAATAGTGACCTTCTTTCTTCAAACTGCTTTCAGCATGCCATCAAGGGAGGTGAAGTCATATTAACGTGTCCTATATAAAAATAAATGTCAGAATTAAACTATTATCATTAAGGAGTTCGCTTTTCGAGTTTCTACATATTGTTACCGATTTACTGTCTCTCTGTAGCTGAATCGATTTGCGATTGTTTGATAACGTTGACTGAAGGTTTGTTTTCATGTTACAGCAGTGTATTTATCATAAAAAATAGCAAAACCTATAAAACAATCAAGCAATTATTCCCATTTGTCAAACGACATCTTACGACAAAGCCCAAGTTTAGTAGTTAACCCGTCAATTTACGACGTTTGCCGGGCTCTACACGCGACTATAAATCAAGATGAATTACAACAATGATCGGATCCCATCGACAAATAATCTCGCATTCATTATCTTGTCTTGCACTAGTCACGCTTGGTTGTTGACTTCATATTAAAAATAATACGATATTGTAAAGTATCACGCAAATGGGCATAAGTTGATGCAAAAATGATAAACTCTTAATCTTTTCATTCGGCAATATTCGTTCACAAAGGTTAAGACCTACATTTGGATATAATAACTTCCTTCCCTTAACTTTGCTATTCAATTTGTATAAAATTTTAACATACGAAGTCATCGTATTAACATTGTTCTCGGTTACATCGGAGGCTTTTACTTCAGAGACTGGGGTCTGCTTATTTCTTCTCTTAGTTCGACTTATAAGGTTTTTATGGGAACGATTGTCAACTGACCTTCAAATCCCGAGAGGTAACCAGAGCCTCGTCTGTCAACCAGTAAGTGTGCTGGCTTAAGGCAGTTATAGTGATTTCAGAACAAAGATACTTACCTACTTACATAGTTTGAAGACCACTGTGCAATATAAAATACTACATAAAAGTAGCCAAACAGCAAAATAGATGATTAAGTGAACATGTTTAGATTATATCTCTTTAAATACAACTAAAACCCGACTACTACTAAAAATTTTAGAGCGTGAGTTTTCAGTAGTCGGGTTTTAGTTAGAAACTTATTTTTTTCGGTAGTCGGGTTTTATATAGTTTTATACTTATTCTTTTATTTATATTATTTTGGGGCAATTAATGTGTATAATTTATACATATTTGAAATGTGCTATTTAAGCTCTTTCAGCTGATACCAAACACGACATATATTCTCAAATTTATATTTTAACACTAGTACTTTATGACCGCTTGAGGGCGTCACATTAGATTCAGTGATAAGTTATATAGCCTATAATCAGTGGATAACTAAGATGCTTCTAACGTTACCTCATTTGTCCAGTTCTAATAAGTGGTTGAGGAGCTATGAGGGAACAGATGAACCAGCATATATATACATTCATAGCCTGTCAAAATCATAACCCTCTTTTGCATCGCCCTAGTCGGGTAATAAATCAGGTTTAACATATGTAGTAGTTCGTGAAATATACCACGAACTACTTACAATAGCTTCACTGTTTTGTTAGCTGTCTGATGTCACTGTAATGTTGCAGAGGTGTGTATCTTAACTGTGTCAGAGTTGTTATTCTGCACTCAATAAAGTAAATTTGCATAATAGGTATCTCTAGTCTATTATCTGAGTCTATATATTAGAACTGAACACCTAGACCGTTATAACTTAGTTACAGACCTATGCAGTTCATGATTCAACCATGTGTTTATTTGCTAACTTAGTAGTATAGAATGTAACAGTTACTCGCGGCTCCAACTGCCATAATTCCAAATTCGTAGTTAAATGATGACTCTAGGGTATTCTGTTTGTCGATTTGTCATTTAGATTTTGAGAATACCTTGGTCTAAAATGTTGTGTCCCACATTACAAAAATAGCATAGTACAAAATAAAATAGCTTCAGTTAAGCTTGTTGTATATAAATACATACATAAAATCACGCATTTATCCCCTGAGGCTTAAGCTGAGGACAATTAACACCCACATTTCACCAATTATTTTATTCATGTAATGGAGGTTAAGCCTATTGCCGTCTTCTGATAACTACTGTTTTCTCGAGTCATGCATCTGAGGCAGAGTCTGGGCATATATCTGTACATCTCTTCCTATCTCTTAGTTGGGATAGGAAGAGATGTGGCGGTAAAATTCTACTCTGCTGGGAACCACGCGGCACCAAGCTTGTTATATGTAATAAAAAATAATCATGTCAAGAAAATCTTTAGTATTTAAGCGTCCTTGGCATTAAAATCGATTAAATATAATATTACAAAATGATTATATACATACAGCTAGCTGCCAGCTTGTTAATTAATGAATAAATTAATTTAAGCAGTATTGATTATATTCATATATTAATCGATTTATTAACACGTGAATCATAAATATTCAAAGCTTAAGCTGATAAAGGTAATTATTGATTTATTGGAATTGAAGATTAACCGATTAATACTAACTATTGGTATTGCTCGAGACATATATCTTGTGCTCAAAATGTGCTCTACAGCGCAGGTCACGTTTCTTGGGTGTCTTTTGAGGATAGATGGCAGCTGAGCCCAAATTCACCAATCATAGATTTTTACAAAACAATACCGAGCCCGGGCCTCGTTTCTCGCGTGATTTAGGTCCAAGATACGTGCCCCGACGTATATTAGATAATATTATGAAGTAGCGTACTAATCGTTCAATAGGTAGTTCAATATTACCTAATACAATACACATCATCATGACTATTTTCGTAAGCCCCTTATCATTTCCGCGTTAGGCTTGGTCGCATGCATGGATATCTGTGGTCTTATTCGAGACTCACATTTAGGTATCTAGTCTTCTGTTAGTTGGCTTTTACTTCTCCGCTTCACACGGTCTTTGTCATTCTGGTCAGCTTTTCTGGAATCTTCCCTCTTACAGCGACCCGGGTACGTTACTACTAGCAGTGAGTGCGTTATGGACCTTAAACTGATCTAGTATATCACAATAATAGCCTACTACTTAAATCAAAATAGACAGCCTCTTTGGCGTGGCGATATTGAACGCGCCCGCTATGCAGGAGGCGCGGATTTGATCCCCGCTCAGTGCTAATATTTGCATGCATTGGTCTGGTGGTCCCTTGGAGAGCATGTTAAGTTAGTCCCGGTTGCCGGACGTCTATGGTAGTCGCTACGGGAAGTTGGAGCCTTCAAAAGTTCGATTACTCTCTCTTCGATATCGCCAATTGGTTGTGGAGGTCAGATAGCAGTCGCTTCACGGAAAATATCAAAGTTCAGGTCAATCAGAACAGAGAGCTTACTAGTTCTTTATAGATTACAACGGATACGATAGTCATTTACATGATTTCGAAGTTTCGGTAACCGAGCCAACAAAATAGCTTATATCTGTAGAACCTCGGTCCTGGTTTTCCGAGAACAATACAATTGGAAACTACTAATGAATCGCGAGTGGCGCAAGGTGAACCGTTCTGTCAATAAAACAATCCACCTAATAATGCGTTTGCCAATAAATACTAGGTACTCATTAGTTTTCCTTAATATATTGAATCGGTTTGACTAGAATACCAATCAGTAAGTGCAAGCTCACATTGCTTTGTGGTATACCCCAAGTTAGATTTATCGACGAACCTATCAAACAAAACGATCTATTTCTAAGAACCAGCTTTAGTAATACCATAACCTCACTCACCAACGTTGACGTAGTCATAAAGGATTCTTAGTAGTTATTGCGCGAAAAATTAGGAGAATTGAACAACTAATAAAAATTCAGTGCAGTTCATCTGAAAGTTTAAGTTACATACCTATAAAAGAACATTAATCCGATAAAACTCACCTAAACAGAAAATATGAGCCAACCCGTACATGCTTGTAGGTTTACGTCACCGGTACGTGTTTTACCGCTAACAAACATACATTAATATGGAAAGCTCGCCTCTGCCAATGTGCCAGCCAACGCTGCCCCCACGAAGATGGCCATTGTCTTTTCAAAACGTGACTCCAAATGTTAATTGGACTATTAAAAGCCGAATGCGGGTCATTTCGACCATTACCAACAGAGCCCTTTTGAATATGTATAATAAAATTATTAGATGGGCAGAACGCTCAATTTGTGTGTTAGGTTTCTAATGAGGTTATGCGCTTTCTTGTCACAGGTGGCACTTGCGTGTTGAATGCGTAAGAGCTTAGCCGGATGCGCGAAATGGATTTTGTTGTGTGCGTAACTGTGCGCATCGGATGCAGAATTTTATATTAGCGCCCTTAGTGTGGGATAAGAGATATTAATCGCTTTTGTATTCATTATGTATGAGGTTAAATAGGCTAGTGGTATGTCGTACATAAACGTGCCCATAGTATGAATGTCTGATCGTCGATTACTCAGGTTCTGAAAGGAATTGATGATGAGAGTATAATAATAGACTGCACTTAGGCGCTGTTGTAATGTAAAATTGATTTAATAAGCGTAGACACTTGACAAAGCGATTAAGGATTGCCTTTTATGAGTGAACATAATTGTAAAACCGTGACTTTGTTTGAAACGGAACCGGCCTTTTCTGACACAGTTTTGTTCAAGTCATTACTTTGTTTATTAACTTAATTATACACGTAGGTAAGACAGCTAGGAATTATGCAATTATCTCAGTATGGATTTCATATTAATCAATAGGTATTGGTATACCTACATATAATGCTTACAAGAAGTACCTAATTAAGAAATACCTTTTGAACTTACCTTGCCATTTATGAATAGATGAACTTTAGATTATATTGAAAAACATGATAGATAAAGTATTACGTTATTATTTGTATTTATTTGAGTACAAATATATACAAATAATACCGTGGTACCGTGGTGGTATGACTCTGAAGATCTACAAGCTTGTGGTAGAAGTGGCACAGTAGAATGCTTAATAAGTTACCTCAAGGTATATCAGATAATATATTAAAAATGCTGCAGTTGTTCTTCAACTAATACCCTGTTGATAATTTAGTAGAGGTTAGAATAAACACTCCTTTAAGGTCCTGGATGACTGAATGCTTGTAAATCTTATATCGTGGTTTGGAACTTTGGAATACACCGCTTTAGCGCCACTATCGGTATGCTTCTCAGCCTGCTCGATTTATGGGCATGTAGGCATTTTAGTTCTAGACGTGCTATCTATTGAGTCATTTGGATTTCCGGTATGAACTTGCCACATAATGATGAGAGGTGTTATAGAAATAATAAATAGAATCATAGAATTTTAATTATGTGATAAATATGTCTATATGTTAGCAATTTGCATGCATAATATATTTTGAATGGAAACACATTGCCAAATTAAAAAGATATGACTGCAACGCATAAGCTGAAAAACTTCAAATCCGTTACAAAAAGCCGTAACGTATGTAATTGAAATGACAATGGTTTTCAAATTTTGATAATCCAATGAAAATATATAGGGTACGTCCAATTGAGTTAGAATGTTGAAATTTGGCAATGGGCAAGGTTCGCTAACCCCTCGTTTACACCTAAGTATAAAACATGTATTTGAAAAGTTGCAATATGTCACAGACGACAGTGTGAACGCAAATGGGTTTTATACTTGTTTACAACTTGTTGGGTATACATCCTATGTGAATGAAAAAGTATCTGAGGTACATGTACAAAACAAGTATTGTGTTTTGATTAGTCTTCTACAAGTCTTCAACAAGTTTTTTTATAAACAAGCTTACAACTTGTTTTACTACTTGTTTCGTGGTGTAAATGAGGGAAAACTGTAAATATTATGTAGTACCCACCACCAAAAAAAATTAAATGTTCTGTAGATGTGGTTACATAATATATCATTTCAGTTTGCTTATTCTGAGAGCATATATATTTTTTTATATTACTTAAGTGGCAGACAAGCACACGGCCCACTTGATGGACAACACCAGAGGAGTCACAGGTGTGCTACCGACCCTGTAAGAACGGAGAGTTTCCATGCGAGTGGGCTTTGGCTACCCTAGTCACCGTCGAGAATACCGTGGTATTATGTAAGATGGGAGTTACTTCCCTAGTCGGACTGCTCAATTGGGACGGGAAAACCGTCGTGTCCTACCTCCATATGAAACTCTATATATGACATATATTGGTAACTCCAGTTTTCCAACAACAACATTAATGAAGTCCCTCAATCCAGTTTTGTATGGAACCCTCGAGTTGTCCAACTCGCACTTCACAGATTATTTATTGTTTAAAATTCCTGTGACTGTTGGTTATTCAGTGACCAATACCTCGATCATTGATACAAATATCTAAATTCATAACGTCATCTGTACATTCTTTTTGATAGACCATTTGATGTCAACTAAATCTTGCTGATAGCTCAGTAATTTTGAATGTGCAATACTAAAACATAGAAAACATTACGTCTATAACAAGCATATTAAATGTGTCGACATACGCGTACTGAATTTCAACTATACTTAGTATATTCAAGTAATTTTACGTTGTGCTTTGGCTTATTATTCTCTACCTACATTTTGTTTTCTAGAAAGCATTCTTGGTTTAATGCCAGCTATGACCATACTATGCTTATAATACCTCACCAATATAATGTATGATTATAAAAATGTTGTAATGAGGTACGAAGAAATGTATAAATACTTTTAACTGTTTCTGTCTTAGGAAGTGGAGGTCGCACCTATTGTAAGTCGTTCTTTACTTGAGACTAAAAATTTACTAACAAAATGAAACTCAATATGTACCACTTACAAACTGATTTTGGAACTGAATAACAAACTTAGTTTGGCATACGTAGCTAAGTAACTGAAGACAACAGAATTTTTAAAACTTGTACATTTTCTACAAAGTATAACAACACACACACACAGTCTTGATATAAAAAACACAAAAAAATTGTAAGTACATACTTACAAATCGTTCGTACACTTTAAAAACCAATTCTGATTAATATCAAAGCTTCGAATGCAAATGAGGGATGACTAATTCTTAAAACATCTCTTCCAAGTAAACTGCGTGATGGTGCAACTAAAATAACAAAAAACGCATTCGTTGTCAGAATTCACAATTGCGCCTGTAGGTATGTTGTAGGTACACCGAACGCTTAAAAATTTCGTAAATGCGCAAAAAGAAACAATAGCTCAGGTGTCATATAAATTGTAACTTGTGATGTATAGCGGGTAACTACCGGATTACAGATTTAAAATTCAAATTGTATTTATGAGAAGAGGATAAATTATATTCGTCACAAATATCTTATGCCGCCTGGTTCCCGGATGCCGCGTGATTCTCTGCAAAGTAAAATTTAGACCACCCCATCTCTTCCCATGCGGTGTCGTACAAGGCTAAGAGATAGATCTGTTTAACATCAGACAGATATATACAGATGCATGGCTTGAGTTAATAATAGTGCCCAGCAGACGGCAATATGCTCACCCCCTATTACGTGGGACCGAATTCAATGATTGGTGAAATGTGGGTGATAATTCACCTCTGCCTAACCCTTCGGGGATAAAGGCATGATATGTATGCATGTATGTACAAATATCTTAAAAAATATATATTTACTAAATGTATAGGTACTGTGTTATGTGTGTATTTATCACAGGTTTATAAGTGCCCGGTTAATGGCAATAGACTCGCCACCTATTACATTGGGACCTAAACATAAACTGGCGAAATGTGGGTGCTAGCACCTCTGCCTACCCCTTCGGGGATATAAGCGTGAGTTTATGTTATGTTATATCATGTATAGGTACTCATCAACGATACACTTAAACTTAAAAAATTTGGCAAAGTAAAGTTATTTAGGAGAATAGTACTAGTTTTTTTTTCACAAACATGGTCAGCCCACAGAATGTCGAAAGGCTTTATTCAGTTTTATTACAATATTCATAAAGAAAGTTTCTTATGATGCTTATTTCAGGATATTTAGATGTATTTTAAGGCACTTGGTGTAGGGATGAGTGTTAACAACATAGTGGATTCAAACTGTGATTCTGAAAATATTTTCTCACTACCCATAATCAATTAAAAGAAATTCACCAATACCATTAAAGATGAATCCATCAAGTATCAACGAAGATGGGCCATCTGTCAGCGCACGGGACCCAGCATATTTTATAATTATACGGGGACATACGTGGAATAGCAATAGTCGATTGGTCCAGTCGCGCGAATGTCCTGCGCACGATGCGGCTCGCATTCTGAAAGGCAGACTACACAGGAACATGATCAAGATTTCTCGGTCGCGATCTACTAACAGGTGCTTGACGGTGTTGACGCGTGATTGATATAGCAATTGAAGTTTCATTCTAAATTTAGATATTACTTGTACAACATTAATATTTTAATCAGAGCTCCACAGGAATGTTACACTTGCATTATTTTATACTGTTTTATGTAATTAAAATGATAATGGTTACATTCATGATCACTGTTTTATATCTTTAGCTGCCTAATTATTTATAACGCCATTCTACGTTAATTGCTTGTAATATCTCAAGATATTTATTAAGAGTGTACCTAATAAGCGCTCCTAATATTTTTTATATAGACCTAATATCTACATTTGGAAAATTTAAAAACACAAGTATAGTGAAATATTTGCTCCAGCTTTTAGCTGCTAGATTATCATATAATAATAGTAATAATGTACAACATTAGTTGGGCAATATATAAAAGGCATGACGAAATACAAAATAGCTAGGTATCCTAAATTATGTGCGTTAAATATAGAAAAATTCTTCAAATGACTAATGGCAATAATTTACATTTATATCCAATATAAATTCTGTAAGACAACTCAAACAATTCAGGAGACATCATAGCATCCTTCGTAGAGCGATAAAATAAATTAGTGCACACAGTAGCCTCATTCCACCAACAAATGACAATAGACGTGTAGAAATAGCAGAAAATGTTATCCACTATGTGATGCGACTTACAATTCTGCTCATGGAAACGTTGGAGCGCTAATACATGTGCTTAGCGGTACACTTAAAGAGGTTCCCAGTGCCAAATATGCACGACGTAACGATTTACCGTCTATATACGGCACATAAAGTTGTACCGAACGCTCCAGCAAAAATTGTCGCTACAGTTATGTTTTAGTATTGTTTAATTCGACGTACACATATCTGGATGATACATTCGTGTGTGTATTACAAATAGTTGATCACGCCTACTGCGACATTTTTTTAATAAATTTAGCATTTTTCTTTATAGTTGATATTTATTTTTTTAGGATTTCAATGCATTTCATTGAAATTCAAGTCATTTCTGGAATCTTATATAAGTTATAGTTTATAGATAATTTTTGCGAATGAGCTCTGGATGTTCCAATTTTGAAGGTTGCTTTTGAGTTTGCATACATGATAAAAAATATGTAAAATTTAATAAGCATTAAGTCCACGTAAAACGTTGCCGCGTGGTTCCCGGCAGAGTAGAATTTGGACCACCCCATCTCTTCCCATGTGGTGTCGTACAAGGCGAGTAAGGGATAGGGCTGTTTAATATCGGACAGATATATACAGCCCAGACCCAGCCCCAGACAAATGCATGGCTTAAGTCAACAATAGTGCCCGAAATACGGCAATAGGCTCACCCCCTATTACGTGGGACCGAATACAATTATTGGTGAAGTGTGGGTAATAACTCACCACTGCCTAACCCGCTGGGGATAGAGGCGTGATTATATGTATGTATGTATTAAGTCCACCAATGTACTTCGTGCATAAAAAATAAATAAATAAAATCCTTAGATGCAAATTTATGCGTAACTAATTAATAAATTCGTCAAGTAATTTAACGCCATTTTTTATCTTCTGGATTATGTTTGTCTACATCACCATTTTGTAGCTTTTGCTATTTAATAACATTTGATTGATGACAGTGTCTAATATCTAATTATATATTCTCACCACCCGTATATCAATTTCACATTTCAAGATTCTTATATTTACATTTATTAGCAAAGATTTCTTAGGCTGATTAGATTTCATTCTTCGATTGGAAACTAGTTTTACGAGGCTTGGGTGTTGCAAAAACTCATCGAGTTCAAAACTTCACTAGTTATAACAATCAGGTTTCTCCCGCGGCATCTTCCAGCGAAGCGGTACTTTTATTCTAAGATATACATCATAAACGTGAGTGTTGTTCATAAGTACAATGTGTACATCTATGAATGTCTTTATTACCGTGTTTTAGTCATTTGTAAGATTTTCTCATAATGATTGTCTCCAAAACGAGTGTTTGTGCGGCAAAGCCTTTGTCTAATCGTTGTCATGACTCTGGTTCACATTTGCTCCAATAGTCGTTAAAAAAGTCGTTTATATTTTTCGTTGTTTTTTAGGGTTAAGTTAAAAACTAGAATTGTAGACTGTAAAATTTTACTATCATATTATTTTGAAATTTCATAACAGTTTCATGATTACCAAAAAATAAATAAATATAAATAAATATTCTACAACATTCTACACAACGCTATCTAGACCCACGATAAGCATAGCTTAACTAGCTTGTGTTATGGAATCTAGAATGCGGATAAACATACTTAGAGACTTTTTTTTGTAAATACATACATACGAGTATTATACATAAAAACGCAAAACCACCAATGCAAAATGTACATATTAGTGCATACAAATATTTGCACTGAGCAGGAATCGAACCCGCGCCTCCTGCGTAGCAGTCGAATGTTCTACTGCTACGCCATAGAGGCCGTCCGTAAAATAGATTTTACACTTATGTAGAAACCACTGGTACCCTAATAAAAGGTATTGGAATGCCACAATCAATTAATCAAGTCTATCTCAGTCCACCGCTGAACATAGGCCTCTCCCAATATTGGGAGGCTTTGGCCTACTGTTTACACGCAGGCCAGACAGGTTGGTATCAGGTTTTATTTCGAGTTTTCTTTCTCTTGCAGTAATATCGCCTGCGTATTTTTCCTTTAGTCACTTCTTATGACATCCTTCGTATAAGATATGAGAAAATATCAAAACAGATTTATAATTAAGTACCATATTTCAATATCAGATATATTTAATATCTGACTTATCAGACTGTTTAATATCACACAGATATATACAGTCCAGACTTCGATGGCTTGCGTCCACAATAGTGCCCGGCAGAAAGCAATAGGCTCACCCAATATGACATGGGACCGAATTAAATAATTGGTGAAATTTGGGTGTTAATTCACTTCTGCATAACCCTTTCGGGGATAAAGGCCTGATTATATTATGTTTGTACGTAAAATAATGCATAAAATATAACGGGTTAGAACCCACTGCCACCCTAATAAAAGGTATTAATATGAAACATATTGTTGCATTTAAAAAATGTAAAAAACATTCCCATTCAGATCCCGTCTATCAAACTGTTGTGCCTTTTTAATAAGAACTGAAAACAAGAGCAATAGAAATAAAAAGGCGTCAATATTTACTTAACACGATTTCATTGACAACAATTTAAGTCTAGTGAACAATCAGTATCAAAATAAACGGGATATTTACCATGTTTCATTGTTATGAGTTTCCGACTATTTTATATGGTCGTAAATTCAAAACACTTTTTTCACACGTCTCTTTCTAAAGTAAACGATTCATTATCAGTAAGTAGGATTTACTTCTGTTTCAAGGTGCTTGCAACAGCGCCGAAATATCGGAAACTCAAAAGAATGAAACATGGTAAATATCCCGTTTATTTTGATAGAGATGTGAGTGACCATGATAGTTTAAATATCTAGTGAACAATAATAATATAATAATAATTAAGTACCATATTTCAATATCAGATATATTTAATATCTGACTTATCAGACTGTTTAATATCACACAGATATATACAGTCCAGACTTCGATGGCTTGCGTCCACAATAGTGCCCGGCAGAAAGCAATAGGCTCACCCAATATGACATGGGACCGAATTAAATAATTGGTGAAATTTGGGTGTTAATTCACTTCTGCATAACCCTTTCGGGGATAAAGGCCTGATTATATTATGTTTGTACGTAAAATAATGCATAAAATATAACGGGTAAGAACCCACTGCCACCCTAATAAAAGGTATTAATATGAAACATATTGTTGCATTTAAAAAATGTAAAAAACATTCCCATTCAGATCCCGTCTATCAAACTGTTGTGCCTTTTTAATAAGAACTGAAAACAAGAGCAATAGAAATAAAAAGGCGTCAATATTTACTTAACACGATTTCATTGACAACAATTTAAGTCTAGTGAACAATCAGTATCAAAATAAACGGGATATTTACCATGTTTCATTGTTATGAGTTTCCGACTATTTTATATGGTCGTAAATTCAAAACACTTTTTTCACACGTCTCTTTCTAAAGTAAACGATTCATTATCAGTAAGTAGGATTTACTTCTGTTTCAAGGTGCTTGCAACAGCGCCGAAATATCGGAAACTCAAAAGAATGAAACATGGTAAATATCCCGTTTATTTTGATAGAGATGTGAGTGACCATGATAGTTTAAATATCTAGTGAACAATATTTTGTAATTGTGATCACTTCGGTGAACTTTGAATGTAATAAATTATTGCAACACATGTAACAGGAAAAGCTTAGTAACTATATTACAATTTTAATGAGCAAATTAAAATAATAAAGTCTATTGTTTATAAACCCATTTACACCGAAGAATACAAATAATAAAAGACATGATGAAACTTTTTGGAGGTTAACATCGATGAAGAAGTTTGTCACCATTTAAATAACTATTAAACATGACCATAAACGCGCTAAAACAAATGTTTTATCAGATTTGTTAGTGTCGTATCAATAATTCATAGCGCAACGATGTTATGCACATCGCCAACCGTTACTTGGAAGTCTTACAATGTTCATTAGTAGTTTTATCGCGACTTGCTTTGGCAAAACCGCTGGGCCACATAGCCTAAGGCGCGGAAATAAAGCAACTAGATATGACTAGTTACTATATAAAAATATTGCCTTGCTGACACAGCGGTGGTAAGCATTAATGCTCTGAAGGAGGACCGGCTGCAGGAAACGTGATATCTTTTACTACCGATGTCTGAAAAAAAAAAAAAAAAATTAAAATTAAAATCTAAAATATACCTATGCAATAAGTTAACTATTGATATTTCGTACATGCTTACATTGATAACTTATAATCGTAGATATACCACGAATAGTCATTTAACCAAATTTTGAAGGCCAATTATTCGACGTTTTGGCCTTAACGCTGAATGTTCGGTAGCCGAATGTTTCTACACTTCGCGTGGGTTATCATGTTTATTATGTGTTTGGTTATTGTTATTTATTAATACAAGTGGGCGTCGCGAGGCGAGGTGGATATGAAACATAATTACAAATTAGTTTATTAAATTACCTTTAGGACCTTTACTACCACGGCATAGAAAATGCACAATTTGAAAATAAGGGAAAAATTATTATAACCTCACTTGGATTATATAGAAATTAATGGGCTTTGACTGTTTTATATGGTCGTAAATTCAAAACACTTTTTTCACTCGTCTCTTTCTTAAAGTAAACATCTGTAGTAGGAAAAGATTCATATCAGTTTTAATTCTGTTGCAAGTTCAAGCGCGCTAAAAATAATGTTTCCCAGTTGTCGTTTCCATTTTCTCTATACACACGCAAGTATTGGTACACCGTTCATATACTGTTCGTGTATTGACGATTTAATTACATTTTGATCCGGCTACCATCGTTATTGCGATGTGGGTGTCCGATATAGGTATGCAAATTACAATTGCGTTTGGTGGAATGCTTCGTACTGTCACGTCGGCAGTTCTTTGGATTACCATATCGTAGATATTTAAGTAGTATATAAATAACACAGTATTTTAATTGAATATATCAGGAAGCCTACGAGGTGCAATCAAACGTGCTAATGAGTATCGGTCTTTATTAGGCTCTTCTAGTAACTGAAATCGGTTGGCATAGCTGGATGCGTTTTGATGCGTTTTATGGGAGTACCTATAGGTGTTACGGTAATTTATTTTGTAGTAGGCGACTAGAGATATGCAATATGTAGCAAGAAGATTATGATAATGAATGAATCTAATGTGTATGGTGTAATGTAATCTGCTGATTATTTCTAGAGTGTAGCACTTTGGTACAAGATAATATTAGTAAAAAAGACAATATTTTGTTTGTTTGTTTATATTTAATATGAAACAACCATTCATCTGATCATAATTTTTTATTCAACTACGGCGAAGGCAAAGGACGGTTATGATTTTGACAGGCTATGTATGTATGTAAGTATGTATGTAGGTTCATCTGTTCCCTCATAGCTCCTGAATTACTTATTAGAACTGAACAAATCAGATATCATAGAAGCGTCTTGGTCGACCACTAGTTCGATGACGTATCACTGAATCTAATGTAGCGCCCTCTAGCGGTCATAAAATACCGTGTAAAAAAATTAACTTGAGATAAATATACCCTGTTTAGTATTATTTGAAAGGGCTTAATTAGCACATTAAAATATGTGTAAATTATAGCCGTTGCTTGCCCCAAAATAATATAAATAAAAATATATATATACAGTTTTTAAAAACAGTGGTATTACCACTGACGCAACTATTCTAAATTGAGATCTAATCAGATTATTGCTACAAAAGCTAAAAACTAACCGACCAGCTCTTCTAGGCGAGTGGCTATAATAATAGAATAGAATGGCGAATGTATGGGATTTGAACGCTTATGACATACCTACATTGACAATTTCGTCAAATATGTCAAATCCCATACATATACACCGGCCAACGAATTGCCACTTGTCTAGGGAAACAGGTAATGTATCAGGTGAATGACCTTGTCATTTTTATACCTCTGAACGAACTCAGAAATTTGAAAAAATTTAGCCTTATTTCCAGGAAAGGATTGATAAGTGTCACTAAAATGAAATTGAAACGGACAAAGCTGCGGGCAAGTGTTAGTATCTAATATACGTATAAATCGTTAATCGTTAAAAGCCATAAATATTCTAAAAGTGATTTAGATAACAGAAAATATTTGTATTTAAATATAAATCAAGATTCATTATTTAATTACCTGTTCTATAAATATAATGTTGTATGTTATCTTTCTTAGAATGTTTCACTGTTTTATACTGTTAACTGTAAAATTAAATAAAAGATAATAAACAAGACAATTTGGTCTTGTAAATAAAACAAGACTCACTAACATTGTAAACTCATTCTGTGCAAATCATAGTTAATACTAACAATTCAACATAATTGAATGAGGACTTTGATAGATAAACTTTAAACTATGAGACAACTACCATCTCAAATAAGTAGCCCAAAACGAACCAATAAAGGGAGTGGCAGGAGAGTAGCCTCGGGCTCCAACTTTAGAGTTAGGGTTAGAAGAGTTACAGTTATGCCTTGACCACACGCATCGAGTAGAATGGTGAGACAGCGTACTCGATCGACAGTTACACCATTTCACACAAATATAGCGATGAGAGCTTCGCACCTATATCGCACTCGGCCAAATGCAATGTCTCGCCACTCCACTCGGCACAGAGTACACTCTAGTATATAGACAGTAGAGTAGAGAGTGGAGAAAAGTATATAGTGTAAAGAAATTATAAACACTTAAGAACGAGTGCACAGACCCAACAACATCCTTGACGCCCAAGCCCATCTCACCTGTAAATCGGTGAAATTATCTAACAGAGTCACAGAGGCTTTGATGCAAGCTACCCTGCTTTCCTTTCATGATTGGAAGGTCCAATGGCTGTCCCTCTTGGAAGAGTCAACCACTAGAGTTAAAAACTATACGGATCTAGGGCTAGAAAGTGTAAACTTTGGACGAAACTGAGCAATCGCATTAGGATTTTTTAAACAACTTAGATGGAAGACAAGCACACGACCCAACTGATAGAAAATGGTTACCATGGCCTATGGACGTGTGTAACACCAGAGGAGTCACACTCGTGTTGCCGATCCTGTAAGAATAGAGAGTTTCTATGCCGTCAGTGTAGAAGACAAATCAGGACAAGCCTTTGGTCTTCCCACTGACAGCATAAAAACTCTCCAGTGAGCTCTGGCTACCCTACGGGAACTCAACACCAGGATATTATGGCTGCAGTATTCTATAGGGTGGAGGTTCTTCTCCAGTCGGACTGCTCAATTGGGACGGTAATAATGATGAAATGAGTAAACATTCACCCATGTAACTTTAGTACATGTCCGCAGTGATTAAATACTTTAATTATACAATTAATAAAGTGAGTGTACATGGCTACGGCTTCTGTGTGGTCTCGATCATGAATATGGTATCACTCCACCATTTCCCGCGGACGTCGTTAGAAGCAATTAAGGTATTATAGAATAAGCTTCACTCTACATGCCTCGCATAAAGATTGATAAATTCTTGTCATTATGACTTGTGTGCATTTTACATTCGATGACATAATTATATGTGCAACTATATGTTCGTAGATAATAGAGCGGGATACCCTGACTAGTGACTGTATAGTTGAAATAAGTCCTTAGTCTAGGAAAAACACCGGACAAGTGCGAATCGGATTTGAACTTCGGGTTCTGTACAAAATTGTATTCAGGGAGCATAATGTATTGCGGTTCATGTAGCATTATTTAAACTGTTTTAAGGCGTTATAGATCTGAGTATGTGGTACGATTTTCAACTTGATACCTCCAGACATGCCTGAGCAAAAAGCCTTGATAGACAGACAGAGGGACAACGAAGTGTTCCTATAAAGGTTCCGATTTTTCCTCTTGAGGTATACAAAACCTTTAAAAAGACCGTAGTCGTGTAGTGTAGTATGAGTTCATGTGTCGTTAAATAAACTAATTATGGTTAAACTGCTCACTGTTTAACCGTAATTAGTTTATTTAACGATGGATATATATGGGATTGGCCATCCCCGAGGTCTATATTGGTACAGAATTTGGTTCAGGTTTGCTGCTGCACCCTGGGCCTCGAGGACGGTCAATTCAACGGCCCTGCCTTCTAGTGCAAATACATTTGTAGATTAGAATAAATTTTCGAGGAGGTAGTACACGACGGTATTTCCGTCCAATTGAGCAGTACGACTGGGGAAGTACCTCTGCCCTATAGAAAACCACAGCCATAATAACCTTGTGTTGTGTTCCCGGCGGTGAGTAGGGTAGCCAGAGCTCACTAGAGAGTTTTTGTGCTGTCAGTGGGAAGACCAAAAGCTTGTCCTGCTTCGTCTTTTACACTGACGGCTTGCTATTTGTTTAGGGGGTCTGAAGAAGTTCAGAGTGCTCGGAATTTTCACGTGTCCCTCTGAGTAGCAGAGAGTAAAGTGGACCAGAAGATTGGACACTGGCTTGTAGTTTGGTACAAGCTGGTAGACTACCAGCTGAAGTTATTTTCTGCTTTGTATATGAGATGACCATTGAGCTACAATGTAAAACATTTACCAGAAATGGTTTACTCTTTTTACTATAGTATCCATGTCTAAACACGATATTGATTGAAAATACCTGACTTAAACAAGCAAACTAAATATCTACCTGGTATTTAAGGGCTCTATGAATAAATCAAACTGTAATTCGAGGGGCGGGCACACATTCTACATTATGATTTTCACCATCGAAAATGCATTTTCCGCATACACAGTTGTTCATGTAACCCGTTGACTGCAGGGTACATTTAAGTTAATTATAGGATTACAGTGGGCTGCATTTAAAGTGGTATTTTGGTAATATAATAGTCAGATGGCACGCCCGATAAGTGCCAACCCGATACTTGGAAAGCCTTACTCATTACGAATTCGGGTCGCAGACGAAACGTACTCGGTCGCGAGGAACAAACGAATATAATAATTATGAGTCGAATGGATTAGGCCGAATTAACGGTTGTGTTGCTCAGAGATTATTTTTTCAACACGTACACCGAATCCCGGGTTTAATCAGATTTTATGATCCATGTTTGGATAATTGCCAATTTTTTATTTAGCTGTTTTGTCACGCGCACTAACTGCGAACTCGAATCGACTAAAACCGCACGGTCTTTTCGCCACATCTGCCTGTGCGACCAAAGAACCACATATTATACCCTAGAAAGGTATTTTTACTTACTATCCCTAAGACCCCGACTGGCCTTGACTGCAAACGTTGGCAACTCTGCTGAATTGTTTGGAATCATAGCTCCTCCACTATAGAGAAGCCCATCACCGTCCTGGTGCTACTTCTGCTAGGGTGATGGTTAGTCCGAACCATCACCCCTGGGCCTGTATTCATGGAGGAAAGGACTCGCCTTGGGATCTTACCTAAGCGGTGCAACATCGACGGTATGACAGATTACTAGACCTCTTCCGTACTTTTGCTGTGAACGTCAATTTCACTTATTTAGTTTAAGATCACTTATAGCTTAAGTTAAACTACAGAGCGTTAATTTCTTAATACTCCAATCTCATTTATTATGAATTTGTGCCGTTTAGAGTCGAAACGTTTTTGCCATGGGGTCCGAGCGCTCGCAATCTCTTCAGGGAGATCGCGAAGCGTATGGTCGACACTTGTCGTGGTCAGATAGAAGGCTGGCCTCTTTTTAGGTCAGAGAACAAGTATTGCCATACAACGTGGCAATGCTGCCAGTCTTCTAACCCTACAAGAACCCTACAAGAGGCATGCATTGTTTAGCTAGAGTTTAGCGAGTTCAAGTTTAGCTTTAAGTAGTTTGAGCTTTATTTAATTATTTTAATACTGTATATAATACAATAGTACAATTCAATATATAACAAAAAGAACTGTATATATATTAATTTAATTAAAGAATTCCCCTTTGACATCGATGGGGAGGAATTCTTTAATACCTGAACCTGCAGGATTGTTTAGGTATATTCTGTATTGTTTTTATATTTTACTTAAGGTAACTTCCAGGTACATTATGTAAATGAACCTTTTAATAAATTTCAGAAAGATTTTTCTGTTGAAATAAAAGAAGTCTAAAATATTAAATAACGAGAAACGGAATAAAATTTGGTAAATTAGAATTATGAACTTTGTTACTTAATTATTTTAACTTATCTGTTAATCGATTATCTGTAGAAAAAGCATTATTTAAATAATTTATTAATAAGAGATAGAGAGTATTTATACATAATGTATAATAATATATACATACATAATATATGAATAGGATGGTCACAAGTTGATAAATATTCATATTATAACGATTACGATGATAATGATCAATTAGTATTAATCATTATCATAGGAATCAATGACCTAGAACAAAAATATTAAACGAATTGGGAAAAAGGCTCAGAATGATAATGACATAGGAATGTGCAATTGTGCACGTAGAATGGAAAATGTGAACCAGCGGATGTGCACATAGAATCGGAGTTCTTTTTATACCACTTAGGTGACAGGCAAGCACAGGGCCAACCTGATGGTAAGTGGATACCGTAGCTTTTTGGATTACCGTAACATAAGGGTTGTTACACTCGCACTGCCGACCATGAAGAAAACTTCTGATGCTCCTCTTGAAGAACCCCATATTGTAGGCACTAGGGAAAACCGCAGCAGATAGGTCATTCCGTAGCTTGAGTGTGCGTGGGATGAAATTTCTTTCATACCGCACAGTGCTTTCCGTCTCAGGTTGTAATCTATGGGGATAAATTCTTTGCCTAGCACAAACGCAAAAAAATATAGGCAGGCGGTAGAACACACACAGTGAGGCAAAGTCCTTCCGAAGGTAGAGTTCCTAAGGTAGGTTCCACATCGCCTGTGAGTATGGGATTGTCGAACAGCCTCCAACCTCTTTGCACCGAGTCGAAGGGGTCAAATACTTTTATAAACAAGAAGCAACCCTCACAAACTACCGTTTTATTAGTTTACCATCAAGTTCTCCAATAGTGCGCCAATGCGCCATCCTCCGCCTTCCGCATTCAGCTTGTCCAAGCAATATTTTTGTCCATCTGACTAGAGGCGTTCCACCTTCCATTTGCCTTCTCGCGATCTCGACTGTAGGACTCGTTATAGGAACCACCTTCTTCTTAGCGTCTTTGCAATGAGATGTGGTATGTACCTATTCTAAATAAAAATCGACTTCTAAGCTCACTATATTAGTTCTTTGTCTTAGATTTACATAGAACAATATGTATTTTATAACTAGACAATTTAAGTTCCCATGGAATAAAAGCTGTTAATAGAAAATACTTTAAAGTTTTCGTGACACGGTCTATTAAGGGCTAAAATCCTCACACTTGATAGTTTTTATCGCTAATCGTGAGGTGCAAGAACTATCAACCCTGTAACTACTAATGTTAGTTACAAACAAAAGTAGACTTTAACTCAAAAATAAAAGCCTTATGCTACGTTGACTGCATCTGATTGATACATGACTCTTGTATTTGGTCCTCAAAAAGATACCGCCAGTTAATATATGTGAGAATTGTAAATCTCAAATTTGGGATTACCATTTAAAGTACATTCATTATTTCCATGTGACTACTGTTTTGAACAAAAAACGGTAGCTATTGTCTATATGCATATTCGAGTAGTTTGATTATAATTCTGACACGGTGGACATTTTTAGGTGACTGTTATGTGATTGTAGTATTTCAATTCATTTTTGAAACGACTAGTACTCTCCCAACTCCACAGGTTAATCTAAATTGCTTTTGTTAGGAGCGAACTCAAGTCCGTAGTATATAATAGCCAGGATTCGAACCTGTGACCTCTTGATCATAAAAGCGTAACCTAGAGTGACTAGTCTAGACTTCTTAACCACTAAGTCTAGTCCAGACTTATACTGCATACGTACATATGCATATTTCTCTCCGGGGTAGGCAGAGACTAAAGCCTGCGATTTGACCTGATCCTTACATAGGTACTTCACGAGGCTCCTAAACACTAAACCACCGACATCGACAAACCTACTAAAGTTGCTATTGTTATAAAGCTTTGTCAATGATAGTTTGTGGGTATGTGTGAATATGTTATTTTGTATCTAGATATTATTATCTAGATACAAAATAACATATTCCTCATACATATGAGTAATCGGTAATTGGCTAACTAAGTATCTATAATTTTAAAGGCTACAAAATGAACAATTAATTATAATTTCGTAAGACAGGCTCCGCGAGTTCCCACACCCTTTGGTTGTGTTTATGCCATAACCACCCAAGCGCTTGAAGCTAGTCTAAAAATAATACTTTGAAATAAGCTATACATTTTGTCATTACTCATAGGTATCATCACTAAGTCGCCATATCCCCATAGGTCTGGGGTAAGCCTTTCAGGTTTTCTTGCCTGTCATTATTTATTTATTTGACAGTTTTGGGTTTTCCGGGGATATTTGCCATCTGACCGAAACGTTGAAATTATGACTTGGTGCATTTTGACTTTCAAGGAAGTGACTATCATCGCACCTCCTAACCCCAAGAAGATCACCCATCAAGTAACAAGTGTACCGGTTTGCAGGTAAGGATTGTTTGAACTCTGCATACCTAGTTCCCGTCTACATATTATTTCGATAATTCTTCGAAAATATCTATAGTATAATTTAAGCGCTTTAAGCTTTTGGATCTTGAATGTAACAATTATAGAAATTACTCACAATCAGGACAATCTGTGCCGCAGCGCTGCAGCGTATCTGCATGCGCTAATTACTTGCGAGTTCAAGCGATAATTACACCATCGTGCATCGGGTCGAAATCGTGCTTTGTAACATTTATCGTTATGAACCGGTTGTATTTTGTACAGCAATGCCTACAGCTAGTTGGATTTATGATCATGTAAACGTTACCACACACTTAAAAGATTTCAACTTACCTGGAAATGCAATTTTTATAAAATATATTTTTAATTGAACGGTAAATTATCATCACCTCTGCGCTATTCCTAATTAATTAGTCTCTTCGCAATTCTCTTCTATAAATTACAGCAAAACGTCTTCAGTTACTCCTTTCCTTACTATATTTTTATACATATAAAAAGCCATCCATTTGGTTTTGGGCCTACCTAAAACTACGTTAAATGAATAAAAGGGCTTGTAAAGTTTTGTCTTCTACACTGACGGTATTGCACATGTTCATAGGTCGCGGTAACCACTTTCCATCAGGTGGGTCGTGTGCTTGTCTGCCACCTAAGTGGTATAAAAAACATCATCAACACAGAATTTCGAATTTTCATATAGAAAAACTGATGGATTCATAAAATCTCATTTTTCGCTTGTTTAATTTTAGAATTCCGCCTTAATAACTTGATTCTTGTTTGTATAGTTTTGCGACACTTTCGCTTCACGTTAAATATCTCTGATTAAATCGCCACCAAAACTACTATTTCATTAATTAAACTGTACACATACAACCCGTGATCGGCATTAAAAATAACGATTCACTGCTTTCTCCTAATCCATACTAATTAAAGAAAACAATTCCAAATGACACCGTAAAGTCATTGCTGAGAAGATATATTTTAAGCACATCGTATTTAGGCATTTAGAAAGGAGTACACAATTAAAATGCGCTTTAAACATACCAAACTAAACGAAGTAAAGTTATTTTTTTCCTCATACTATATTAGTATGCTAGTCACTTATAAGTCGAATAAAGAAATTTGTGACCTCAGCATTACAGGCTGAGTCATTTTAACAGCCGCTATTTGGCAATAAAAAAATAATACGTAGCTTCTTGAACTTATTTCGCAAACAAAAGACATGAGATTAAGCCTATGTAAATAAGAGCCCACATTTCGTTAATTTAAAATCTTACACTAACCTGAAAGTACAAATATAGACAGATACGGGACGAGTTGGGGACTCTGTAGTCCCCACACCCGAGAAGAGGGCCAGATCGTGAGAGATGGCCCTGGGTCGGCCGGGGTGCGAGGGATATGCCTGTCAACCTTACCTTCGGCAACCAAAACGATCCACAGGTGGCGTGCGTTTTAGTCGGTTCAAGTCCGACATAACCTGTCCCACCGGCTCCGGTAGTGAGGTATCCGTGGGGATTATGCGCACGTAAAAAAAAAAATAGACAGGTAATGTCTAAATAATATTATACCTGAAAAGTTTATACACTGAATTATTAATATTACTGTTAAAGCTCGAATGACAGTAAATCCTAAGATTTTTCAGTAAAATCTATTATTTAGCAACTCGTACTCGTAAACGTTTAAAATGGGCTTCTATTTCGGGGTGTTTGTAACAAAATCATATTTCAACTGTCGAAGGTAAATTCTCTATGAATGACTACCATGACTACGATATATGTAGCTGCCTACCTTTATGAATATAGTTCTCAAACTATCATAATACAAAATAAAAACAAGACTCATGGTGTGAGTAGATTTATCTACTGATGAACTGATCTAAAAGTTTTAACGATATAAACATATATAAAAATGACACTCAAACTTTAATAATGAAATGAACGTGCGTGTACGAGCTAGTAGGTACGTAGATTGTATACTTTCAAAGTATATAATAAATAAAATAAAATAAAAAATAAAAATCATTTAATTTCAGACCAGAGATCCATAGTATTAGTAACAATATAACTTATAGACTATGTTAGTATAACAAATAAAATGAAGGAACAAAATGATGATGAATAAAATGAACATAACACCACTCCGGGGGCAGGCTCACCGAACTTTTTTAACATGTAGCTCGATGAACCTACCAACCAGGACCGAATCAAGGCGTTCACCAACCATCCTCAGGACTCCGCTCGAGCTCCACCGCACCCTGTATACCAGCGACTACCGTACTTTTAACCGTCCGGTGACGGAGAAAGAATACAAATATCACCACCCCATCTCATCTGAAGAAGTAAGAGGCGACCAAAGGAAAAACGCGCAAGTGATGTCACTGCGAGAGAAGGTAAGCTCGAAATAAAACCCTGTACCAACCTGCCTGGTTAGTATGGAAACAGTATGACAAAGCCTCCCAATATTGGGAGTAGCTTATGTCCAGCAGTAAATTGCGTAACCTTAATTAATTGACTATGGTATTCATTGGATTTTAAGGGCTAGATAGCAAGCAATATTATAAATTATTAGTGAAATTACAATGATACAAATTCAATTATTATTACATAGTTTCTTAACAGTGTTGTGTTTTCTTCAAAGATCCTGGTTCAAGTTTTCCTGTCTTTCTAACTTGAACCTCTACTTTCCAAGGTTCGCTTTCGTTTCCTGCTATTTACACCTTTCAGTTTTCCGCTCCTCAATTTTCAATTGACCATCGAGATCGAATTCTAAAACCAAGTCTATCGTTGCTTTATAAGGCTGGCAAGTTACCTGAAAGGATAACAACATGATTAGCCAATGAAAGACAAGAGAATTTTTATTTAAACTAGTATATGAAGAATGGTGCTTTAAGTGTACAGATAAAAATCATGGTTAATATTGAAAACCTTGTTTTTCCGTATTCATTTGTCCTACTGGTGCATATAATTATTTCATTTACTCTGATACAGTAGAAATACTTGCACAGTAAGAAGGAACATCCGGCAGGCCGATTATTTGTTTAACCGACTGCGGCGAAGCAAAAGGAGGGTTATGAAAGATAGAAAGAAAGAAAACTGATTCGAACTGGATAAATGAGATATCGTTAGAAGCATCTTAGTCGTCCGCTGCTTATAGGCTATATAACGTTTCACTGAATCTAATGTGGAGCCCTCTAGCAGTCTTAAAGTACTGTAATATTAATAAACTTGAGATAAATATATTATATTTTATATTAACTTAAAGGGCTTTATTAGCACATTTTAAATATGTATAAATTATACCTATTGCTTGCAGTAAAATAATATAAATAAAAAATTAAGTTCAAAACCAGAGCTCACTGGAGAATTTGTGCTGTCAGTGGGAAGACTAAAGGCTTGTCCTGCTTTGTCTTCTACACTGACGGCACAGAAACTCTGTACTTACAGGGTTGACAGCGTGACTGTGACTACCCTGGTGTTACAAACATCCATGGGCCACGGTAATCACTTTCCATCAGGTGGGCCGTGTGCTTGTCTGCCACCTAAGTGGTATAAAAAAAAACTATAACCACTTATTCATTGTAGGGAAAAGTGACATACGACCACGGCTATCCTAAATATTTCTTGTTTAATACTTTTTCAGTACTTAGTCGGGTTTTATTGTCTACATTTAAGTTTGTTTAATTATGACCTCAATCATGTATTTGATAAGCTTTTCTTTATTATAATATACTGATGTATGTTAACGAGACTGTCTCTGAATAGTGGCAGTATGATTTCTATCTTATATGCTAATTCTACTACTGCTACGTGTGTAGACTACTCCTGTTGAAAACCAGTGAAATCAGTTATGACTCACATGCGACCCCTTATGGAATATGGCCCGCAATGGAATCGGGTAGCTGATTTTTGTTAGTTTGTAGTAAGATAATATAAAATCCTAAAACTATTTCAGTTTGAAGTTTGTAGAAAGTGTCTATGGCATAAAATACAAAACCCCAAGAAAGCATCACCTAAATCGAACTGGAGGGTTTTTGGAGAGCTCCTTGGAGGGCTTTTGTGCTGTCAGTGGATAGACCAAAAGCTTATCAAAAAGAAACTCAATGCTTGCAGGGTTGGCAGCGCGAGTGTGACTCTCTTGGTTATGCACGCGTCCGTAGACCATGGTGACCACTTTACATCAGGTGGGCCGTGTGCTTGTCTGCCACCTAAGTGGTATAAAAAAAACTTTACAATTCGGATGAGTCATAGCTTGGCAAACATGTTAAAATCTCTAAAGTGTATATGTGTACCTGTTGATGTTTGACGTTTAACAATACCATGAAGAAAAATAAATACAAAACGCTGATTAAAGGACCTGGCACACCGTGACGGTCGACTCATATAATTTCACAAAATGCTCGTGTTATACAAAATGTTCCTTACAAAATCCAAGAACTCTGTAATTACAATAAAACACTTAATGAGATGCAAGTGGGTGGGGTCGTTTAAAAGGTAGTAAACAAAATTATATCGACCCACGTCGGCAATTAGTTCGGCTAGAATTAAATCGAATGTTCCCTCGAAACTGAATTAAAACCTTGCACGCCAAGTAAATGTGAATAATTACGTATTTAATAACGCTTTTGTTCTCTCGACGAGAAAATTCAAGTAATTCAATTGTGTTTAAGACTGTTTAATTCGACGTAACAACGAGTTTGTACGCTTTCTAGAACAAACTTTTCGTTGTAACAGGGTTCTGCTGTCGTTTTTATTAATATAACTTTAAATGTGGCATAAAATTGTGTATCTAATTCTGTTCTAATTAAAATTCTATTTCTAATAGTAAGCTTAACATCGAATTAGAGTCTGCAGCCATTGATCAATCAAATAAATGCATCTGAAAATGAAAACGATGATGTAAAGTTAAAATTGAATTTAATATTATAGCGTTGATTAGTAACTAAGTGTAGCGATAATGCCTAGGTCTCTACGCTTTTTAGTCAGTATAGTTTTTTTTCCGTGACTGAGCTATTTTGGGAGTTCAACAACTTATAAATATTTTACAAGAGTTAAATGAATCAGAATATGTTAACACCGGGAATCCTCATCGTTCGGTCTTTGACAATCTACTAGTCTAATTTGATTACTATCATCATTTTTAAACTGACAAGTGTAGAATAAATGGAACAGAGGAGATTTCTGTGGTGTTAGTTTATTGTTTGCAATTACTAGGAATTACATTGATTGTGCAATGAAATTAATTATTTTATATTGTCACTTACTCCTGATCTCATTGATCATGTGTGGCGTAGCGACTAGAACTAGAACATTCGACTGCTATGTAGGGGCACGGGTTCGATTCCCGCTCAGTGCAAATATTTGTGTGCATGAATATGAATATTTGCATTGGTCTGGGTGTTTCTATGTATAATGTGTATGTATTTATAATAATAATCTCTAAGTATGTTTATCCGCATTCTAGATTCCATAACACAAGCTAGTTAAACTGCGTGGTTTCCGGCAGAGTAGAATTTGGATCACCACTATATAATATATATAGATAATAGGCTTACCCCCATTACGTGAGACCGAATACAATGATTGGTGAAATGTGGGTGTTAATTCACCTCTGCCTAATCCTCTAGGAATAATAGCGTGATTATATGTATGTATATTAAGCTATGCCTACCATAGGTCTAGATAGCGTTGTGTAGAATGTTGTAAAATATTTATTTATTTATGTTTCTGTAGTTATCTATATGCATCTCTAGTTTTTTTCTGAGCATGGGTATCAGTGTTCAACTAAACACTTGAAATTGGTCTAAGATGATACTCTGAATGTAAAATTGTAGTGTTAATTGTTGTACAACTTATGTGGCTTATAAATCAATTAGATTTATTGTTTTATTTTTTATCAAAAATCAGAAGAACCACTGTATTATAAAAGTCGTACATGCTTGACTCTTATTTGCTTAAATAGAAGTAAACTGTTAAATGTTAACAGAGCGCAACTCCGGTCTAGTGTAGTATGTGTGAAGTTTTAGAAATTGCAAGAATAATGACATAATAGAGTCCTAGTCGTTCGTCCTAAGGAAATAAAATCATTGCCTGTACTTAAGTTTAAAATCATGCTACAATCATTATTAATTGACAAATGCTACTATACACTAGATGAATTCCTAAATGACAATTCAATATAAACGATATTTTATTAATTATTGTTATTCTTTAATTTGTAATCATAATTTGACATTCTTTGACTATGTTAACTTTGATATTTTATTATTTTTTGTATGTATTTCATTTTATACTTTAATTTGTAATCGCAATTTGACATTTATTTACTTGACATTTTTTATTCCCAGAAATATTTTGAATTGTTAAATAGTATTGCATGTTTGGTATTATTGTTTTATACTACAACAATAGTGTAACAGTTGTGATATTATGACACTATGATAATTGGCCAAGTATTGCTTGCACTAAATCTAATTTGTATGCCCAAGTGGCAAAACATAGTGAGCCTAATACCTCTTAAGATCTCTGTGTACCTATGTTTCACAAATAAAGACATTTCATTCGTTTCATTCATTTCACATTTCATTCAAATTACACGAGAACCATTTGTTGAAATTAATTAGGATAGTATTGCAAATTATATATTTAGCCTAGTGATATGGGTAATAGACTGCTGAGACGAGGTCTCGGGTTCGATCCCATGTTTTACCATAGCACACACCAATGACTTTTCAATGTTTTTCAAAGTTATGTGTGTATTTATCGCAGGTTTATGACAATAGGCTCGCCACTGGCGAAATGTGGGTGCTAGCACCTCTGTCTACCCCTTCGGGGATATAGGTTATGTTATGTTATATTATATATAATCCGAACTCTCACCGATGTTACTTAGATTGCGTTGTAGGAAAGTAGGAATAAAACCTAATTTTTTTGATCTAAATATTTGATGACACATAATAAAAACGAGCTCACAACTAACTACCGGGCATAACAGACTTCAATCTCCTACCGAAAATCGCCCAGCAGAAAAATCTAATATCACTTTACACGACCAAGAAAATAATAGATTATTTCTTAGATTAATCACCATTACGAACAAACATACCTAATAATCTTTTAAATGCTACAGGCAATAGACTACTGTCTCCTTTATAGTTTGACACATTACTCACTCTTATTTGTATTACTTACTGTCAATAAAGTTTCTAGTAATATGAAGCCCATAGAAGATATGAAAGAAGGCGACGTAACTAACAAAGAGATCATTAACAAGTACGATCTGATATATCTTCAAATATCTAACCAAAATTCAGCGTCATTCGAGGGAGAAATTATAAAAACTTCTCCTAATAAATCAAGTTTATTACTAGAGGGGGTATAGTTAATCTGGTTCAGGAAATTAAACGGGGAATTACCATAATTGATACGGTTCATGTGAATTGGTGCAGAAAACTGATCGTCTTCACAAATGCCTTTACAAGCTTCAGAGGCACCTCGAGAAATGGCGTTACGACTTTAATGAACGTCCTAAATTAGATTTTATGATAAAAAAACACATTATCTTGCATCGATTTTTTTTTTATGCCGCGGTAGCCTAGTGGTATGGGTAATGGACTGCTGAGACGAGGTCTCGGGTTCGATCCCAGGTTTTACTATGGCACACACCAATGACTTTTCGATGCTTTTCGAAGTTATGTGTGTATTTATCGCAGGTTTATAAGTGCCCGGTTAATGGCAATAGGCTCGCCACTTATTACATTGGGACCTAAACATAAACTGGCGAAATGTGGGTGCTAGCACCTCGGCCTACCCCTTCGGGGATATAGGCGTGAGTTTATGAGTTTATGTTTATGTGATTTTTTTTTTAAATTTGGTTATATTTTTAAGTGTTTGAGCTCAAAATATATGCTTTGAGGAAATAAACATATCTATCAAAACTGTTACTACTTCTAATAAATAATCGAGTCCGTCGAAAAACAAAAAAATAGCAATGATAATAATCAGAACATAAAATTAAAATTACAAAATAATCTGAGACAAATAAACAAAAAATTAATAGAAGTTTTTTTGAGGAATCTAACGAACCTACCGTTAATTTCCTCAATAAGCCTTGTAACTTACTCGAGATGTGTCATTTCAGAAACCGCAGATGCCCAGGGTCAGATGAGGTGCGAAAGATTACACCCTGACATATAGATTTAGATATATAGATTTTAGTCAGTTCGAGTCCGAAATAACCACTTCGCTGACCGATGACCAGTAATCCATAGATACATTCTCATAAAAATGGTAAGTAGACTCCACTATTGATATAGTAAGTAAGTTATAAAATCTAAAGACATATACACCAAATGTTGCACTGTAATTCTATAACGCTAATAGAGGTATAATTTTCGTGTTTAATAATAATAACATTTTACATAAGCGTGTCTGGAGGGTTAGTCCAGCTGCATAAAACAAAATCATTAAAACTTCATTACAAAATTATTAATAACTTTAACGCAACTGATTAAATCGACACGCGTCAACAATAAAAATACTTAACCCTAACTATGCTTGTCTTGTATAAAAGCTTTGTTCGAATTAATCAAATCATTCTATAGATTTTATCTGTGGCTAGTGTATCTTTAAAATTAGAGCAAGAAGGAGGATCGATTGTTTTCTTTCGCCCACGACCAATGCTTGTTATTTTTTTTATATTGTAAAGTATTATAGATAGATATAACGGATTGTAATCATTTCATTGTGTGAGCTAAGATGTATCTGTGGTATGTACGACAGGCACAAGAAGTACGGGCCTGAATGCACTTGTTAGTAATGAGTGATTAAATATTAATAATATGTGCCAATCCTACATTGTATTATATTATATAGATTTCCATTTATTAATTCATTCTACTCTCAAACAAAATAAAAATATCAATTATTGTTTTATCACACATGCATTGTCTAAAAACTTCACTTACTAAAATCATACTTAGGTGTGTAATTTGATCCCAAAGTCGTAATAACGGAGTTGACAATAAATACTAATTAATGATGTAGACCTAAGTAATTATTTTGGAATTAAATATTTAAAAAGGTGCTTAAATTATTGTACCTCTGGTACAGAATAATGCATATTAAAACAATAATTTCATACATAGGTACTCTAATTTTACTATCTTGATGCCCATCACAATTTACATAAATATTCGTAACGTACTTCCATATTTAAATCACGTGCATTATTCTTATCACTCAGAATAAGGGGTCAGCCAAGAGCATAAATAAATAAGTAAACAAGCGTCCGTACTTTCTTCCATCCGTACCAAAAATATACGATAAAACAACATGTGTTTCTTCACCTAACGAATCTTCTATCGCATAATGAGTACGACAATGTAAAGTGGTGCCGTATTTACATAATGTCAACCAAGTGTAGGTGTGGCGAGCTCTTATACTAACGCACTCGAACATTAATCGAACTTAGGAATGCTATTGTTCGATCGTGTGTATTTTTTAACCATAGAAGATGGTATCTTAAGAAAGTGGCAACTAAGATGTAAGGTTTTGATTCTGTAATGGGTTAATTGGGAGGAATTTTTAAAAGATTTTTCGCATTGTGTGAGCATTTTGATTGTAAAAAGTTGCTAACCTTCTGATTTGTATCTATCGATGCTGTTATACGTATTTGTATTATTTTCATTACTATGTTTGTTGACTCAAAGTGAGTATAAATCTCTGAACGGGTCCATTATCATTCGAGTGCTTATCTATTCTCTTTGAAACGACTGAGGTCGACTCTCCTACTTCTCCTATCCTTATTAATTAGCTTATATTAGCTTTTATAGAAGCGAATGTGGTCTGACTCCTGAGACAACAAATATCAGGCATTTGTTCTGTAAAAATTAATTTTAATACAATTTTTTAATGAAGCACCTGACACTAAAAACATTTGACTTAAAAAGTGCCGTCAGTTAGCAATTTCATCGGGAATTTTAGTAAAATAAAAATTTCATATTAACGAATACGAAAAGTAACCCAACATGACATCATCCAACGCCTACTAAAACTCAATTTAAATAACTGTAAACAACACCCTTCATAAACTTATCCTATCTCCCAAAAAGGACAACATATTAAATACTAAACTAAGCTGAGTTTAAATTTATAATTTTTAGAAGCAAACGTCAAGAAGTAAAGAGATCGGATACGTACACAATGGACCAGGATCACCGGCACAGACGCCCCACAGCGCACGCGCATACACCACACAAAATGAGATAAAAACTTTAATAAAATCCTTATGTAAATTAAATTTGTAGGGTCTGAGATGGTTTTATATGACAATGGGTAAAGAGATTGGTAGCAGCTTTGAAATGAGTGATATGTTTTTTAATCATCTATATTTTTATTAAATGCCTACACTATCCTGGCCATTACACTACCGATATGAACCCACTCCTAACACAAGCAATTTAGTTTAGCTTAGCTAAAGAGAATATTAGTAATTACAGTTCTAATATTCTTTATAAAAAAAACATCCCACCTGAACCTGAATAATTCAGGTTCAGGTGGGATGTTTTTTTTGTCATAATATAAATAGTTTGTTCTAGGCTAGGACAACCAAGAGGTAAAGTAATATTATATCTATTTTCTTCTTCATCTGCTTCAAATCTGTTTTGACATTATTTTAATATTAAATTTGAAAATGGTATTTCAAATTTAATATTAAAATAATGCAAAGACAGTAAAAACAGAAGATACTGAACTAATTTGGACAAGTACTCGTAACTTAAACTGATAAGTTGCTTAAATTAGTCCCAGTATCTATTTTTTTATAGCATATAAGGTAATTACACTGTCTGAAATCGTTACAGCAAATGCTTATCCTTTTATAGGGTACCTATCTAAAATAGATACGAGCTTTTATTCAAAAGTCATTAAAAAAATTAACAAATTGCTACAAACAAACGTTTTCGTTGATTATCTATTCTCATTCCATTATAAATACTTTTTAATTCTGGTTGCGCCGATGTAGAAGCTGTATTTCTTGACGCGGAAACACACTCCTTCTATACCCAGCTCCCCTCCCGCACTAACCATAGAATAGTACTAGATATAGCTTCCGTCCGCCATTTGTGATATATAGACGCTCACTCCCGCTTTGAACTAGCCAGCGTAAAGGCGGACGACCGCGCGCGCGTCTCTCAGAAATGAATAATATTTGTTGCATTTTTACCGCTTCATAGACCTTTACCGATCGGATTGTGCCTCTCGTGTGTCCCTCAAGTGATTTAGTGATGCTGGCGGCAGCTCCTTAGCAAGGAAGAGAAGATCCGTGTACCGGCTGCGATGAAAACACGTGGTGTCGTGAAGGTTAGTGCATCCTCTCCTAATTTCTCGGGTTGCATTCATTGCCTGGATCACGTCCGCGGCAACCCGATCACCTGTCTTTTTGTGTGTAAAGCGTCAATGGAACAATTAGCTACTTCCCCGCAATACAGTCCACTAGCGCACGTGGCCAACGCGCCACCATTCTTTTTGGTCCTGATCGAACCGGATTTTAGCCGTAGTTCGTAGTTTTGTTATTATTCTAATGGGAATAAGCGCACCGCACCTAAATGCCTGGTTATTTTAGTAGAAAACCCCGCATCCAGACATTTAGGATTAGATTTGTGGTCCGTTCGCCGCTGGCTCGCATAGTACCTACCTAGTACATACATAGGTTAGGTATCGTATCAACACTTAGTCGTAGTTCGCAATTTTCGCACCGCGCCTAAATACCTAGTTATTTTAGTAGAAAACCCCGCATCTAGGCATTTAGGCTTAGATCTTAGGTATACTAGACACCCTAGTGCATAGGCACAGTGTAATACCTAACGCATTTGGCTTTGTTTTATTTTTTTCAATTACGTTGTTCGCTCGCCGCTGGCTCGCGTCGTATTTGCCTGGTACCTGCGTGGGTAGACACGTGGTTGTACCTCATTCCAATTCATACGAAAGTATTTTAATTTGAATAGATATTACGCAATACTTAATCTCTGAAATAATAGTTGAACCTAGACAGCGACCATCGCGTAGGTACGACCTTGTTGCTATGCGCGTTTGTTCAAGCGTGCATTCACAGTTGTAAATACCTACCTACCTGCCGAGTATCGCTCGCGCCGCGTCGCTGCTCTGTACCGCTAAGATTAAGTCATTTCATATTTGTTGTTTACCGCACTTTAGTTTGAGATTTAATTGTAAACATGTCCCCAAAGGTTGATAAGACCGGTAAGGTTCAATTGAAACTTTTATACGCTAAAAAAGAAATGATTTACTCTCGCGTACAATCGATTTATGATAATGCACTTAAAACCTCTGATTTGGCCATCAGAGATTCGTTCTTGTGTTCTATAGAAAACTTAGATAGTCTACGCGCGGATTTCGAAACCTTAGTACATGACATCAACGTTTTAGAGTTGAATTTGGATCCCGATTACTCAGTGAGTTATCAAGCCTTGTCGTCGTTTGACGATTTGTATTGTCGTATCAAACGCGTCGCTAGGAGTTTGGAGAAACCGGCTGACCTACCCAACCCCACTCGCGACCGACCTAAGTTGCCACCAATTCAAATACCCGAATTTGATGGTAACATTCGCAATTGGTGTCTATTTATAGATAGTTTTGAGAATACAATAGATAAGAACGATTCGTTGACAGATCACGAAAAATTGCATTATCTCGTTGAAAAATTGACTGGTAAAGCTATAACCGTTTGCGCTGGATTTACGTTTAGTGCCGAGAATTATAATTTAATTTTAAATACTTTGAAAGCTAGGTATGAGGATAAAAGATCGGTAGCTAACGCCTATTTAGATCAGATGTTTGATTTGAAATCTATTACGGCATGTAACGATCAAAACTTAGAGAAATTTCTAGATACTTTCGCGTCAGCTGTTCGCGCCGTAAAGAACCTAAAGATCGATGACCTCTGCGACTTCGTATTTTTGTATATGGGTTTAAGGAAATTAGATTCCGAAACCATTCGTTTGTTTGAGTCGGATCATCGCGGCAATAAAATTCCTAAGTTCGAAGACTTGGAAAGTTTTGTTCGCGAGCATATAAAAGTATTGCAACGCTCTTCATCGAAACATGAAGGCGCGAAGATAGTTGTTGATTCTGCACGCAAAGTAGATGCGTCATCGAAGTCACTGAGGTCAACTCATACTTATGTTAGTACCGCACCAGCACATGTACAATCACCTGTTTGCTCTTTGTGTAGTACTCATCATTCGCAACTGTACAGGTGTCCTGGTTTTCTGAAATTGTCGCCTAGTGATCGTTATAAATTTGTTCGCGCTAATAATTTTTGTTTTAATTGTCTCGGTACTAAACACCGCGTTGTTTTATGTAATAGTAGAAATAGTTGTCGCAAATGTCAAGCGAGACACCACACTTTGCTTCATTTTGAGAATAGTAATGCCGCATCCAATGTGAGCACGGTTGGCTCGTCGAGCGGTGACACACGGCAGCCTGCGCCGCAGCCGCAGCCCGCGCCCGCGCGCGCTCCGGCCCGCCCGGTGACCGCCGCGGATGACGTCACCTTGTGTTCGTTCTCCGCTAGTGCTGCACTCACTACTGTGTGTCTTGCGACCGCTCGCGTTGTTATTGTTGATGCATTAGGTAAGCCGCGCATTGTTCGAGCGCTGTTAGATGGCGCTTCGCAAAGTAATTTTATTACTCAAGATTGTTGTCGGCGTCTTGGTTTCAATGTTGATAAGCGTTCAACCCGCTCAGTGGTGAAGGGGTTTGGAAGCTTACAGTCAGCTGTTCGTGGCACCGTTAAAACAAGGTTTAGATCTCGTTTTAATAATAATATTTGGTTTGACATGGATTCGCTCGTTATAGATAGAATAGCTGAACAGTTGCCTACCGTCCCGGTTGACACGTCTTTATTAACGAAATTTAAAGACTTGCCTTTAGCAGATGAGACTTACGCTGTTCCTGGAGTCGTCGATATATTGATCGGCGCTTCGATTCTCCCGCACCTCCAGTTATCACGTAAGGTTCAAGGGGGACCGACGTACCCCGCTCCGCACGCACTGGAAACAGTTCTTGGTTTTGTTATAATTGGTTCCGCACCCGCTTCTATAGATAGTTTTAGTCACTCGACTGCTTCGTTCTGTTGCACCGTCGAGCCGCCACTGGAGTCTACCATCCGCAAGTTTTCGCTCGGTGGCTCCCGTGTATCCGCTGAAAAACGCTTTCTTTGTTTGGAACGAAAGATGCAGGCGTCCCCAATGTCGAAGCGGGCCTATGATGAGGTTGTTAACGAATGTTTAGATAAAGGTTGCATCTCACCTGCGCCTGCGGACACTGGCGGGACCCAGCCTTCGTACATTATCCCGCACCGCGGAGTTATTAGAGAAGATAAGCTTACTACTAAAACTCCGCGTAGTTTTGGATGGCAGTGCTAAGACTAGCACTTCCGTGTCGCTTAATGACATTTTGTATTGTGGTCGGAATCTTTAAGGTAATTTATTTGACATAATTGTAAATTTTCGCATTAATATTAGTAGAATTTTAGCTTTTAGGACTCAACAGTCGCTTTGTGTTGGGCCCACTCTTCGCCCCATCGTTGGGACACATTCGTCGCTAATAGAGTGGCAAAAATTCAATCTGAATTGGCGCCACATAATCTCTTTCACGTTGCTGGCACCGACAACCCAGCCGATTGTCTCTCTCGTGGATTGCTTCCTTCGCAAATTTTGGATCACCCGTTGTGGTTTGGTGGACCGTCCTGGATTCATGCCGCGTTAGATGGGTGGCCAGTTAGTCAATTCAATCCCACTACGGTTTCCAAACCACCCGAGGAGAAGAAGCACTCGCTTGTTGTATCGGTCCCACGTGAAGAGACCCTTATTTTGTTGTTGGCTAATCGCGTCTCGTCTTGGTCGAGACTGTTGCGTTGTGTTGTTTGTTCGCCTCTGCCCTCTGCCTAGCCAGCGGTAGGCACGAGCTCCAATCTAGGTTTATATTTTAGTTGTTATTTCCTAAACCTAGATTTAGATTAGACTTTAGATTTGTTTCGCATTTGTCGTTTCGAAGGTAACCCTTCAAGCCGGGGGGAATGGTTGCGCCGATGTAGAAGCTGTATTTCTTGACGCGGAAACACACTCCTTCTATACCCAGCTCCCCTCCCGCACTAACCATAGAATAGTACTAGATATAGCTTCCGTCCGCCATTTGTGATATATAGACGCTCACTCCCGCTTTGAACTAGCCAGCGTAAAGGCGGACGACCGCGCGCGCGTCTCTCAGAAATGAATAATATTTGTTGCATTTTTACCGCTTCATAGACCTTTACCGATCGGATTGTGCCTCTCGTGTGTCCCTCAAGTGATTTAGTGATGCTGGCGGCAGCTCCTTAGCAAGGAAGAGAAGATCCGTGTACCGGCTGCGATGAAAACACGTGGTGTCGTGAAGGTTAGTGCATCCTCTCCTAATTTCTCGGGTTGCATTCATTGCCTGGATCACGTCCGCGGCAACCCGATCACCTGTCTTTTTGTGTGTAAAGCGTCAATGGAACAGTTAGCTACTTCCCCGCAATACAGTCCACTAGCGCACGTGGCCAACGCGCCACCAAATTCATTAATTAAATTTGGATTCTCGGTTGGTCTCAATGTCATCGGAATTCACAATCCTATTAAGCCTAGTCAATTAATAAAAATACTTCAAGCATGCCTTCAATTCCAATGTTATTAATTACTTTGTTAAGAGTAATAATATTATTATTAAATAAGAAAAGAATTAGAAACATGGAGAATGTCATGATATAAATTTGACCTAAGAAAGCGGTACGTACCCATTAGGACAAACTGGCACAACCATTTGATTACACATAGGGCACAATGGTCGGCCGGGGTGCGAGGGATATGCCTGTCAACCTCACCTTCGGCAACCAAAAACGACCCACAGGCGACGTGCGTTTTAGTCGGTTCGAGTCCGATATAACCTCTTCCACCGGTTCTGGTGGGGAGGTATCCGTGGGGATTTTGCGGACGTTAAAAAAAAAGGGTACATTGGTAAGAGGAACAGAAATTCTTCTATAATGCTACATGAAGTTTCATTAGATTTCGCATTCCTCTGCTCGACATAGGCCTCTCCTAGTGTGAGCCATTTCTCCAGATGCTCTGCCTTCCGCATCCATCCAATCCCAGCCACCTTCTCTGGTTAAAGATGGGGATGTCGTACTCCCATACCCGAGGGGACCTTCTATTACCCTGGGTCAGTCAGGGTGTACAAGAGTTATGTCAGAGGCTACTTCACCCCCAGCAACGGATGGCTCGAGATGGCAGTGCCATTTTAGTCGGTCCGAGTCTGACATAATCGTTTTTGTTGGCTCCGGTGGGGGACACTTAAGAAAGAGCCGTTATTTTCAGGTCTTCAGTCTATCTGGCTGAGGATATACAAAAGATGTTGAAGCAGTTGATTGAATAATGTAGTTCTCCTATAATACTTCTGGTTCTGCCGAAGAATTTGTTTCATAGGGGATAAATGGAAAGTTATTATTAACCTCACTTTCAACACAACTTTAAAACAGAGAGGTTACTATGTGAAGTCGTTGAGTTATCACCAGATGTCATTCAAGCGATAATTACTCGTCACAAATCAGCTTGTAATCCAACACTGTTGTATCAACAACACACTGAGTAGATTTACTGTCCAATAAACTATTTAAATTTATTGCCAAATGTTGAAGCCGGAATCGAGTTCGGTAATAAATAATAATGTTGACATATTTTCTACATTAATTAAACATTAAACATGCCTGATTATAATAGTTTTGGTAGTGTGAATATAAATTTGTATTTATATAACAATAACATTAGTGATTGTAATTTACTGTTACGATTTTTTTACTATTAAGACAGCAATTAGGAAGAAGTCATGAGTACAGTGCACGTACTAAAATTGACAGCGTAAAAAACATTTCGTGGGTGAAATTTAAAATCTCGAATTCGAAAATCGTTTCGGGATTTTTTTTTCAGGAAATTCATTACTTTACAACACATACACTTAAGATAGATAACTACTTAACAAGTACTGTCCACTAATAATGAAGTCAGAAGTTAGCTTTTTTGACTAATTTGCACCCTAAATACACCCAAAAAAGTTCGAGACCATTCTGTATTCATAATAAATGACACGTTGAGTTTTTATTGCTATTATTTCTACTAATGACAGTTATAATTAGTCAATGCCTCCATATTTTTTATTGATAATGAAGAGGACGCTATACACAAAATACGTTAGTAAATTGACAAAAAACACCTAATCAATACTAAAGTTAATGTTTTCGGGTTTAGCATAATAAATTGACGTTTTAATTTCGTGTCCAATCATTATTTAAAATAAACAAGATTTAAATTATTAATTGGCAGCAATAATTACAATGAGAAATCAAAAGAATGGTCATTAGCATTTCGATTATGAAATATTTGATGTCAAGATAAGCATAAAAAAATTAACTTTGCAGTAAAATATTAGAGTTCGAATAGACGAAACTGGCGCGATTCATTTATTTGTACTATAGATCCTATAGTATCCTATAAATATAATCGTACACAAATATTTGACACAAACAGCTTTCAACCAGGACCAATTTGTTTTTTGGTTTTGTATGACTATGTTCGCAAATTCTTAAGAGCAGTAATTCATGAATAACATCACAATGCTTCAAGACGGGATCTAAAGTCACGAGCCTTTTATGCTTCCGTAAGGAAATAGGTGGACACGTGTCCCTTTCATCATTTCCATAAAGTATGGTAAATCAAACCAACAAATCATCAAATTAGCAATTATGGCAGCCATATACCTGCACATGGACATGGTTACTGAATGGGAACTACGACTTGTGCGACCAAGCGCAGGGCATGCCGTAGTAGCGGCTTTAAGACCCATCATGGGGGAGTAACTATGGGCCACACGGCAGTCTCTCGTACCATCTGAAGTAAATGATCACCGAGCACGGGTCTTTCGGACAGTATCTGCGTTGGATGGAGAAAGAGATAACGTCCGAGTGCCATCACTGTGACGCGAGCGGGGCCTCGGGGCTGCACCGCTGTATCAGTGGGGATTATTCGCACGTTAAGAAAAATAGAAGCCATACATCGTCTGTTTTCCGGCAGTATAGTTCTTTTTTTTTTTTATACCACTTAGTTGGCAGACAAGCACACGGCCCACCTGATGGAAAGTAGTTACCGTGGCCTATGGACGTCTGTAACACCAGAGCAGAGGAGTCACAGTCGCGCTGCCAACCCTGTAAGTACAGAGTTCCTGTGCTGTCAGTAGAAGACAAATCAGGACAAGCCTTTAGTCTTCCCACTGACGGCACAAATTCTCCAGTGAGCTCTGGCTACCCTACTCACCGCTGGGAACACAACACGAAGTTATTATAACCGCGGTATTCTGTAGGGCGGAGGTACTTCCCCAGTCGGACTGCTCAATCGGGCGGTTATACCGCCGTGTCCTACCTCCTGTAAAAAAGTTCTAGTTTTTCTCAGTTCCTGTTCTGTTCTGTTCTTATTACAAATCTGAAGAATACACCTTTCAAATAAGGTCGGTTCAGGGTCTTGTTAAAGTTATGAGACCATCGTAAAAACACTGATGACAAAAATATCCTGTCTAATGAGGTCATTATATTGTGAATATAACCAGCCATTAATTACATTATTTATGCAAACGAACTTTTTAAGCGATGACTGATGACTCAACACTTAAGAAATGCACATAAAAACTTAAGCTATTAATTTTCGCTAAGACTGTATTTATAATTGCTTGAATAATTTACATTGATGGGTAAATGGATGGGTGGTTATATGTATATGTTCAATTCAAAGGTTTTCCATCAATTAATTTTATTATTATTCAATTAAAATTCATATTGGTAGTAGATAAACGTAATAAAATTTATTCGTCAATTATTTCTGTAATTAATTAATTGAGCATGATTAATCTCAGAAGCAGTTTATTATAAAATTGTTACTGAGCCTATCTAGCATCAAGTAAATTTTAAAGCTCACCTTTAAGCAATTTGTAAAGTTGGACCTGCCAAACTGTTTAACATACACCCGCATTCATTATTATTTCGAAATGTTGTGTTTCTGCAACAAGTATCGTCTTCAAATCTCCATATTGAAGACTGTCTTTGATATCTGATATTGAATTGAATATAATTAATTCTACTAAAACGACAACTTTTCTAATCAAGTATTTCAATTCCAATAAGTTGTACAATTAATCAATTCAGTACAGTTATTTGGCTAGTGAATAGCTCGACTCAGAATAATTCATTCGTTACGTTAAAACATGTATTAAGAATTAACACACTAGTGATGCATTATACGTTGGGACAGTGGTCTGACACCTCTGTTTCGATTCTTATTTATAGTACGGAGCCTTTCTTTCATAAGTAGGCACTACGGACCACCGACAGTGTGAAAAAGGGTTTATTCTACTTTTAGTCCGTTAATTCATCCCATAAAACATCGATAAAAAATGGAAACCATCTAATAGTTTTATTACTTCTATATTTTGATAATTAACGTATAGTTTTAATGGTCAATTATATAAAGATCGTAAATAACGTTGAAATCCTACTTTAAAGAGTTATGTTTATTTGTGTAATCAGATGTTTGGATACATCATTTCGTATAAATTAATATATATATATATTCATCGACTATAACAGTTGGATAGCTGTTACATATCAAATATCATTATTCACTATAAATTTATTAATCATGATGTGATGACACGTAATCGGATTTCGTTTCTATATAGTTAAGTACAGTATTGTGGAGATTAAATTTTACAAAAAAGGTAAATAGCAAAGCATTAGACAAAGATAGCGAGAGAGAGAGAGAGAGAGAGAAAGAGAGAGAATAGAAGCAATATATTCCGTCAGCAAAAATCTTTTCAAAATTGCCTAAGTAAAAGTATATTGTTCGCGTGGTGACGGAGAAAGATACAAGTATCACCACCCAATCTCATCCGACGGGTGTCGTAAGGGATGACTAACGGAAAAATCCCAGACGATGTCACTGCGAGAGGAGGAAAACTCGAAATAAATCCCTGTACCATTCAGTCTGGCGTCAGCGTGGAAACAGTAGGCTAAGGCCTTCCAACATTGGGAGAGGCCTATGTCCAGCAATGGACTGCTATTCATTATATGATTCTGTGTCAACTATAGTCATTATTAAAGCTTGCATATATAGATTAATCTTTATGAAAATTCATTATGATGCTTACTTAGAAGTCTTACTTGCAAACTATAACACACAAGTTAAATTGTTACTTATTTTAATCTATGTGAACCTTGCGAAATTAGTAAATGTATTTTCTTATTTTGATCATAATGGGTTATTGATATACAAGAAATTCAGAAAGGAAAAATACACTAGACTAGGTAACTAAATGATATACACACTGTACTAGATAATACAAAATTCAGAATTAAGAGGCAAATAGCCACGCGGTAACAATAACATAGAACTAAACAGAACAAATCAATATGAATGAGTCGCCCTTGGCGTCCACTTATCAGACGATTGTTTTCGATAGCGCACACATTATTACGAGCCTCTCGACTTTCGACTACCAGACTAACATAAATAAATTAATGTGCGTATGACTGACGTGGGACACATTGTGTAGAAAAGTTTAGTACAGTAATACCACTTTATCTCTATATTATTTCTTCTTTTTCTTCAATCTAGCGTAAATCCCACTCGCAGCCGAAGCATTCATCTTGGAGTTTGGGGTCTGCTTTACCAGTTTAACTATGAATTTGGCTTTGAGGCGACAGGCATCTGACCTCCACAACCCAAAAGCAATATCGAAACATTGCAACTAGACCAGTTGTTAAACGTTTAGGGTTCTGTACTTCAAAAGGAAAAAAACAAAACGGAATCCTTATCGGACCACTTCGTTGTCCGTCTGTCTGTCTGTCAAGATCTTTTTCTCAGGAATGTGTGGGTGTCGAGTTGAAATTCACACCACATTACATGCTCAGGTCTGTAACGCCTTGATGCTGTGTAAAAATGAAACTTCTAAGTCAACGCATTCAAAATATATTACGGTGTATGTATCTTAAGGTACCGAACCCTCGGTGCACTTAACCAGCCTTTTTAGAGTTCTAACTACCCATAACGACTGCTATGGCATCCGGGACGACGACAGTTTAACATGCTATCCGAAGTACGACCAGACCTATGCAAATAAATACCCATATTCATGCATACAAATATTTACACTGGACGGCGACTGAACCCGGAATAATATTATCTCTATATAAGCTTCTCGAAAGATAATAAGGATAATAGGTAAGTAATTTAGCTAAATGACTTACCTATACGAAATAAACTAATCAATGTAAATTGACAAATTATCTTTGATGTGAATAAGTATCCAAGACTAATTCTCAGTGCTACATACAGAGATAGGAAGGATAACTAAGTACTAGAGATTCTGGATTTGGTTCCCGAGTCGGCTAGTATTATTGAGTGTCTCCATTAGCTGGAAAACAGTTTTAAAAGCACCGACTTAAAAATGTGACCCATGTGGTTCCCGGCAGTGTAGAATTTCCCATCTCTTCCCATGCGGTGTCGTATAAGGCGACTAAGGGATAGGGTGGTTAGACAGATATAGGTATACAGTCTGGACTCAGCCTCAGATGCATGGCTTGAGTCAACAATAGTGCCCGGAAAACCCCTATTACGTGGGACCGAATTCAATGATTGGTGAAACGTGGGTGTTAACTCACCTCTGTCTAACACTCCGGGGATAAAGGCGTGATTATATGTATGTATGTATGTAAGAATAAGACAAATTGTATCTACATGGCAACCCAAATGCCAAAAAAAATTATAAATTAAACTACTTTATTATTTTTATTGATACTACTCGACACACAGTTTGGCGCCTACCAGCCTTAGTTCAACTTCGCCACAGTATAACCAAGACACAACCAGAGAAACTCAAAACATGCAGTATCCCAATACAATACCATCATATATTTTACTCTGTATGGAGAAATATGAAATGTTTACTTATCATTATTTCATACCAATGCGGTATAACTTATTTCGAGACGGGCACTTGTAATTGTCAACACAGTAATCGAGGCCCCTTATGAATAATAATGTAATTTCAGACATGGTGGTCAAAATAATAACGAGTGTTATTAAGTTGAAATGTTTTGTCTATCTGTTTTTATAAATTAGTTATAATGTGCCTTTATTTGACATAATTGTGATGTACGTGTTAGATGTGTCAATTCATAATATTACGATACTTTGTCATAGTGCTTTTACATTACTCAGATCGTTGATAACAGGGTAATGGTCACTTATAATTATCAGGAATTACTAGGAACTTGTGGAATCCACCAACATGTTCAGATCTTCTAGACAAGTGGCAATCAATTGGCCGTATTGTAGAATGGAATGACGAATATGATTTGACGTTTATGACATACGTTGACGAAAATTTGATACATTTGTCATCCTATTCTAAAATATGCCGGCTAACGAATTGTCACTTGTTGGGGGGGGGGGGGGGGGGGGAGGAGTTGCTTTTCACGTTATCGGCCGACGATAACCGATAGCCGACATCATGTGCTTTTTTACATATATCCGATAAAATCGGTCGGAAGATACGTCCATTTGCTCGATAGTACAACCATAACTCCTTAGAAATTTCTACCATTGAATGTAACATGACATTAATTTTTTATTATTTTACTGTCGTGGTGGCTGATTGACATAGATATCCGATATTGGGCGAACACAGCGGTGTCAGCTCGCGGCCGAAAAAGTGGAAGACAGATGCATTATTCATACATTTTACTTCCAGTCGGTTATCAGATGTCGGATAAAGGAGCCAACACCAATATCGGATAGGATAATAAGAAAACGCTCTAAACCGCATGTTGATACACCCGCTGACTGGCGGATGAGACTCAGATGCAGGTTGTTCTCCCGGGGTGGGTGGATCAGACAGCAGTTGCTCAGAACACAACGGTGTCAGCTCGCGGCCGTCAATGTGGAAGACAGATGCATTTATTCATACATTTTACTTCCTGTCGGTTATCAGATGTCGGATAACGGAGCCAACACCAATATCGGATCGGATAATAAGAAAACGCTCTAAACCGCATGTTGATACACCCGCTGACTGGCGGATGAGATTCAGATGCAGGTTGTTCTCCCGGGGTGGGTGGATCAGACAGCAGTTGGTTAGATCATACGATTATAAAAGCCAAAATAAAACAAATTATGGAAAAGAAGAGTAGGAGAGCAAGCCTTTTTTTTACGTGCGCAAAATCCCCACGGATACCCCCCACCGGAGCCGGTGAAAGAGGTTATGTCGGACTCGAACCGACTAAAACGCACGCCGCCTGTGAGTCGCTTTGGTTGCCGAAGGTACGGTTGACAGGCATATCCCTCGCACCCCGGCCAACCCAGGGCCATCTCTCACGATCTGGCCAGGAGAGCAAGCCCTGAGCACCAAATTGCAAGCTTTGAATGCAACCATAATTGGTGCACAGATAGAGAAGAATAGTAGTTGAAGTCATATTTTTCCCAGTACGAATAATCTAAGAAAGTACCTAACCACCTTCTCACTTCTTCTCCTATTGTGGCGATGACGCCTCGACTCTCAGAGTGACTCACAGAGTGCTGCTACCCGGATGGCTTTCTCGGGCCTCCAAGAAGGCCATCCAGGTAACACATGAGTTCCTCCGGTGTAGATGTAGTACACGTCAATAGGTGGGCCATTGTCTGTGGAGTAACCCGAGAACCCCTACCGAAACCGGTTTTCTTATATCAACACCTTTTCACTTGATATCAACACATAGTAGCACGCAGAACGCAGGATTAGCCCTCATTATCATGTTTTTTTCTAGGGGTAGAAAAAAACATGGTACTGAGGGCTAATCCGGCGTTCTGCGTGCTACTATGTACGGATTGAATATTTATGACCTCCTACGCCAACTGTAGTGGTAAGGTAACGCATCCTTAAGCAGCAATAATAAAATTTTCGTATAAACATATTAATTTTGTTAATTCAATATTTTTAGAGGACATACAGGTTAAGATTATAACTCAGATCACTGACACTAAAAGTCAAACAAATTAGTTTACAATTAAAATAAGCTTCTCAGAATGAATTTTATGATGTAAAATAACCTCTCAATAATAATGTTGCCTCAAGCGATAATTATTCAAGAACTGAAACAAACAATGATGTTCAAGTGCGTACCCACATTTTAGTTTTTATAAATTAAGTAGGTGATAAGTATTCTGTGGGTAGGATTTTTGGAAATAATCTTGTCTTGAAGACTCCAGTGAGATTCCACTTTATCAACCATTTTTCTCACTCCACATTATGGCGTATGGGCTTCGTCTTCTGATCTTGGAGCTGGACGAATACTATGGTAGTGTCATTCTCAGTACTTCCACGAGTAATGTGAATTTATTATCTATCAAAATAAAAAGCTCGACCTAAATAACTTTTAACTTTTTATTAATACAATGTGTATTAATAAAAAAGTTATCCGTATAAACAACAGGTTATTATTATAAGCATCTTTACGGTATAGCACGGGTGTTGCGCGGGCGCATCTGCCGCCATATTTGCATAGCGGCTGATTGGGATGCAAGATTAATTCCTATAATATTTTTTGTCTTCATCATTTAGGTGCAATCAGGCGGTTGAAAAAGAATGATCATTATCATACTTCAGCCCTTAAGCTATTTTTTCAGACACCAAACAATGGGGTGCTTGTTTGTTATTAGGTTAGGGGCGATAATGTAATGCAATTACTTTTTTTCTCATGAAAATATGGTTAATTCGTTATTCAAATCCCTCAGCGGAATAAAGAGGAATACTGATTAGAATATATAATTATTTAACCAAAAAAAATCCGTTTAACACAAAAATTTATATTATTTTTAATGCCAAACTTAGATCTTCCTACTACGAAAATCATCTCAGTGAGTAATTTGTTTGCATGCTAAGTTCGTACTTTGGACCCAGGGTTTGCTCTTCTACGCTTTCTCTTCTTAATGTGGCATTTGGATGGATACGTCTATCAACCGAACCTTCGGCATCCAACAACGACCCACAGGCGCCGTGCGTTTTAGTCGGTTCGATTCCGATATAACTTCTCCAACCGGGCTCTCGCAGGGGGCTATCCGTGAAGATCGTTCGTAAGTTAAAACATCCAGTCACATTTAGAATTACATCCTAGTTGCTGACTAGAATAATAAATATTAATTGCGTTCGCAGTTCCCACAATCCCCTAAGAACAAATAGAAATTTATACATCAACTTATCACTTCATCTCTGAACAGTAACAACCCTATCGCAGGGGCATCATTAGGCAAAATAAGACCATTAGCAGTCGTTTCTCTTAGCGTCTATGAAAGGGTTAAATCGGCCCTTCTGGCACAATGGCTTTATTCTATTACAAGTCGCTTACACGCGCGATGTAATAAATATGAATGTTGAACAACGTGGATTATACTCCTTTGGCGAGGGTCAAAATATTTGAATATGCATTGGTACAATTTGCAAAGGGTTAATTGACAGTTGTGAGTTGCCTTTGTAAAGTTTCATACTGTTGGATGTTAATGAAGTCGTATTGCAAGTTCTTGATACAGTACCGTGTATCAGGCTCAATGACTTTTAATTGCTTGTAATAACGTGAATGTATTTAAAATATTTTTATAACTGCATATCATCATCATCATCTTAGCATTGTGCCCGGTTGCATCCAAGGCTTTCACCTCGGAACCTGGGATCCAACCAAAAAGGGGAGAAAGGGTACTTATCCTCTTTTTGGTTTGGTTATATACAGCTTTATTGGGATTGACAACCGTCTGATTCAAGAGAAAAGATAACAAATTTGTTTGCTATCATAAAAGTACAAAATCTCATTTCATGAGAATGAACTACATTCCCAGCTAACAATCTATGACAGTGCCCAGGAGAGGCTAAGTCCAGTGAAGTGAACTGACTAATTGATTGATTAATCAATTAGTGATTATGTATTTTAGTGAACCAATACGATAAGTATTGTTTCATTAAAATACTACTACTTATTGTTTTACTAAAAACTGATGCTGACTGTAAAATCTACAATAGCAACAAAGCAGTTACAAAACCATATTCAAAATCAGATTTCAAAAACAAAATACACATTTGAATAAACAAACGACAAATTCGAGTGCCCTTATCCGTGGTCCGCGTGGGCCATAATTACTCAGAAAATCAACGTCAGGCTGGTTAATTACAAAGCTCAATGGGGGCTTTTGCCAGTGAAAAGAAAAATTCTAAAAAAAAACAATTATGAACGATACAGTGGCCGCGCGAGTGGCCCGGTGCGCCGCGTCGTGTCGCATCTGTTCCAAACCCCGCGCCCGCGGATTAAAGTGATAATTATTCTGCACTCATAATTATTGGATTTAGTAACGCTCTTTGTTTGGCAGATGTGCGTGCTCTACGTGTGTATACAAACTATGAAACAGTAGCGGTAGTAGTGGCGTGGATTGAGTTTAAAACACTTTTTTCTGACATTACTGATACCTTATAACCGAGACCTATTATCAAAAGTGTGAGTGGTTTTTACGGAATAGTAGCATTACATGATTTTATTTACATTTTCATATATCAAAGTATGATAGCAAGGGAAATTAGTATGTACTTTGAACTCTTAAAGTTACAGGTTACAGGTCATGATCGTTTTCAGCTAATACCTGATCTGCGTGGTCAGTATCTATTCTCTTTATGCATATACGTAAACATGTATTTAGCAGTATAATAATTCTATAATAAGTTACTTCGCAATGTTTTCTAATTTTATTTGAAAGTGTCCTTCCTCTTGACCCATTGTCACTCCCATAACCCTCGTGTTGCGTCTGCCCTCCAAAAGCATTTGTAACATGACAATTGTTGTATAGAGGGGCTGTTTGATGCAAAAGATATATTGACCAGTTACCATGAGCTTTACTAATGTATACCCAATATAATATACTTACCTTATTAACATATTCGTACGTCTATACTCCATTCGGTTAGATACTTAACTAAACGTAAATCGTAGTCTTTTTTATTTTAAAAACTAAAATCGAACTTGAACCACTAGTTGGTCACTTAATTACATATAAACTCATATAACATAAACTCACGCCTATATCCCCGAAGGGGTAGGTAGAGGTGCTAGCACCCACGTTTCACCAGTTTATGTATAGGTCCCAATGTAATGGCGAGCCTATTGCCATTGCGAAAAGAAGAAAATATATAGCCATGGTAGGGTAATATAATTTAAAAATTTAATGACAATTGAATTGTCAAAAAGAATCAGAGTATCTAATGAATCAAAATCTGTGTAATAAATACCTCAATCTATGATCACATTGATTATGATCTCAAAGTAACCAAATTTAGTATAGGTAGGTACTAAAATAAATCATAGCAATAAAGAAGAAAATGTCGTTAAATAATCAACTGCAAGCTATGAAATTTTGCAATACTAAACTGCGTAAAAAAACTATTCATTAAACCAAAGTCAATGTCTTATTAGTTATTTACTCTTTTAACACCATTGCTGTTCACTGGTTGAGTATAAAAATAAAACATTCAATTTGAATAAAGAGGAATAACAAGCAACTGCAAGCGATCTTTAAATTCGCGTAAACCATTTTACTGTTTGCCAGATTTGAGCACCCTAACCTTAGTAGCATATGGTATGCCACGCGTCCAAAGGGTTAACTCCTTTGTTTCTTTTGACTTGAACAAAAATAATTAATACTAAAATGATGGTATCATTTTCAATGTACTGTAATTACTGTGATTCAGTTAATTGTTCAGTCGAGTGCGTTTGTTTCTGAGTGCAATCTCGCTTTGACCGTGTTTTCGCATGGCATATTGAAATTGAAGTGTTCTTTGTTACCTTTGCTCTATACAGACATTTTATTGCATCTAAAATCCAGCTACAATCGAATATGAACTTTATCGTCCTTGACTAAAATTTCAAACTTAATTTCAGTGTAATTTTTTAAAAGTTTTGTTTGGTTGAATATTTTAGCGTGAATTTGGAATTCTATGTGAACTAACAGACCATGATTTTCATCTCGTTGATGAATGCTGTTATAAAAACTTTACTACTTTCATCCCTATACGCTCATGATTTAGTCCCAAATATGTGAATTTAAAGAGATGTAATAGCGGTGTTATACGTGAAGAATTTATTAATGGCCATGTTTTGTTATGACTTGAAATTCCATTTTTAACCGACTTCCAAAAAGGTGGAGGTTCTCAATTCGATTGTTATTTTTTACGTATAAAAATAGGCGGCAGGTTAGATGGCAGTCGCTTCCGAAAATGCCATCATATCAATCAAAAACAATAAATGGTCCTCCGACAATTTACTTATCAATTGCTTTAATTTTAAACGTGAAATGGACGTATGAATCTTCCAAGTAACAATTTGATATATAGAATTATGAAAGATAAGAATGAAGGAACAAAACTGTGATAAAAACAAGTCCAAAAATTATATCAATCTTATTAGCTTCCACAACTCCAATGAATATAAGGATCAAAATGCGCGTATAGATTATAAAAGGGGTCTAAGTGTTTTAGCATTCATACCGTAGTTTAATTACACATTCATATGCAAATGAGTACGGGAATGCCGTAAAGGTTCGTCCATACACTCATACACACATACATATAAGTAGCACACGTTCACACATCGATGTGGGGTCATTCATGCGTGCTTCTGTGCATGTTGGCACTGTAATTAGCGAAGCTTTCAATAGAACGCACACCATCAATTCGGAGTACTAAGTTTAGGCCCGGGCTTGTTTATTTTTACCGTTGATTGAGGATTAGTAAGTAGGTATGTACTAAATGTTTTTTTGAACAAATTTCAGATGCATGTGAAATTTGTTGTGAATCCATAACGGTGATATTGGTTGCCTAGTTGTTGTAAAGATGGCATCAAGTATGAAAATAGATGGCTGAAAGAGAAGAGAAAGATCTGAGATTGATATATATTCGATAAAGAAAGACACAATTTTATAGAATTTCATATTAAAACGTGTAAATATATTATATCCTTTGTCAACTGTAATATTTGAAATATGATATTATGAATAGGTAGTGAATGTGGAGGTGATGTTCTTATCGTTCTTGGTTCAAATCTCAGTGCAATTATCAACAAGTTCCTTGTTAGACTTTATTATGAACTAGATCAATAAGAATTGGCTTACTTATAAAGGTATCAAGGTAATCATGGCGCAGTATCAGCAGTAATGGAACATACATAACGTATATAAAATAGTGGGTTGTGATGTTACTGGTGTTGCCAGCTTTGATTGACATTGGTAATCCTAACCTTCGGCCCGGCAATATCCTTGTTTACCTTTTACCACTTTTCCTTTGTCTTGAGGACACCAGCAATAGCCAGGAGAGCGATCCTCCTGGCTATTTGGGTACTTACTTCAAACAAAAACAGAATTATCTCTAGTTTTAAATCACAACTAACATAACAATAAAAATAAACAAGAAATGTTTTGTAGTATTATTTAACTTCAATTCATTCTTTTTGGAATATGTTTCTGAATGACCGCTCTTTTATTTTGTAAATTTCCTGTTTGAATTTAAGAAGTGAAGGAACGACTCTATTGAAAATTAAATTTATCGTTTTTATAATGCAAGGATCGATCGTTAAAACGAAACGGACACTAAAACGCACTTTTTACCACTATGGAAATATTTATACGAGCCTAATTTCCGTTCAGTAATTTTACACCGGTATAATTGTTACGAATTCGATTACATTTTATAAAAAACAAATTTTATGCACCGATGGCGCTATAAATGTAGGTGATCGGTTTTTGTTGTGTGGGTACGATCGAACTGGAAGATCCCAAATGCTGTGCTTTAAGCAATAAAATAAATCTTGTTTTAAGAGGTACACCTGATCTGGGTCCCTAAACAAGCCTCAAGCGTTCGTTACGGGCTTAATTAAAAAACAAAATCAATTTTATTAATTGGAAGTGTTAAAAACGGACGGAAGAGGCGTTCGGGACCCGTATCTCGCTCATATCTCTTTTTTAATCCGACAGAGAATGTGTTATTTTTACTCTCCTCAGTGGATTTCGAATAAATTTTATCGCTCGGGACTAATTTGGTTACAAATTTATTTGGTTGTAGGATCGTTAACAAGGGCAGTACATCCACGTGGTTATCTGGACCGCACTCTTTAGTACCAGGCATCGCCGTTATAACAATATATCGGCACTTGGAACTTGATAAAATGAAGATGACACTTCACTTAGGATTAAATAATACGATTTTTTTAAGAGCATGTGCTGTGACATATAAAATTTTTATTGTTACGATACGGTGCGATTACTGTGGGGTTTTTAAAATAAAATAAAAGGGACGACATTGATATCCAATTGTTTATATTGTCCTTTTTTAATAACTATGTCACGGCTGTATGTCTGTCGGTAATAAAACGAAAACTTCATATTTAACATTCAAGTATATAGGTAGATATATGTCTGGTTATTTTAACTAATGTTTCGAATTAATATGCAGGTACATAATGTATGACACGTAGTCTCAAATTTATACTACCATTCATTTTCCACAGCTGCAACATGAGAATTATATCCTTTATAAATAAAAATGAATCGTTAAATTTGTTGTTGTCCTCAAAATTGAGAACGGTTCCGCGGATGTGATTATTTCTTGTTTAAAAATAAATAAAAAATAAGGATATCCGACAAGGCATATTTTACAGAAAATTCAGAGTTTAACTTTAATTTAAAAAACTAGGTATTCTTAATTTTATTCTCTACTTTAGGGTTATAATTTGAGTATTTGACGTTGGATACTTCGGTTCCGTGGTAAGAAAGAATATTGGTTACCTAGACGTTTGAGGCTCAAGCCGCTAGCTGACACATCTACTGAATAGGCTATTTGAGTATTTATTTACTGTCCAAAAATTATTACCTTATTATAATACCACGAATTAGGGCAAGTCCATCCCTTCCCATGCGGTGTCGTACAAGGCGACTAAGGGATAGAGCTGTTTAATATCAGACAGATATATACAGCCCAGACTCAGCCTCAGATTCATGGCTCGAGTCAACAATAGTGCCCGGAATACGCCAATAGGCTCACCCTCTATTACGTGGGACCGAATACAATTATTGGTGAAATGTGGGTGTTAATTTACCTCTGCCTAAACCTCCGGGGATAAAGACGTGATTAAATGTATATATGTATGTATAATATAATAAATTGCTGAAGATAAATATTTCTACGATAAATAGTTTTAAAGATATTTAATTTTAAAAATTCATTTTCTCGAGCTGGCGAGTCACACGTCGTCACGCGCAATTTTCGCGTAATGTAAATGTATAAAGTGCAAGAGAATATCTCATTTATCTCCTTGCATGTATAATTCATAATTAAAGTAATTTGAAATTTAATGAGGAAAATTATACATTTGAACTTAACTTAATTGCTTATATTTGGACTTACTTTGGGAATCAAATATAATGAAAAGTCATAGTTTCAGTTCCGTTAAGCAATAACTCATTTCCCAAGGCATATTTTATCCAAAAACTAAGATATTAATTGGTATTTGGAAGAATCGGACGACCGTATCAAATACCTTATTACGAATGAGGCTTTACCACAGGCTTTCGTCTCGGGGGTAAGATGACATCTCAAACAGTCGTAGGAGAAAGGACCTCGGGTTCCATATGCACTTTGGATACAGCTTTAAATAAAACCGAGGTTACCCTTCGGATGATGATCATCATCATCATCCTCCTGCCCTTATCCCAAGATTATTTGGGGTCGGCGCAATTTTTCCATTCATCTCTAGTTGCAGTCATTTCAACATTCACTCCCTTCTTAACCATGTCATCTTTCACACAGTCCATCCACCGCATTTTGGGCCTCCCTCTCCCCTTGTAGCCATCCACTTCCATAGTTAGTACCTTCCTTACGACATTACTTTCATCCCTACGCATTACATGCCCGAATAATAATAATAATTTAAGAAGCCTAAAAGAATAAATCAATGTTTATGTTATTTAGATACGATAAATAAACTTCATTTTACACTGCAAATCCTACTTATTTATAGTTAAATGATTATTATTACACATGATAGAAAATATATGGTGGGCGGCTTTATTGGTAAGGATAATCTTTCATAGGAAACTTTAAAATCAATGACGTCAATTCAATCTCGGCAAAAATATAAAAATATATAGAAATATGCAATTGATCAACCTCATCAGCATATAATAATTTCTTTCTTTTTTTCTTTCTTTCTTTCTTTCTTTCTTTCTTGTGCACCGCTTCTCCTGCGTGGACTTTAGATCCCGTTCCCGAGGGGGACCTATTCCAGGGACAAAAAGTTAAGCTAAAAGATTATGTGTTATTCCAGATTATAATCCATCTCTGTACCAAGTTTGTGCTGAAACTTGTAATATAACTTTGGTTTAATAACAAACATCCAAAAAAACAATAATTACTAAGCATAATTTTCTTAAATTTTCACCTTTATAATATTTTCCCGTTATGTTTGCGGTTTATTGTTAAGATAGGGTTCCTCTGTACTAGCACTCTTTCAGTTAGAAAAAAAGTGAAAAAAATACAATACATAATTACAGCTACATACTTACATATCATCGTATTTTCATAAAAAACTGTTATAAATTATTCTTAGACATACTTAATGTTGAATCCCTTTTAGAAACGTCCTGTGTTCAATTGCATTACGTGACATATTTATCACATTCCGTTCTTGCATTCGCTATTTCATTCGGTCCTATAAAGTTCGCGGAATTCCTAAACACTTGTTCAAATTAATGGTTTCATTTAGAGACTATTGGACGTGTTGCGCAGGAACTTTCTGTGCTGTACTGTCATAAATCTGTCTTATTTTGCACCTTTAGTGAATATTACACTGATTTATTTAATAAATGTTTATATAATAATTATGTAGATTTAATAAATAATAGTATAAGCTTAGAACATAAAATTTACACCAGTTTTGAAATCAATCTGTCTATTAATGCTCCCATAAATGCCAAGATAAGCCTAATCAAGAGTAAGAGTAGAAAATTGGAACCCGCACTCTGAAGTGCAAGCTTTGAATGCAACCAAGAATGAGTGGCAGGGCACAAACTTTTAATGACAGTAAAGGAGCTCATGGAGAATGTGAAGATAGAAGCAGAATGCAGGCTGTTGTCCCTGTCTAACCGGGCGGGGTATATGTGTGGGCATATGTATGTATTCTAAGAAAAAATAAAGAAGTTTTCTAGAACAAAGATTTCAAATATATTTCATATTTCAAACTTTCCGCGAACGTTACTGATTATAATCGTCTAGAAAGAACCTGAACCGGAATAGTCCATGTCGTTAACGAAGATAACAAATGGTAATTTTTGTACATAACAACCGAACCGGTTCTGAAACAAGAGCAATGCAGACGAAATCTATTGTAAAGGGAACAATAGTGTGGACACATCGTAAAATGAAACAATGCAAAGATAGTACTTCATATCGTTTCTAGATATGGCTACAGACCTATTTAGATCTTTCGAAATGGTTAATAGCTCATTATTGCCCGCTGATTAAGTCTAACAGACCGTGCCTTCACACCTACTTGTCGCGGGGAAGTGGTATGTTCGTAAGCTGATTCGATTGTAGTTATCAAGGTAAGCGAAACGGGGCATGGCCTATGGCCGGCTACCCAGGGCTTGCTTGCCAGACTATAACATGGGCGCTAATTGAAACGCAACATTAATTAATAGAGACTGAAGAATAAGCGAGTGTACGTTTAAGTTTTGCGTCTTTGTATTATTGCTAACTTCTACCCGTGATAACCCTTTTCCGGGATAAAAAAGTAGTTTATTTACTGTTATTTGAAGACTATAATGTATTGTCAAATTTTCTTTCCATCCATTATGATTATGATATAAGAAATATGATATAAGTGGTATACATAAAATTCCTGTTAAAAAGGTATACCTAGTGCCTATGCATAATGAACTGTGTCGTAAGAATTCCACTATATTTTGCGAAAATATGTTGTTATTCATTTACCTACCTAGCTCAAACCAACCATTTCAAATGTTCACTCATTCCAATTTCAATCGCACAATGATTCCAGGGCATATGTTATAAAATACCTACTTTATTTGCATATAAAATAGAAATAATGGTTAGCAGGGTTCAATTTACAACGCCAAACCCAAAAAAACTATTACCTAAAGTTGTCTATGTTACGAAACCAACAGACCTAATACACAGTTATTTAGATGTAATCCTTTCCATTGTTAAATAAGTGGAAAGTATATCCTTGGATTCTGAGCTCACAATGTTAGACACTAGCAGCTCAATCCCTCCTAACCCTTTCAGTGGTAATACTTTAGTTCATTGTCCACAATAAACAGATGACGCGGTATCAGAGTGTGGGCCGCCGGTGAACACGCCGCGGCCGCGGATTGTAACTCTTTCGACTGGTACTACATAGGGGCAGGGAGGTATTTGCGAAAACAGTGTGATTAATTCAATAAATGGCAATTCATAAGGAAAATATGTTTAAGAAAGTACTTAATCGTTTTATATTATAAATATTTCAAACTTATAATTTTCTGCGTGTAATGGTTTACTTGATCATTTATATGCATTTTTTTATAGTTATTGAGTTTTTTCGATATGAAAAATAATCATAGGAAGTAGGACACGGGTATTTCCGCCTAACTAAGCAGTCCGACTGGGGAAGTACCTCCGCCCTACAGAATACCGCGTTTATAATAACTTCGTGTTGTGTTCCCAGCGGTGTGTAGGGTAGCCAGAGCTCACTGGAGAATTTGTGCTGTCAGTGGGAAGACTAAAGGCTTGCCCTGCTTTGTCCTCTACACTGACGGCACAGAAACTCTGTGCTTACAGGGTCAGCAGAGCGAGTGTGTTACACACGTCTATAGGTCACTGTAACCACTTTTCATCTGGTGGGCCGTGCGTTTGTCTGTCACCTAAGTGGTAAAAAAAAATAATTTAGTTTTACAACACTTCAACGTCAAGACATACTAGAAGATACTAAAATATGTCATTTAGCAGCATTCTGTATCTTTTCATTTAGACGCAATATCTAATTATTTTTTAATATGATTTTTAGGTTAACGTTAAAAAAAAACACTGGTAATATATTTCACCATTCAATACCCAAGTCCGTCCCCTAGCAACGCGAAGTGCAAAACACTGTCGACGCAAGGGCAATGTGATATACAGCGCGGGGGCAACTGGAGCGCCTCGTGGGCCGCATCTAAATATTGTGCACCCACAAATATTTGTCTATATTTTATATTAAAGGAATTGTCGTGTGCATGCCGATGTGATAAAGGTTCTACTGATATATTTGCTCGGGAGCGAATATTACTACATGCAGAATTATGTCTTCTATCGACAATTTACAATTGTACTCCATTGTACATTTTAGTCACAACCATCTTTTTACTGATACCAAGTACAGTCAGCGTCAGAACGATCTTGATTACAGTCTCGAAATAATGATCTTAATACCAAGGTGAGCGAATCAAACTGTTTTATTGATTTACATTGTATTATTCGCCGAATTAAAGGTGGGAACCAAACATCAGTCTACAGGAAGGAGGAGAAACCAAGGTATTAAAATAATTTTGAGTTCTTTGTTTATCGAGATCGATCTGATACTTTTCTTTTTACGTGCGCAAAATCCCCACGGATACCCCCCCACCGGAGCCGGTGGAAGAGGTTAGGTCGGACTCGAACCGGCTAAAACGCACGCTGCCTGTGAGTCGTTTTTGGTTGCCGAAGGTGAGGTTGACAGGTATATCCCTCGCATCCCAGCCGACCCAGGGCCATCTCTCACGATCTCACCCTCTCCTCGGGTGTGGGGACTACAGAGTCCCCAACTTGTCCCAGGAAACGGGGAGGCGCGCCACCGCCGCGGCCTGCTTCTGCCAGGGTGACAGGCGGCTCCAGTCCAGTCCAGTCACTCCCACCACCAATTACACCCAGGTCGATCTGATGCTGAGTGTACATATATCTATGGCTAATATATCACACGTGATGAATAAAATATTATATCAGAAAAGTCACTGCTGTATATGAGTAATTAAATATACTCACCTAACTGGCCATTACCTCTGAGTATGAGGGGGTAATATTTGTCTTTCTGGTTTTGGAGACCATCCGTAATACTTTTTGAACCACCAAATACCACAACTAATTAAGAAAGCTCATATGTGCAAGCAAAGATAAATGTGTGCGTGAGAAACAATAGCCAAGACGTAACGTAAAATGAATTAATGGTGACGTGGTTTCTGATTTTACTCTTCGATAATACCTGCAAAAGCTTTTCTTCAAAATGTATTCGTGAGGCTGGCCTCTTTTTAGGTCAGAGAATAAGCATTGCCATACAACGTGGCAATGCTGCCAGTCTTCTGGGAACGCTACCACAAGAGGCATGCGATGCGGAGGAATTCCACGACACATTTTAATTGTTCTGAGCTATAAGTTGTATAATAGTTATTTTAGTTTTACTGTTTTTAATATTTATATATTATTTCTTGACATGATTGCAAATAAATAAATAATTAATTTGACAAAAAAACTTTGTTTTATTAGAATACTGAGCATAATAGTGCTAGTCTTGGCATTTTTTTTATTGGCAGCAATTGATCCACCTCGCAATTTTTGAGAACAGATGAATAAAAATGATTGTGATCATTAGGTAGGTGCTTCATGTTGGGGTGTCTCATGTAGTTGATTTAAACGGTTTCTCAATACTTACAAATTTCCAAGATTATTGTGAGAAGACAAGGTAACCATGCTATGCAATCGATCGTGTGAGGTTCTCAATATTGATGATTTTGAAGCACAAACACGATCAGTACCTGTATTGATGTCGTATCACGATATTGTATCGCGATTTTTATTGGTTATCAAAAAACTGCTTTACAATCATTGTTTCATTGACTGTTCTGTCTGCAATCCAGCACGAGTCAAGCTGATAAAATCCTCAACCCACTCGAAAACATTTTGAACTGAAACGATCTGCCTTCGTAACTGTTTACGACATGCAATAAGGCCTCTAAGTTAATGAAGATGTGGCCCCAAATTTTATAGCACAAAATACACATTTGAATCTAAACCTCATAAAATAAAGAAGCTTAAAAGCAACAATTATCTTATCTTTATTTACCATAAATCATTCTATGGTGTCATTCATTTGATGTATAAATTAACGGGCGTGTTAAATCAACGTCGAGTCATTACTAGCCTATGTTCGGGAAGGCTTTGCTGTGGTATGTGACGTCATAGTCGACGGCTAGTTTTTATCTATGAATTCGTTTGACCCGGGGTCTCCCGCCCACGACGCGAGTTTATACTGTTTAATATGATTACACGGTGTATTGGTGGGAATGCGTCCTTATAATATCAATGGTAATGCTTTTGAGTGTTTGTGAACGTAAATATCGTGTTAATTGAACCTTATTTGAATTTATACTTATCGTTTTTACAAAGAAATGTTATTTTAGGGTTGATATTAAACCCCCTTATTATAAAACGTGAATCACTACCAAGAAAACCTGGCTTAGATTAGCACTCTTTTATTGTTTTATGGGTAATTCAAACTTAGTGAACGTTCTGTACCTCAAAATTACTGTAACACTTTTTCATTACTGAAAAAATGTAATTCAATTAGGCAGTAAGTGCACAGTAGAAATTTATTAGCAATTGGTATCTCCCCATTTCCGGGGACAAGTTGGGAACTCTGTGGTTCCCACACCCGAGGTGGGCCAGATCCATGGCCCTAGTTCGGCCGGGGTGCGAGGAATATGCCTTGTCAACCTCACCTTTGGCAACCAAAAACGACCCACAGGCGTCGTGCGTTTTAGTCGGTTCGATTTTTTGCACGTCATAAAATCAGCAGTTTTTCAATCATGAAAGCAGCAGTTTTCCAACAGCAATAACGATGCAAATTTGCACGAAACTCGTGAGGGTCACTCAGTAGATGGGCTGTCAGTTCTATTATTTTCTCATTGGAGTAGGTACAGTTTTCGTTTTTGAAGGGGAAGGTATACCTGCTAACTCATTCACAGCTACCACATTCATTCAGTTTAATAAAAATACAGTTGGAAGTCTTTGCAAGAACCACATGATCTTCAGAGAATCGAACTATTTATTATATTAACCTACTACGCTATATGGGAAGAGCAACTTTCAAGTTACACCTACTGTCGGTGTGATAGGCCATATTGGTTCAAAGAACGAATTAAGTTCATCATTCAAAAACTAACTAACTTAGTCTCACGGACAGAATGATTTTGAATCACTGTTTTACTAACTAAACATTAGGAAATATTAAATCCAATTATAACAGAGCAAATTCACAACAACCTTTCTTTAACAGCATTAGAAGATACAAGCTTCATCATGTAATTTGAACCAATAATCCACGAACAATAAATCGATTAACATTTTCAAATCAAACTTTCACAATCGGAACAGTTTCTCAACATTATATGTTATAAACAAACATATTGCGATATAATGAGATATAATCAAGATGAGAATTTGAGAGTACATTTAGTCACGTGTGCCAGATTCGGTTAATTTCGGTTACATTCGGTGCTGGTGTGACCTGGGGTCGAACTCTCGCCCGTCGTATCATAATTACCAGTGAAATAACCTGATTGTGATCACGACACGCACACACTCGTGCCTTAGTGTTTGACAGCCAGCGGTGCTCAAAGCTTACCTACACGATAGTTGAATAATTGGCGACGGCTGCTGTGGCGTAAAGGTACAACGTTCGACTGCTACACAGGGAGTGTGGGTTCGAATCCCGTTCGGTGAAAATATTTGTAATTATACAATGGTTCGGGACTTTTCGCGATTAAATCTTGGAACTTACTATTTCTGCCGACGTTTCGGATGCGTTGCAGCGCCCGTGGTTACGACTTGACTAGCTTGCGAGCGTCGAGAGATATGCAGAGAACATTTTTTGTACGCCTACCCACCATTACTTTTATTATGAACGGTTAGGCTGGCGACACAATACACTCACTATGTGGGTTTATAACGGCACTGTGTTTTTTGGGTTTGGGTTGGGATAAGAAATAAGTTCATCATAATAAGAAATAGTAAGTGCCATGATTTAATCGTGAAAAGTTCCAAACCATTGTATACTTATGAATTCATACCGCGATAGTTAAAAAATAACATTAGCAAATATTTGTATGCATGAACATTGTATATTTGCATTGGTCTGGGTGTTTCTATGTATAATATGTATGTATTTACAAAAAAAAGCAAGATCCCAAACCATGGTTAGCTATACTTAGTATGGGTCTAGATAGCGTTTTGTAGAATATTGTAGAATATTTATTGTAAAAATAATTGATTATACAGGCATAAACTCAAAGTTAAATGGTTGCTATGACTTGCCCCTTATTTTTACATAAAATACCAGTTCTTGTCAATTATGCTCATATGCTTTGGTTTCATACGTGCATGAAAATATACTGTTTTCAAGTCTTTTGAAACAATTGAAAGAACCAATTATTAAATCAAATATTACTCATTCACAAAAACTTTTAAATTTGTTTACGCTACCAATGATGACTCACCTACTATACTGAGAAACTACGATGGAAAACAATGAACATTTTGTTAATATAAAATATTGAAACTATACCACTTTATTGGTATATAATCAAGAAAATATTTTTTTTCTTAATTTGTAAAAGAAATGACTTCCTTCTGTGTGTAAAATTTCATAAAATATTATTATACATTTTATTTTCTTCTTCACATTTTCGTCAATTCCCCCAAAACTAAGACTATGTAGTGAAAAGAAAACAATCTGTATTTTCATATTAATTAGGCAACTATTTTTTTAAAACATTCACTTAATATTTCTTTTGCAAAGCACAGTAGCTTATAAACAATGCAAAAGGTGGTGGTACATGATTGGTTAGTATAGTTTAAGCTATTTCTTAAACTATACTAACCAATCATGTACCACCACCTTTTGTGATCATCACCGCTTTGTGATCATCAGTTTTCTCAAATAAGCGAATGAACGAGGTTAGAAATAAAAACCCACATGTTAGTTTTCAAACAATATTTTATTACAAACAAGCATAAAATGTAATTAACTTAAACTTTGAGCACCGCCGACTGCGATATCCGAACAAGTACTGGTATGGCACCCCGACGTCTCGCATACCTCCACTATTTTGTCTAACCGCCTGTTAAATAGCCGCTTCGGCCGTCGATACATCAATCACACAAACAAACACGTATCATTTGAGAATCATTCCTTTTTTTCGCTTCAATTAGATCTTTTGTGGTACCAGCACAAAAAGTAGGTACATACGTTTGTATAAAATTAAAATGCGTCGTTGGATCTTTAAAGTTAGGTGATCATTGTTGTGACTATTGTCGTGTTATTGAATGTTTTAGGAAACATTTGTCATTTTTTTTGGGGTAACTGTGAGTGATGGTTGTAATTTTTGATACTTTAGTGGATTTTTTCTTTAAAAGGTTCTATAGCCAAATGAAATGCAAACGGTAGACAATTCTAAGTTTTTTTTAGACAACTCAGGTAGCAGAGAAGCACATGGTCTCCTTGATGGAAAGTGGTTACCATGGCCTATAGGTATAGGCGTATTCAACATCAGGGAAATCACATTAGTGCCACCAACCTAATAAGAACAAGGAGTTTCTGTGCAGAAGACAAAGCAGGGCAAGTTAGTGGTCCTCCTACTAACAGCACAAAAACTCTTCCAATGAGCTCTGGCTACCCTATTCACCGCCAGTATCATAACTCAAGGTTATGATGGCCGCGGTATTCTGTAGGGTGGAGGTACTTCCCCAGATAGACCGGGCCTCAAATTAGCTAATTTTATGTCAGGTCTAAGCCACTGTCATGCCGCAGGCATTCCAAAAAATTCGGACGGGAATGTCGTTGAGTCCTAGCTCCTATAGACTGCTACAGATTTGTTATACCGTACCGGACAGATGACTTTAGGTACAATATAAGAAGCATGGTTCTAGTTGTTCAGTTTACTGATTTAAAAACATAAAGTATTATCAGCAGTTCAGTATACACACACACACTAAAATTGATTATTTGTAATGAAATGATGGCAAAGAAACTATCGAAAGACGATGAAATGAGTTAAAAAGGCATTGTGCGTAAGTAAATTTTATTTCGATACATACTTTATAATCTTTATTCAAAATTCCAGCTTCAACAATATTTATCTAGAAATTTTTCAAGAAGTGTCAGTTTTTAATACATTCCAACAATCTCACAAAAGTTGAATTCCCTAAATGTTGTGGTGCCTGGTTACTTGAGGTAGTATGATAATCTTCCAAAACATATAAAATAAATAAATGATTTTAAAAATTACAGTATTATAAGGAGGTGCATCCCGCGCCTCGAGAAAATTACATTTAAATAAATTAACATCGTAATCCATGCCGTGATCTTAAAGGTTCAACTGCCAAAATACAAGAATCATTCAGATTAAGACTCGGATATATTTGATTCCCAAATCACCGCACTCAAACGTCGATCAACTTAATTGATCATTCAACATGGACGCGCTAAACGGGAAATATTTAAAACTCAGACACTTAATCAATTTACAGAGATCGCAGCCACCACTCAATCATTCTGTTTTTACCGGAGATCAAGCTAGATGTAGAAAAGACAAGCTATTCTCCGATTTTAATGCCTACAAACAATGTTTTTTTATTTATAGTAGGTGAGGCATGTTGCATTTATTCTAGGTAATAACGAAGTTTTGATAGACGATTTTCAATCGTTGCTACCATTACCTCTGTGCAATCTACAAATATAAGTACTAAAATTAACGATATAAGTTCTATAACTTCCTCTTCAAATTCCAAAAAAATAACAAATTCAATCATATAATTAGAATACGTATTTTAAGAACCTTTTGTAAAATGTGTAACAAATAATTCTGCCCATACAATCGATAGATACAAAGTTTTGTACTTGGTACAAATTGAATAAAAATTTAAAAAGTGAAGTAGCATAAAATAATCAAATGACAAACTTAGTGATAATATATTATTAATGTCACTCAATCAATCAACCCATCGCAGTTCAATGCTGGACATAGCTCTCCCAATGTTGGAAGGCTTTGGTCTGCAGTTTCCATATTTAAAAAAATGTAGTACACCTATGAAAAAAAAAACCAAATACTTGTATTCATTATGTCATTGTTGTAGGCAACTCATTCATCATTCACATTTTAATGTTGTACCGAATTCCGTATCCGCCCAGCAGCTAATCATTTCACATTCGACTGACAATTCGTCAGCAGTGTGAATTCGGTAAAGGGCAATCTTTAGACGATTGGGTGCGACCTTATCTGCCTTTATGGTACGATCTTAAAAAAGATTTATGATAACGCACGGTCAGGACGCGGCCCACAAACACTTTAAAATAAATGACAAGGAGTCACTTCCAATTGTGATGGAAATGCTTTCTGCAGTAAAATTAAACTATAACCCTGTCGTTTAGAGAGATTTAAATGGCTTAGAGGTTTTTATTGGGTCTGCCTACGTTTAGTTTAGCCGGGTTGTGATCTTGTCCTGTTTTATGTCTCCCACCTGAGTCGCCTCTATCTGTTATGTTTATGTGCGATAAATGCCTGATGACTTTTTGTCCTTCTACTTATTCGATCTTAAACGCAAATTTAAATTCAATATTAATTTGTGAAACCAATAACTATAAAACTTAAATCTGAATGCACGATAAGTCTAGTATATTTAAATATTAATTCATCCTGCTAGATGTTTAGCGTTCATTGGCATTCTCGAGATAATGGTACAGATATTGATGGCAATAAATGTTTTAGTGTGGAACTTTGTACATGTAATGTTTTGTTGAGCATGTGGAAAGTATCAAGAGCGTTGTTAGTATTTAAATAATACAAAACGTTAATACTAAAAAGTGAGATGGCCTGATTACAATGGTAGGGAGGTTGAATCAAAGCATCCTAATAATCCTACTCCATCTTCAAATGAATTTTGTGGTCAAAATTGACATTGTTTGGCCAAAACACATTTGGCCATCCTCGCTCCATCAAGGTTTTTGAGACCCTTTTTAAATCAACCTTATCTGCCAAGATTACTGGGCCCTGTCTTTTTCTCGGGGTTGGGGAATACGTTGAATACGGGGTTGGGGAATTGACAGTTACTCCCATAAAGGTCAAGAATAGACAAATCCATAGAGGGAATAGGAAAGCCTACAATAATTTATTGCTACCCAGTCAACCAGACTGAAGACAAAATTTTCCCCTTAGATTTTTTTTACCACTTAGATGGCAGACAAGCACACGGCCCACCTGATAGAAAGTGGTCACCGTGGCCTTTGGACGCGTGCAAAAACAAGAGAGTCACACTCGCGCTGACAACCTTGCTGTCGTCAGTGTAAAAGACAAAGCAGGACAAGTTTTTGGTCTTTTCACTGACAGCACAAAAGCCCTCCAGTGAGCTCTTGCTACCCTACTCACCGCCGGGAACACAACACGAGGTTATTATGGCCGCGGTATTCTGTAGGTTGGAGGTGCTTCCCAGTCGGACTGCTCATTTGGACGGAAATACTGTCGTGTCCTACCTCCACAAAGATCCTTTAGATTATATGAACCCATGATCAATATTATCTATCGTAGCAACTTTTAAAGATCAACTTAGTAACAAATTCCAACAGCGGTAGTTTAAAATCCTCATAAGAATGTAGGTAATAATCCTTAATAATAATTAATAGTTACATTCCTTACGCCTAATATCACCTATTAGACGAATTTATGTAAGTAATCGTTGTCGTATCTATATCTCGGTTCACTGATTATCTGTAACCAGCTATACAACGCCATTGAAATTATTTTATCCGGTATTGAAGGCAAAGCTTGGGTTATCATATGAAATAATAATAACATTACAATATTTTGTACATTAAGTGCATTCGGGGTGTGGTGTTTCGGATAAGTGGGGACAGCTTATACGTCGTGATATGGGGTTGCAGCGTTAGGAACTTTTAGAAGTGTCACTTTGTAGTTACTTATTTTTTGGATAGGGCTGTGATCCATAATAATTGATACTCCTCTAGTGCGAGCAGCTCAGTATCGTCTCTGTTATCAAATTTAGTAATTAAATATTATTATGTTAGTGCATTAGTTTAGATAAATAAATAAATATTCAACGTTAGGGACATGGGGTCCAAGTGCTCGGTCTCTATATAAAGACTTGGCAAAGCAGCTGATCGACGCTACGCGTGACCAGAAGGCTGGTTATTATCTTGCACAGAGGTTAAGCATTGCCATTCAACGTGGCAATGCTGCCAGCCTTCTGGGTACGTTACCGGTCGGTGAGGATGCGGAGGAATTTCATGACGCATTATGTATGTAATTTTTATTTTAGTGTATTTTAGTAACTATATAATAATAGTTTTAGTTTCTGTATAGATTACTTAGAATGAGAATAATTTTTATCTTTAATTATTTATTTTATGTCGAATGTTTCAGAAAAGCACTTCCTTCAAGTAAGTACCTTTTAAACCCATCAAAATTATATTTGTTAATTATTGTTATTTTTATTCCTATGCTATAAATCAACATCTCCGTTTATGGTCCGTCAAAACACATTTTTGTCGAACTCGAATCCCGATCCTTATGCATAGTAGTCGCACTCGCTGCTACACCATCGAGATGGTTCTCTTTCTAATTAATTTTGCAATACATAATAAACAAAATTATTTACACCAATTTTATCACCCATTAGGCAATCATTATTATATGCTTCACTTAACTTTAAATGGTTCGGAGTCCTAGAGTTTACTCAAACTGTATTTACATGTAAAGAAACTTAAAATTGAGAAAACATTCCGTGACTTAAAAGGTGTCAGTTCTACGTCTTCCTATGTCTGTTATAAAATGTTTCCGTAGGCGTTGCTAACGATTTTCCAAAACGTAATGTCGCACCTAAGCAAGTTGTACCAGAGAGCATGTGAACATGTTTTTATTTATACCCTCACCAGCATGGAGGACAATCCATTTTTATTAAACACACTCAAATGCCACTTATTAACAAATGTAGGCGGGATTTTAGTTCAACTTTTATTAAGGTTGACACACATTATGAGAATAATTTTGATGGCAATAAAAGAAATTTATTCAAAAATTAATACGAAAATACTTTCATTGTTATCTACAGATATATTGTTAAAGTAGTTACGTACTTTATATTATGTAGATATGTTAGTATCATCCATTATGATCTATAAATTATTGCTTTTTTCATCATCAATCATCATTTTACCAGGCATATCTTAGCGTCATTACCGGCTGTACCCCAAAGTTAGGGTACCGCTTGCTCTTTCCCTTCTTTAGATTTGGGTTTCTTAGGGCTTTTTGGTTTAAGGGAGGGCCACCGGACAGCCTCCAACCCTGAAAAGGAAGCCTGTCCCAGCCTAAGGCCCCTGAAAGAGCTTTTGGGGATGTACTGATATCGTCACTGCATATGGGGGCATAGATAAAAATCTGGGTCAAAAATTAAACTAATTATGTTTTATTTTATAATACGAATCATTTTGTCAACCCTATCCTTTATTGCGTGATATCGAATGTAAAATGCGTTTATTTACGAACTGACTTTTAATTTCGAACAAACCAAAATACACTGAGGTTTAATACAAACACAGGTGACATGTAAGTACTTTTTGATGTTATAGACAGTAATATTGAAAATACAAAGGTAGTGACTCCGCTGACTTCGCGTTAATTACCTTCCTGGGAGTTTGATAATTATAATGATGTTACATGATAATAAAAAATGCAGGAGAATAATTTTACTTTATTATATTGTACCGAAATATTTTTGTAGTTGAAGGTGTCCACGGTAATCATCTACCAAAAGGTGGGTGACAGTTTGTGCTTATTACCGAATATCTCCATGATTTCATATTGATGACAAATCTGCTATTTCGCGGGCAAACAATTTAAGAAACACAACACTAATAAATTGGCGATAGCTTAAATGATACAGTATTAAAAGATCCTAACAACATCCTTGAGACCCAAGTTAATGATCTTGTATCATGAGATAAGCTGGGATGAGACTCTGGTGCAGGCCTTCCTCTGAGCAACCCTCAGAGTAAGGCATGTGCCACAACCTCAGAGATGCCTCGGAGGTTAGCTTCAGTTGCTCTCAGAAAAACCGAAAGTAATAACTAAACCTTTGGCTACAAAACACAAGCTTTAGAAGGAACTGTAAATAACATAACATAAACTCACGCCTATATCCCCGAAGGGGTAAGCAGAGGTGCTAGCACCCACATTTCACCAGTTTATGTTTAGGTCCCAATGTAATAGGTGGCCAGCCTATTGCCATTAACCGGGCACTTATATAAACCTGCGATAAATAGACACATAACTTCGAAAAGCATCGAAAAGTCATTGGTATGTGCCATGGTAAAACCTGGGATCGAACCCGAGACCTCGTCTCAGCAGTCCATTACCCATACCACTAGGCTACCGCGGTTCTGTGATCTCATATGATGATTCCTCGCATATTAAACAGTCGAGCAAAGTTTAGGTGCAAAACATAACTGGCAATATTGATCCTGAGTGTATTCAGATCAGTGAATGAAATTTTATAACATCTGCGTTGTTAAAAACCGGTAAAATCTTAATAATATCAGCCAAAAGTACTCCCAGCCCAGTTAAACTCATACATAAATGAATACGCACAAAATTATTTTACAGTTTTGCTTTTCTTGAATCGTTGTAATTTTTATCAATGGCGTGTGACGTATAAGACCTTATGCTCATGACTTACAATATAATGATCACTTACTTTTTTACCGTTGGAAGTCCTTCGAAAGGTATGCTCATCATATCTTAGTTATAACATCAGAGTTGACCCACTAAAATCACACGGTACAAAGTGAGGCATTATAGGATTCTCTGTACGTTTGGTCGGAGAAGGATTCCCACTCTTTTGAAGTAATTAATAGAGCGGGGATCTAAGTAGAAGCCAATATCCAGAACGGGTCTTGCAATTATTGTCCCATGGTAGAGACACCAACAAGCGGTGTGAACAGCTTCAAAAATTCCTCCGCGATCATGGTGTTTGCAACAGCGCCGAAATATCGGCAACTCAAAACAATGCAACGTGGTAAATATCCCAATTATTTTGATACTGCTGTGAGTGACCATGATAGTTTTAATACCTATATGGTGTGAACAGCTATGTAAGGATCTAATATAAATATGGAAAGATTGAAATTTTAACCGGCATTTGTTTCAGGTATTGTTTTATTATTCAAATTAAATAGTTCAATTATTGTAAAAGATATTTTTTTTTATTTTCCTTTTATTGGAATGAATCGAATCAAGAATGTAACAAAACTTGCGCAACGTATAGAAACAAACAAACTTTTTACTTATCTGACAAAGATAATATTTAAATAAAGATTACAAATAGACTAATAAAGATAATTTTCTCTGTTTAAAACTGCCAATTAGAAAATCATTTGCATAATTCAAAATTAAACTTAAGTCACAACTGTGCACGACACGTCGTTAATTTATCGATTAGAATTAAGTGGAATCAAGTTCTCGTTTTGAAATACTAATCACGTCGGTAGTTGACCTCTCATTGACACAACGCTCCTTTGCATCTCGAAACAATTAAAACAATCTACTTCGTAGTAACGTATCGGCCAGATCCGCATTCTCATCAAATGAGCCATCGACCTCACACAGCGTAGGCTTCAACAAATTTCTCCTTAGTGTTTTATGATTATTTTAATAAGAAAGCCACGTACATTGTAGTGGGGTTAAGTGAACACTTGTAATATTGGCTTTCGTTGAATCAAATTGATCGTAACTTAGGCTGTGTAAATAAAATTAAATATTCTTACCTCCAATAAAAAGGCTGTAACCACGAATGCTGACTTATATTTTCTTATGAATAAATCCAATGAATTTAATCGTGTTTATGAACAAATCATAAAACTGAATTTTAGATTTTGATAGCATTTCGTTATTGCTTTAAGGTTATCAGTTGTTACTTCATATGTCCAAGAACGCAGGAGTTGTGTTTTCATGTATGTTACATTTATTTTACATTTATGTTACCTTTTGACGATTAAACCACGAAATAAATTTCAACAAAATTTGGTAAAGAAGTAATTGTCCATATTTATGCTGAAAGGAACCAACAAATATTTGGAATGGAACTTTTTGGTTCCATCCAAATATTGACTAAATTTGGATCCTTAATAAAGGTTTCGTGTTTGAAATAACCAACATACTACGTAGCCGTCGAGGTCGCGGGAAAAAGCAAGTAAACTGGACTAAACGAAAGTTGACCTATGTATTTTGAGTCGGACTATCGTAAAAGCGCCGAAACAGCTGAACAATGAGAGCTGGATATATTTATTGGACGAATTTATTGGTCGCTTGAAAGTATTAAAGTCGATCGTATATCACCTTGACTGATGGTACAATCTTGATACAATAATTTATTTTTAATTGTATACTACAAAATGGAATTTCCTAATTGAATATAAATATTTATGTAGTTATTGTATATTTATGTAGTTGTAGTAGTTATTGGGTGTATTTTCTTTTTTTAAATATTGATTTAAAATTAAAATATAATTTTATTGTGACTTTAAAAGGAACGTAATCACTGGAACTAGACTGACTTCAAAATAGAAGAAGAATCTTATATTTCTCAACAATTCAACATATATTTATGCAATTTCATTAAAATATAAAGTCACTAGTTACAACTGATACAGTGACATATTACTATTAGGTACAGCAGTTACGTTACCGTAAGTAAACATTCTAATACAATATTATTCTAAGGACATTCACATAACTGATAAAGGATCTCATTCGAATATTCATAGAAGATTTTTATCGAACGAAAACAAATATATCACTCCAAGATTTCCATAAGACAACAATGAACCAATAACCAATAATGTAAAAAGGCTGACACTAATACATATTAATATATTTTGAACTAATTTTAATGCGCCATCTACGATTTTAGCAAACTTATTTTTGCCATCAATGAACTTTAAAACGGTTGAAATAAGAGCTATTTTGTTAAAGAGTACCAATTTTAGAAAGGTAATGTTAACTTTGTAAGTGGCCAACCGGCTTTGGATTTGTGCTCCGGGTGTCAAGTCATCGGTCGTTAATCTATATTAAAATAAACTTCATTGTTTCTCTTTATTACTAAAATTAAATTAGAGAGTACCTTATGACTGACAAAAATGAAACATCACGGATGTTGAATTATTGAAAGTTCATAGTTTTCTATTGGATACATGGTTCGTACGACTTTTAGATTATTTTTTTATACTACTTAGGTGGCAAACGAGCACACGGCCCACCTGATAGAAAATGGTTACCGTGACCTATGAACGTGTTTAACACCAGTGGAACCACATCCGTGCTGCCGACCCTGTAAGAACATAGATTTTATGTGCCGTCAGCGCAGAACACAAAATCAGGACAAGCCTTTGGTCTTCCCACTGATAGCACAAAATCTCTCTAGTGAGCTCTGGCTACCCTACTCACCACCGGGAACACAACACGAGGTTATTATAGCCGTAGTATTCTGTAGGGTGGAGGTACTTTCCCAGTCGGACTGCTCAATTCGGACGGGAATACCGTCGTGTCCTACCTCCTGAATATTTGGCGAGGCTACAATTTGTGGTACGACTTTTATAATATTTTTTATCTCCGCACTAGATTATGATAGCATGGCATCTTCAACGCTGATGCTGATCTTACCTGTGTTGGCGAATGAGTTGTTGGTTGGTGCGTTATGCTCGTAAATGCATACTACTTATATGTCTGTTTTGAGTTCAGATGATGGTTTTTGAAGTTTAATTGTTGTATTACTAAACCAACAGCACTTTCATCTGATTCACAATTAGGTCAAGTACGGCTCTTGCCTTATTTTCTCCATATAAACATCCTTGTACTTCACTAGCAATGAAGAATAATCATGCAATTGAATCCAATATTAAGTGCTTGATATCTTTCCTTCATGGGTGGTATATTAGTTGTAGCATCTTACTTGCCGATACATACAATTTGGAGACATAATCATTGTAGTTGCTGTCGATTCCTGCTCGGTGCAAATTGTTATACATGAATATAATTGTATTCATGTTTGCAATAGACAGCAATGGTGGTAGTGAAAAAATACTACTTGAAAACTACACCACTATCTATTAAGTAGTTATGTTATTATATATTATAGTGAAATCGATTATGATACAAAAAATTGAAATGGTCTAGGCGGGGTTCAAACCCGCGATCTTTCCCTTACAGGGGGAACGCTCTGACCACTAAGCCACCGAACCTTCACCTGAAACCAAAATTCTTCTATACATGTATCTGTCTTACGGCGACAGTGGTTTTGAACAGTTAGCATACCAAATGCTTATAATTTCATTCAATATATTATAGTAGTTTGTAAGTAGTATTTTTTCACTACCACCATTGTTGACCGTAGTAATTATTTTTTTTATACCACTAAGTTGGCAGACAAGCACACGGCCCATCTGATGGGAAGCGGTTACCGTGGCCTATGGACGTATGCAACACCAGGGGCACACTCGTGCTGCCGACCATGGAGAAACCTTCTGATGCCCCTCTTGAAGAACCCCATATTGTAGGCGCTTGGGAAATTCATTGAATTTCATTGGGATATACATGAATATAAACGTATACTTTTTTGCAACAGTCAGCAACAGTAGTAGTGAAAAAATACTACTACAAACTACTCCACTATCTATTAAGTAGACAGTGACTCCACTATCTATTAAGTAGATAGTGGTGTACTTTGTAAGTAGTATCTATTAGATATTACATAGATGTGAATCACAATCAATCAATCAATTAGCCCATCATAGTCCACTGCTGGACATAGGCCTCTCCCAATGTTGGGAGGCTTTGGCCTACTGTTTCCACGCTGGCCAGACGGGTTGGTACAGAGTTTTATTTCGAGTTTTCCTTCTCTCGTAGTGATGTCGTCTGCTTATTTTTCCATCAGTCACCTCTTACGACGGGGTGGTGATACTTGTATTCTTTCTCCGTCACCACACAGATATGAATGTATAAGAATAATATAAAAACAGCCCTCTCTGTTAAGGGCCACAATAGATTCGATCTGACTAATTGAAATTATTGTTGAACCGTCTAAGTGTTAAAACAAGAACACCCGTTTTCTTCCAAGAAAACGTGTACTTCATGTACTAACGATGTTACCATCAAGTACCTTATGCCTCACGACTAAGTAATTTTACATCGACTGTCTCGATCGAGTACATGGTTGACTCATTACTTATTATATTGTCTTTTATACAACAGAACAATATGTATTCTGTTACTAGTAATACTATACTATTAGTAGGTACAGTACTATTTTAATGAAATTCATTTGTGATTTTTGCATAAAAGTGCGAATGTTAAAGTACGATACAGTTTTTTTTAAACTTTGATTTAAATGATTAGTGTATCTTTTAATAATACATACATACATACATATAATCACGCTTTTATCCCCGGAGGGTTAAGCAGAAATTAATTAACATCCACATTTCAGCAATCATTAAATTCAGCCCCACGTAATTGGGGGTGAGCCTATTGCCGTCTTCCGGACACTATTGTTCACTCAAGCCATGCATTTGAGGCTGAGTCTGGGCTGTATTTATCTGTTTGATGTTAAACAGTCCTATCCCTGACCCGCCTCGGACGATGCCAAATGGGAAGAGATCCCGGGAACCACGCGGCTTTTAATAATAATATTGTCTTAATTGATTCAAAATGAGATTGATTCAAGATGAGTCAAAATTCAAAAGCTACAATTTTACAAGGTGCTAATAATTAAAAAAAAAACTGAGAAACTTTGTTTAAAATAATTTCATCATGACTTAAGTCTTGTTTGGACATGGACATACGGAAATGTACTTCGTGTCTTCTTGAGAAAGGCTGGCACTCGACATCTGGAGGGTTAACCTTATTGCACAAATATTAATACAAATCTGAATATTGCTCGTATTGCAATTCCTCTGTGCACTCCCGGATTTGCTGGAAGAGAACTCAACTTTAAGTCACGCTTGCCTTTATAAATTAGGTACATCTCACCTTTTTGCATAAATGTCATTTATGTGTACAATAAAGTATTAAAAAAATGAAAATTCAAAACATTGTTTAGTATCTATTGTATTATTCATTTTATTATTTATAATAATGTTCTGTTTCCCCAGAACTATCTTACATTTCATAGATACAAAATACTAGTAAAAATTGAACACTCGTCGCAGTGAGAGTTGGTGACGTAACCACTACGCGATCCGAGCATTACACATCGAATGACCTATTGATTTCTTTGAACATCATGATGCGTGCATTATTCAATAATAGCGGGACGCTTGAAACAATATTCACAGCGGTAAAGCTCCGAGTTAATCAGAACGCTAAAGATTGTGTCGAAAGACAAGAAATAAAAAAAAAACATTCATAAATACAATAGCGCAAGTCATATAGTTTCCGACGTCGTTTCTCAATAGATTATGCCGATAGTCCAGGCTGGGTGTTTGCCAGTTCAATTATCATTACCAGTCAAGATTCCGTCCAGTCACTCTGTTGTGGGTGACCCGCATTAAATCGGTTAATTCAAACTATTTATCAACTCCATTCGTTATGCATAGGATCAGATTTTGAAATTGTTTGATGATGTTATGGCGTTTTGTCTATTGTGTTACCACCCCGCCTGGCTTAGTGTGATGGGAGTATACCTACTATGTTAATCGGTGTATCACTGATTGAATCTATTGAGTATGTAGTTAAATAATACTCGGGCCATTATGATGCTCTTTAGTTAAAGCCTCCATACATGGATGGGACAACTATTACGACTGCATGTCGCATGTCTGTCTTCATACAAATTGTAGTTATTACTTTCTAGTACTACGTAGTAGCTTATTTGGTAGGATTTAATGGGATTTCTCGTTTAAATACGTCCGCTCAACGCAAATCAATATTATAATGTTCTGGTATACATCATATAATGCTATCTAGATCCGAACTACACCAAATTCTTAATGGCAGATAAGCATGCTTAGATGTATTTAGTACCAAACCAATAGAAAACAGGCATATTTATACAACCTGAAAAAGGTGGCTGGGACCGATTAGATGGGGCAGTCGAAGGATCGGACGAAATGGCGCACAATGGGAGAGGCCTAGGCTAGGCCTAGGTCCAGCAGAGGACTGCGGTGGGCTAATTGATTATTATATTATATGCTATTCCTGTTCTAATATTTTATCTACTGATCCATCTGTGGTACCTTCCTATTTCTACCACTCCAAACAGGTCCCACAAGCTTTTGTTGTTACAAGGTTAACCTGTTGTTACAAGTGTCTAGATCAATCGGGCATTTTGTACCATAATCATGACGTAGTAGATCTGGTAATCAACGACAACTTATAGTTTTAAGCCAACAAAGTTTTGCTTCAGCGTGTCCTCGTTGGAACAGTGGTACTAGAAGATTGTTATTTGAAAATAAAGTTAATCTCTGAACTCCAATAATAACCAATCACTGTATCTACAGCCTGTCATGTAATCAATAGTAAAATGTATTCGATACTAATACTAAGTATTAATGTTATAAGTATTCACGAAACGCTAATTTTTATAACTGGCAAAGGTAACAATGACACAATTGTTCGGCGTCAATGAATGGCAACAATGCATGACACAAATGAGCACCTAATTGGAACATTGCGACATCAACCAAAACCGTGATACTTAATAGGCAAAACTCGCCGTTCTCACACGAATACAACATCCATTTGTGTTGAAACGTAATGTATTTACTTAAGGTTTGACTAATCATACACTTTGAGCAGTGATAATTGAAGTACTATCAATAGTTTACGGGTTATTTTAGGCACTATACTGATGTATATCATCAAGTTAACCGAAATGTTATAATATATCTATAACAATCCTAGTCGTCGAAATGTTACATTTACGACACGTTTATAATATTTCCTGTGGCATAGCTAAAGAGCTTTCGACAGCTAAGTCGGAGATCGCAAGTTCGATTCCCGCTTAATGCAAATATTTTTATGTATGAATATGTTAATTTGCATCAGTCTGGCTGTTTCTTCAAGTTTATTTAAGTATGTAAATCGGCATTCTAGAACCCACACAGACTATTTTGTTAAGCTATGCTCACCTCTAGGTCACTTATAAAGTAAAAAACTTCTAAAAAAATACATATTAAGAATACGATTGTGGAGATTCAGACATTATATAATAGAATCAACATATTCGTTTGATTCATCCCTCTCAACTATTTTCCAACACACTGCTCAAAAAATGAAGATTAACAGTATTAAGAAGTTTTGGTAGCAATATCCAATAATCCCAATGATTTAGTGACATTCTGAAGTATGTCAGTCAGGGCTTGTAGAATCGTGTCGTGACGGCCGAAGTGGCGACTTCGTGATCCAAATTAATTAAAACAGAGACACTAAAGCTATCACGATTGGTTAAGACTTTAGACGGCTGCTTAATATGGACGCGGCTTGCTAATTAGACTGTTTGTTTTTGACTTGTGAATAAAATTCATAGAACCATATATGCTGGTGATTTTTTTGGATAACCATGAATTAATCTGAAGAGGACCACCTACCTAAATACGAAATTAAGGAGATACATCACCATTAAATCACACATTGTCAATTATCAATAAGTTAACTGATGATCAAATTAACAATGCTTCGTGATTTATCTCACAGTAACCATACAGCCCATGACATAATCCCCATCTCGCCCCTTATTACGTAGGACCCAAAATCATGGTGAAATGTGGGTGATATAAAGCTTTGCCTACCCCTCGAGTCATTATAACGTGAAAAATAACAAACATACACGACATCATCTCATAGCGTTTTTTCAGCTGTGTTTGCACTTTAAAGCAAAGGATCTTCCTATTCCTTACTATTTATTGTTGACTTTTCCAGAATCAAAGCTAACTTACTAGCCTTGAGAGCAGAACGAAAAGACTCGTCTATAGTGTAGCAGGTGCAACGACTAGCTCATCAGTATCTGACATATACACTCACTCACCAATTTGAGCATTTATACCATTGTTATCAACAGTGTTAGCTTTTTCTCGGGTATTTTTAAGATGCGCGATCTTCACATACTTGCATTGTAATTCAAATGACAGGTACCTTTATTAATGAAAAAAGTGGAATAATTCACATAAATTAACTTGTAATATTCATGCCTTACCTTATTTAACAGAAATTATTCATTTAAGCGAAACATTGTCTTGCGTCAATGCAAAAAATACTTGCTGATGATTAATGTCAATTATAATGGTATACAGGAGGTGATTAACACCAAAAACCTCCTTTATTTCATTGCAAATTGAATGAAGGCATGTCTAAAAGTGATGTGGCCTATAAGACAAAACACTGACCCACCACTGAGTGGCATAAGTCTGCGCGCAAACCGTCACATTTCAAAATACAATATGCTAATTACTATCCTTTTTTTCTACCCTACGAGCTCTGAGAAGTGTATGCAAATTCCTCTCGGACCTTTAATTACATTTCGAACACGACTGACGACGGCGTTAAAGATGCAGTTTTGAGAATTGTCAGTGTTTGCTCTGCGCGTGCGCACTGAGATTTAAATGGTAAGAGGATTTAGTGAGACCATTGTGAGTAACTATGAAAATGTTTACTGCTGTTGTAGGGTTGTCGCACATTTTAGTAATTTTTATATTTTCATAATAATGTGGCTTACCCAAGAATGTTTAATAGTAATTACTTTAAATAATTTATTTACAAAATGGAATATTTAATGAAAAAGATTAAGTTCATCAATTTATTGACACGTCAAGTCAAGAGACCTCCATTGAATTTTGTGTAAAACCATATATCACAGTAGCAAAAACAACCATTAAGTCCTTCTTAGAAATCCATTCAAGGTATCAAACTCGAAATCAATGCGACATAATCAAAGTAAACGTGTTCCAAACCATTGAAAGTGTCTCCAATCAACAATGGGAGGCGACATTAATTCTATCCATCATGTCGATCCCAAAAAGGGTTGAAGTTCATTAAGAGATGCATTCCTCAAGTATTATTCTTTGAAAACTGGTAATAAAAATAATAACAAGGCGGCCACCCTGCCAAGTGCTATCAGCTCCATCTGTTGTCGCGGCGGACAAACTCACCTAATGAACGATGATAAATCATATTCGAGAGGCGGCTCGGTGCCTGTGCCACGGTGTTCTTGCGACGATTCAATACACGTCTACATTACTAAATACGCAATCCATTTCTGTGCAAGTTTCATCGGATGAGTTAATGTTTATTATTGTAACGGCAATGTATAGCGAGCAATTCGTGTGCGTGAATATTAAAGTGATGTTTAAGAGCAACTGTGAGGTGTCTCTGGGCCCATGTCCCTGCCCGCACTCCATTGTGCTTACTAATGATTTTATGCAAATGCAGCCTCTTTAGATCGAAGTCTTAGCGCGATCTCAAACCGTCAGGTACCGGGCTCATTATTAATAATTTGAAATATGACTTGAGAGTTTTCAACATTATTATCGTGAAATAAATTAGTTTTATTAGTTTGTTGTTTGACAGTATCAAGCGGAAAGCTATATAATATATCTAGTCTTTTATTAGGCAGATTCTAGTACCTGTATAGTAAAATATTCTGATTTAGAAGTGCAAGTAGTAGATAAATCTGGATTATTCTATTTGTATGTTTTCAACAAATTGTTGCGCAAGAGCATCGCCGAGGAAATCAGGGTACAGTTCTATACAAAATAACAATAAAGAAAGTTCGAAAGTACTTCAGCGGCGGTTAGGAGGTCAGATGGTTGCCTCTGTAAAAGCCCGGATGAAACCATTCATGAAAAGGAGGAGCAAGAAAGAAGACCCCGAGTACCGGAATGCAAACCTTAGATGCAACCGGGATTGACCTCTATATAGTATAAGTACCTACTGAAGGGTGATATTTGAATCACTCTCTAAAATTTTACATAGGTACATACAGTTACCTATTGCTGTCAAGCGGGCACATCATCCTAGACTATATGTTTACTCTCAGATGGAGAATAGATCTATCCCTTAATCGCCATCTACGATACCCTCGGGAAGAGATGGAGTGGCTCTATTTTGCTGCACCGGAAACCGGTCTTAAAAACCTAAACCCTTCAACTGAAAACTGACAATAAATAGTTTATAACGTAATTGTACATATAATGTAAGTATGATCATTGTAACATGGTATATTATTATGTATGTAATGATAACCCTCTTTTCTGAGACTTTGCCTTCAAGCGAGGTCTAATTACCGTGTCCTATATAAAGAAGCAAAAAACATTTAATATATTTGTTATAACTACGAATATGCTCGTGAAAAGTATTATCCAAGCATGATACAGACATTATGGCTAATTTATTAACCCATCTTTTCTTATCTAGCTACATCGTGTGTGGTCTATTAGATATATTATGCAAAAATTATAATCCGCGAATTTTTGTAACTTAAATGAAGTATTTTGTATCCTAATCAGCTATTTAGAAGGAGATCACGCTCTTAGATTCCGCCCACATTGGACTCGTTTCAAAGTCGATAGTAGGTATGTGACTTTTGTATTCAAAAACAATATTCTCCAATAATTTGTCTGAAAAAAGTTTGTGAAATATCTTACAAATCAATTTGGTCAGTTTTTGTATGAAATTTTACCAAAGATTGAATGGAACCAAATATTTTTTTGTTTTTTTTTTAATGAGGCTTATGATTTTGACATACTATGTATGTTTGTATGTATGTGTGTACGTACGTAGCTTCATCTGTTCGGTTAATATCTTATCAACTGCTTATTAAAACTGGACAAATGAGTTATTGTTAGAAGCGTCTCAGCCGTCGTATGCCACTTATCTACTCTAACAAACCAATACATTCTAGAAAAAGGTGGCATACCACCACGGCTATCCTTGATATTTTTCTTGTTTAATAATCCAGCTAAGCTAAAGGTAACGGGTACCGAAAAAACGGTCGTGTCCTAATACAAACAGCTCTATTCGATAACATATTTTCATAAGCTCCTCATTACTATTGCTTTACCATACAAGAATTTTGACAACATGGCCTAGGCTATGGTCTTTCATGCATCTTATTCGTGCGCACATTTCAACAAACAAAAGCAACCGAAAAATGTTCATCTCAAAGGAATTTCTAAACACTGATTCACCGGAATACCTTACAATCCCACGTTTCCTGCGCGACGAAGAACAAAGCTAATCGTTACTTAACCTTAATTGCCATAATTACCCGCTATACCGACAAAATGATTTATTATCTAAACGGTAGCTAAATAACTAAATAGTGTCTAAAATTTTACATTTTCACAGGAAACGATTCGACTGCGACATTACAGCGATTGTCATAAAAAAAGTGAAAAAAAACGAATTCTTCCATAACACAATTTAACAAATAAATTCGTATCCATCGATCCCATAGGTACTAGGCAAGCTTATTCTGTGGGCCATAGAAGTTTGGTTTGATTATGTCTGTGTAAAAATAATTTAGGCTATATGCAGTGAGTAATTCGAACCAATTTTAAGGTTTACTTTTTTGCAGAAGCAAGGGGTGGTGGAAAATGGGGATTGGATGTCTGTTCTGTTGTTCATCATCTGACCCCTAATCCTAAGATTTAGGTACATGTGAGTTTCACTTGGTCCTAATTTTTTTACTCTGCTTACTTAATACAAAAATGATCGCGTTAAATGGTTTGGTTCAAATGGTCATCGGTAGTATCGTTGTCGTCACGTTCTCGGGTCGTTAACTATGAACCTTTATTTGGCTAATGTTTGCCTCTCGTCGGTATTCGATGGTCAGTGTGGGAATATACAAGTTTGCACTTGGAAATAAATGAATGAAGTCGTTTGTACTGTCGGTAATGAATGAATAGTGTTAAATGGAGAACAAAAATTAGATGCTGAGTTTTACTTACTAGTTAAGAGTTAAATCATTTTTTATTATTTAGTGTGATTGAGTTGATTATACCGAAATGTGACAGCTTATTTTGATTGTGTGCTTTATGACTTTTATTTCGATACGTAATTATTATGTCTTCACTGGTATGAGATGCTTTATTTGAGGAACTTATAACTATTCAGTTCCTACTGTTGCTCTCACAATGAGAGTATATATTATAAGTATAACTCGTTTGATTATGATCAAAGATTTCTGAGTTCAGTTATTTTACACTAAATATGTCTGAAAAATGGCATGATTAAGCAAAGTTAAGCTGAATACAAATAAAACTCAACTTGAATAATTATTTTATTACGTCTAGTATGATGGTAGATTCATATTTTTTCCAGTACGTGTGAAAACGTCATTTTGATTGATTTCTAAAATTACTGGGAGCTTAATTTCTTCCTATTTTACTTTCTATTCTATATTCCTCATCTTCCCCTCCGGAGAGGATCCTTTGGTTAGTTCCCAATATATTCAGCACTGGACGTCCCGGGTCTTTATTAACTGTATTGATAGTAAAAAAAATTGTGTATGCAATAACTATTTTGCCTGTCTGTAGATATAATCTTATAAGTCGAATATCACGAACATAAACGAATATCACAACTTTGCTTCATTTATCATATCTACATCACTATGTAAGTCATTGACTTAGTCAATCAAAAACAATGTCGATAGTGGCTAACTAATTACCATACATAATTCTTGATCCATCAATCTGATATCAATATAATTTATACATTATAAGAGAACGCAGTCAGAATGGCCGCGCAAATTAGACTGCTGGATATATCGCTTATTAACCTTTGATATAACTATTGTATTTGTGTATTAGGTTTATTGGGGCCCACTAATCTCTATCAAAAAAAATCTTGTATATTCTTTTATACTTAACAACTTGCTCAGACCAAAAGTCGTGACCCACTTAAACGAATAGATTAGCCTAATGATTAATTAACCAAAGTCTGTAATAAGCTCACTGGCCTCGCTTGACAATAAATTTTATTAGTCCCAACAATAAATAACTCAATGTGTTCCTATTCTCATTAAGATAAAAATATTGGGATGAAATATAACAGCCGTTCGTTACATACATATTTATTAGATAATGTGTGAAAAATACAAGAAAGTCGTAATCACATGACTTTATGTAATACAGGCAGGTCGCCAAAAATATCTATTTTTTTTAATAATTAATGATTAAACCCGGATGATCAGAGTAATTCGGACATTTGCGTCACCAGGAATGCGCTTTACGTCATACACATAATACTAAGTCTTATAAATCTTTTGAAGAGCCGCTCGTAATTTGAAAATAGCAATTATACGTTTACGCGCGTAATTTGAAATGTACTTGCTAATAAAGTCTGTGGATGTCTCTATTAACTTTAATTTATAGATAGAACAACTTTTTTAAGAATGCCACTTCTTACGTGGCTTTACAAAGATTTTCGCCGTGGCCTATAGACGTTTGCAACACCAGGGGTGTTACACTCGCGCTGCTGACCATGAAGAAAGCTCTCTTGAAGAACCTCAAATTGTAGGCACTTGAGAAAACCGCAGCAGGGAGGTTATTCCACAGCTTGAGCGTGCGTGGGATAAAGTATCTTTCATACCGCATAGTGTGCACCGTCTCAGATCGCAATGTGTGAGGATGAATTCCCTGCCTATGGTGAGCGGTGTGATAATAGAACGTAGCTGTGGGCAATATGTCAAACAATTCCTTTGAGCACAAACCATTGTATAGGCGGTAGAACACAAAGCGAAGCAAAGTCCCTCCTAAACCTGAGAAGTTCCACATCGCCTGCGAGTATGAGATTGTTGACCAGCCTCAACTCTCGTCTTTGCACCGAGTCAAAGGGGTCTCTGAATGTAACTGCGAATGCACTTCCAGAACTATATATTTCTTCAAGTTGGCAATCAAACATCTAACCAATCTGATAGAAATCACAATATTAAAATGTTTTGTGTCACCCTAAAAACATTCGTATATCAGTTTTTGTATCTCTAGAAAAGGACTCAAAACATTAATTACCAATAAAAGTACATCCGCGTTATATCATCTTTTAATTATATAATTATGTCATAGTTTACGTAGCACTTCTGGTAAAACCCGAGTGTCGATTATGAAAGACACAAGAACTATAATTAGCAAACAATATATGAGACAAAAACTATACGACATAGTTATGAGTCGTCACATGGCATAATTGTGAATATAATTAATTAAACCGGATCTGGAAACGAGCTGTACACAATTATATTAGTTAAGTCTTTGTAAGTGCCACTTTTATTCAAAACTATTTTATTCACTGTTAGTTTAAGTTCCTACAAAACTTTCAAATCTGTTTTTTTATTCAACTTAGGTGTGTCTGCCACCTAAGTTGAATAAAAAAACAGATTTGAAAGTTTCAACACACAGTCCACCTGATGGAAAGTGGTTACCGTGGCCTATGAACGTGTGTAACACCAGTGGAGTCACATCCGTGCTGCCTACAGAGATTTTAAGTGCCTTCAGTGGAGAACACAAAATTAGGAGTCTTCTCACTGATAGCACAAAAACTCTTCAGTGAGCTCTGGCTACCCTACGCGCCGCCGAGGACACAACACTAGGTGTATTACAAAACCGACGGTTTAAGTAAAATGATTAATTATGAAAATAATGAATAATGATTTTTTTTCTATTACTCACAGATCTTCTGGTTTATTATAGAAGACTAGGTATACTGGATAGAACATTTACACATTATACATACTGTGACTTATAGCCATTTTGTCACCATAGTTGATTGTTAAAGCTGCTCCTATCAGTAAATTGTCAACCGCAGTCATGGTTAATGTATCAGATCATCATCAGATAGTTAAGTTAGTAATCATCAGATAGTTTACGCATTAACCATTACATACATCTCCATTAATTCGAATAAAATCCGCAATTTGCTAAAAATGACTACAGCGCCTCGAATGTTAGATATTAACTAACAACTTCATGAAACAAACATTTTGTGTGCATATGGACTTGATCAAACAATCGTTATGAAACTATATGTACAAACGCACCATCATGAGTATATTATGAACAAACATAAATATGCTGAATATTGTCAAACTATGTACTTACCAACTATAAGGAACTTTTCAAAAGTCATCATCGCAATCTTTAAATAGCAGAAGATTACATTGTATGAACGGAATTTTCTAATATTTATATGTTTGTGACATGACGTGTGCCTATATGTACATATTTTCTTGATAATGATCGCATTGTTGATCCAGTAATTGTAAATTCAACTGTTGATCACCATGTTGGGTAGAAGTAGGTACAATTGATTTGTATGTTTGACGAAGAACATTTTTTCTGATCCTAAAGGAAACTGACCGTAAGGTTAATTGGGAATATAATTATATATTTTTTTTATACCACTTAGGTGGCAGACAAGCACATGGCCCACCTGATGGAAAGTGGTTACCGTGGCCTATGGACGTGTGCAACACTCGCGCTGCCAACCCTGTAAACACAGACAGTTTCTGTGCCGTCAGTGTAAAAGACGAAGCAGGACAAGCTTTTGGTCTTCCCACTGACAGGACCAAAACTCTCTAGTGAGCTCTGGCTATCCTACTCACCGCGGGGAACACAACACAAGGTTATTATGACCGCGGTATTCTATAGAGCGGAGTTACTTCCCTAGTCGGACTACTCAATTGGACGGAAATACCATCGTGCCCTACCTCCTCGTGTATCGTCGTGTTCTACCTCCTCGTAACATCTACCGGGGTATTCTTACACATAGTCTGAACAAATAATTGATATAAGGGAGTTTTATTTAATAGGCATCTCTTATAGAGTTCATATCTGCATCAAAATGTCCAGAAATCTAGATGTACAGAGAAATATTAAATTAAATAATTGTCATTGATGATAAGATAGAGATCCACAAAATGAGTGTTAAAAGGGAATAAAAAAGAACTTTAGATTATTTCCATATTTATACTTTATTACAGTAACGTAAGCCTCCCAACGCTGGGAGAGGCCAATGTCCAGCAGTCCAGCAGCTAGATGATGACAGTAACCTGTGTAATAGAAGTAGATTAGCGGATATCTGATCGACAAGTAGCAGTTTTTTTACTCCATAGATTGCAGTTGTGGATATTATTCTAATGTACATTGTAGTCTGTTATGACTTACGGTGCCGAAACGTGGACACTTACAGTGGGGCTGGTTCATAGCTTAAAAGTCGCGCAGCGGGCTATGGAGCGAGCTATGCTTGGAGTTTCTCTGAAGGATAGAATTCGAAACGAGGTTATCTGACAGAGTACTAAAGTTACCTACATAGGTCACATAATAAGCACGCTGAAGTGGCAGTGGGCTGGCCACGTTTGTCGAAGGACCGATGGCCGTTGGAACAAACGAGTTCTAGTGTGGAGCCCGCGAGAAGGTAAACGCAAGGTAGGACGCCCCCTAGCCAGATGGACGGACGACCTGAAAAAGGTGGCTGGGACAGACTGGATGCGGAAGGCAGAAGATCGGAAGAAATGTCGCACATTGGGAGAGGCCTATGTCCAGCAGTGGATTGCGGTGGGCTAATTGATTGATTGATTGACATTGTAGATCTAATATTTTGTCATTATTTAAAACAGTCTCTTTAAGAGTTTCTGCTTACATAACCATTCATAACACTAATTCATTATAATTTAAGTCTAAAATTTAATTTAAACATTTAAATATTACACGTGTGGCTCACAATACCTTTTCTTATTTAATATTTTGAGCTGTTATGGTTATAAAGTTAGCTACTATAATTTTAAATCACTCTGCATCATTCCTCTAAGATGAAACTTCAACCGCATTCGAGCTTGTTAACAATAGATTCAAATATACAGAGTATAAATAGGCTTGTCATATAACGTTCTATATTAGTCGAGTCAAACAAAGATTCACAATTTTAAATCTTTTAATTGGCATTAAGTATGACGACAGACAGTGACTTGCCTAATCTGACTTATGATATTATTCATATAGAGCTGATAGTAAGGTGATACAATAACTTTGTTTGTGTGTTCCGTAGAAGTTTTGATTAATGTACTGAACATCCCTCAAACTCGAACTCGAACTCAAAGAAATGTCAAAATTTCATATTTAAACAAAAGAATACTTCATGCTAGTTATCTACTACTTCTAATACGGATGGTTGATAGTAATAATCACTGCTATTCTTATTGTGTTAACAAATCTGTACCTTACATTAGGAAGAGTGAGGAATTGAAAACGTATTTTTGTATAGTTACTCATAAAAAAATTGAGTTTCCTCATATAGGTTTTTGGTGTAATTTCTTAAAAATAACGATATTCTTATATAAGCATTACCATATTACTAGGTAATGCTGCTAGTCTCCTAAGAACGTTACCACAAGATGCATGCGTGGCGGAGGAATTCCACGACGCGTTCTTATTTAAGGTATTAATTTGTTCTTTTATTTTTAGTTTTATTGTTAATTTTTGGTGCCTATCCTAATCATTAGGATATATAATTATACAAGAATTGTATAACTGTGAATAATGACCAAACTACTAAACAAATAATACATATTATAAACAAATAAGGTGAATAAAATGTTTAAGTATCTTAAAAACTGCTAGAACAAGAACTATTAAGTAATTATTTATTATTTATTGCCTTTTTCTCAACCTGAATATCAGAAAATATATAAATTTAACTTAACTGTTTTCAAATTATTTCATAGGTTCAGTGTTGTATCAACTCTTATCACATCTCAGCATGGATTCCATTCTAATCTGTCACGTTTGAGGTCGAACGGTGTAAAGTTCATCAATGCTGAATTCAATTATCGATTACACCATTGTGTTCCGCTCTTTCGATTTATATTTAAATACCAGACGTTTACTAGAATGTATTGTGAAATTAGACAACTACTTTATTGTATTTGACGACATAGACCGCCCGTGAGTACTCTCGTTATAAAGTATTCGAAAGTTTATATGTAACTTCATGTTTATTTTGATGGACCTGAAATATTTTGTAGTATTATGTACTGGTGACTAAAGATGTAACCGCACTAGCGTGATACTGCAGCGGCGCGGCGTGAGTCAACTATGCCACGATGCACCGCGCCGCTACGCTGCTGTGCCGCTATAGTGCGTTTTACTTCATAAGACTTATATACATTGCAAATGATAGTTAAGGTTTGAACGTTGTATGTAACACAGTTGAATAATTCACGTTGTATAATAATTAAAGGGAATAAGAATATAACATTATTGTAATACACTAAAAATATAATAAAAGTAAAACAATTAAGTAAGAATATAAACAAAGAATAAGAACTCTTCCTCTCTCCAAATACTATGCTGTGCCCGACAGGGTCCATAATTGTACCCTTTTTCATACTGAACAACTGTATATATTATGTCACATTATGGAACGCAATAAATAAATAAATAAATAGATAATAATACATAATAACATACACTTTCTATGTTTAAGCTTTCAAGATGCAGTAGCACGTTTTATAGGCGATGTAAATATGGTGGATCAAAATGCTTTATTGTCAAAACAAACAATTGTTTTGACAATAGAGTGACATGATTTAAGGTACTTTTAAAACCAATTCAGTAGTATATTTCTTGGATAATTTTTCAGAAAAAGTACCTTCATCAGCTATTCAAAAAAAATTGGATTTAAGTAAATCCCCATTAATTATACTACAAGATTCTACACCAGAACTTCAACCATAAAAGGTACAAGAAGATTTTATTCTTTGCCAAGTTGAACCCATTAAACCTTAATTAAGCACCCTCATTATACAGTACCTTCATTATATATCAATCCTAAAATAATAATCAATTTGGTAGCATCAGAGCCCCAATTATGTAGGAACATTGTCTCTTAAACAAAAACCAAGCTTGATGGAGTGAAGCGACAATGGCCTGGTGCCCTGGTGGTCCCCCAGGCTTGTTGTAATCTGTCATCTGAACTGTCAAATTACTAACGGCCGGGCGACCGATCGGCTACTGAACTTGTTGTAGATAAGAGCTGCAAGTGGTCTAAGATTAATTTGAAAGATACGACACTTTTTCCTAAACTGTAGCCTATACCAACTATTGCTTATATTACTTTCGTAAAATCATTTATTGTATATAAACGTGTTAGGTTATGTTAAGGTATATATCATCTTTAGTCCAAAAAACTCACTTTTTATAACAACATGTCCTTAAATTGAAACGATATAAAAATAATAGGAATTTTTATATCATTAAAATTAGACAATAAGGCTGATCGTGGTATATTACGTGTAAAAAATTTTCATACAGTTTTGCTATTGTACAATGAAAAGTATGCATATTATCAATTTATCTTTAACCGACTGCCGTTGTGTTCAACCAGTTAAAACAATTGCACAGATACCAACTTTAAGCTTACTATGAACAAAACTCTTATACACCTTGTAGTAGAAGCAAAAGTAGTCGCTTCCAGTAGGAGCGGAGCAAAATTGTATCTATATTCTTGTAAATATTAGTTTTATCGTTATTTAGTTTAACTTTAAAATTTAAATAAACCTTTAATTGGTATATTTAAAACAAACATACGAGTAACTAAAATAGATTGAAGGTAAAAACGTCCACTTAGTCTACAAGTTAATCTTTGGACATGCACAAAATAAATTGAATGAATGTAGGCGTACCTTCATGGCGACACCTGATTCTTCTTTTATATTTTTTACTCGGAATGTTAATTAATTTTTGCTGTCAACCGTAGTCCAACAAACATAATGATTAATTATGATTTTAAGACTGTAGATATCCTGGTCTCATAAAATGTGCAGAAACAATAATTTATCAAGCTTTGGCGCAAAAAAGTGAATAAATATTTTACCTTTACGAGTATCTAGAATGTCTCTACATACTATTTAAAAGGTACATATAATGGAAAAACGTTTATAAATGTAAACAAACATATTCCTGTACACAAATTGTACATTGAGCGGATATTGAAACTGCGAATTTTCGCATACAAGTCGAATACTCTGCCATGCCACTACGTCAAATTGGAGATAGTGGAAGTTAGAGCAATGCTATAGAAATAAACCCCAGTTAGCAGCTACTGTAGTGCCTATAGGTATAACTAAATAATAAGGTATGTAATATTGTAGGTATTACATAATGTAATGCCGATACATTGCTGGTTTATTTTATATTCAAACTTTTTAATTAACTTTAAAAAATTCACAATCGTCTTTATTAGCATGAAATAAATATATCTCAATAAAAAATACTTATTTCTGTCAAACTCAAAGATCGTTTAAATTATGCGAATCGCCATTCAAAGTTCAATATAATTAATGAGAACATCAGCCATCGAATGAAGAATAATTCCGATCTTTGTATCGCAATCAAACTGTTCATAATGTTTGAAATAAGGCTTCAGATATTGAAACAAATGACTATAATTTATCGAGTACTCCAATACCAATTAAAGCACTGTGAATATCGATTACAAGCAAAGTACATGTTTTAATTTATTTTGGGTCAATGACATTATTCAAACAAACAGCTATTTTAAGGTTTTTTTTATATGCGGATATCTTTGTCGCCTCTGGCTCACCTCACTCAGATAGAATGACGGACTCGTAGGTACGTCATGGGACCTCGATTGGCCTTGACCGCCAACATGTCCCTGACATGTTACTGGGGATCAAATACGGGAGAGACTCAATAAAGAGGCGATGGCTAGGTCGAAATTCAACAAGTCACATTTAAAACCACCGTTGGTCGGGGTAGATGTACTTAACCAACACTCATTTTGAGGATGTTGTGTTAAAGTATGTTAGCTAAAAAGAGGTTATTCCGGTCCAAATGAGCAGTCCGACTGGGGATGTACCTTCGCCCTACAGAATACCGCGGCCATAATAACCTTGTGTTGTGTTCCCGGTGGTAAGTAAAGTAACCACAGCTCACTGGCAAGTTTTTGTGCTGTCACTGGGAAGAACAAAGACTTGGCCTGCTTTATCTTCTACACTGTCGACACAGAAACTCTCTGTGCTTACAGGGTCGGTCGCGCGGGAATCGTTTGGTGTTGTACACGTCAATAGGCCACGGTAACCACTTTCCATCAGGTGGGACGTATGCTTGTCTGCCACTCAACTGCATTCAAAAAGCTCGAGCTATTAATAACGTCAAGATAAAATTACAAATGAAGTAATGGTTGTAAATTGAACATTGTTATGATTAGAAAACCATTGAATTAAAATGTTAGACAATGGTATAACTCGATAAGGTATGAATATGCACCGACCTGGATTCCATGGGTGGCTTGCGATGTGTTTCTTGTCCACCGAAGTGCAGGCGCTTCAATAGAAACTGGTTAACAACTCACCACTTTACTAGGTCTTTAGAAAATTCTCTAAAGACCTAGAACAGTGATGGATATTAACCAGTTAAGTTTAGGATGTAGTAAACAGTAAACTTAAACGCTCGTATTCACCATTCGATTTGTATTCTATACATGTATCTATAGAGACATTAGTCCTATTGATATTCCTCAGTTGCACTTCGACATCAGGAATTAACGCACAATTTTCGGCAGGTAATTAATTATGTTGATAAAATATTGAACCCACAACCTCTATAACTATTAAGCTATCGACACTTTTCAAAAATTAAAGTAGGTACTGTGTAGTGCAGAGATCTACATAAATTTTCGTAAACTACTGCCGCCAGCCATCTCAGTCGTACCGTTCACTCTCCGTCTGCCGCGGCGGAAGACACCAGCTCAAAAAAGACCATTAAATGTGCCGAATTGAAGCCACTGTACTATTTTGTGCCGATAGTGGTGGAGTATTGGGGTGCTGGAGTAGGGAGGCCAAAAATCTTAGAAAAGAAATGGGAGGCAACTGGTGACTCCCGTTCCGGAGCATTCCTTGTGCAAACGCTGACTATTGCAATCCAGCGTGGATACGCGGAGAGGGTAATAGGTACTTTTGCACCGGGACCGGTCAGTAGATTAATTTATTGACTTAATGTCTACATTTATTTGTGTGATTTGTATGAATTATAGACAAATATTGTCTATTTATATTAGGTAGTAGGATTCTGAGTCTGAGAGTACCTTTCAACACAGATATAATTCTCTAATGCTCTGTTGTTATGTCAGTTTTTCTCAAGTATATCTGGGTCAAAAGTTAGGTTACCAACAATTGCAAGGATTTCAAAGGTTACAATACAATCACGCAATAACTTACAGTAACAATATTTTCAACAAGCTGACGTATTAATTTATTAAACAAATAATGCCACAATACCTCAAAGTGTATTGTTTCTCATTGTGAAATTGTTTGAACACCATTAATTATATCTAAAATGATAAAAGGCTAGATTCGTGTCTACTGCTAAGCGAACTCCTAAATGCCACTTTAATTGATTTAGCGAGTGATTGTGGTGTTAAGTAATCGCTGTCATAGTTCGCAACTGCGCTGGCAGGGGCTCGGCAACGTTTGCACTAATTTTATACTGTCACTGTCAAATTCGAGTATGCTTTATTACGGACAATGTAATAATAACTTTCGAAATGTTCGCTGATAATTATTGACATTGGTATAGACAAAGTATTTCTAACAAAATACATCGCAAAAAACAGCTTAAAATACGCGTTATATGTGAGTAAACTAATATTAATCAAATCAATCAATTAGCCCACCGAAACACACAGCTGGACATAGGCCTCTCCCAATGTGAGCCATTTCGTTCGGTCCTCCGTCTTCCACATCCAGTCTGTCCCAGCCACCTTTATAGGTACTCAGTCCATCTGGCGAGGGGGTGGCCAACCTTCCGTTTGCCATTTCGCGGTCTCCACTCTAGGACTACTAACGTAAAAAATATTCTTTAAACTGTCAATATGTGCATTATCCTTGTGGTGAAGGAGAAATAATACAAGTAGGTATCACCACCCCATCTCATCCAAAGGGAGTCGTAAGAGGCGACGAACGTAAAAATGCGCAAACGATATTAATGAGAGAGAAGGAAAACTTGAAATAAAATCCTGTACCAACCCATTTGGCCAGCGTGGAAACAGTAGGCCAAAGCTTCCCTACATTGGGAGAGTCGTAGTCCAGCAGTAGACTGAGAAGAGTTAGTTGTTTGTTGTGTGCATGTGATGGGCTTTATGTTTACTGTCAAATGGAGAACAATCCTATCTTTAAGTTGCCTTCTACAATAGAAGAGATGGGATAGCCCTATTCTACTCGGTGTACTATATGGTATTGGTGCCGATAATGCGATCCAAAATATACCGTAAGTGGCAATAGTTAACATAACGACTTTCTAAAACCTTAAAATAACTTGGACACTGGGACAAGTTTTTGATCTGGCAGATTCCTTGCATAAGAAAAATTCGTAGCTGTTAACAAGTTCCACCATGTCATGTCGAGATCAACATTAACTACATTAGCTACATAATTTCACAGACGCCAAACAAACAACCTCCTCCATACCTCTCTGGACTCCCACACCGACGTAATTATTGCGGTCCATGAGTTCGTTCCTCAGTCTATGCGCAGAACGATCGATCAATGCGAATAAGTAAACATAACGAATAGCCATCACTGAGGTCAAAGGAATGTGCAACCTCATAATTCCAATGGTTCCCTTCCATTATTCATCTTCAAATAATAGTTTGCACCCCATAGCTCAAGGTTTTAAGTTTATGAAGGCATATTAAATGAATGGTCGTGTGGTGTTTGTTGGTTATTAATAATAGTGTAATGAATAACACTGTTGTATGTCTATTGTGTTTTTCTTAAGTCTATTAATTTATTTTGTTAAATCAGTATTAAATTTAGACATCTTCTTCATCTCAGCGTTAATCCCAGTCGCATCCAAATCTTTCAACTTGGTGTCTGAGGTTCACTTTACTAGTGTAACTGCGGATTTGGCTGAAACTCGATATTTTGAAGCGACTGTCATCTCACCTCCACAACCCAGCGGTGATATTGAGTCACTGCAGTTAGACCGTTTGTTGGACTATTTAGGGCTCCAACTATCCGTAACGACTGCCATATATGTTCGTATGGCGATCAGGGTAGACGGCTTAATGTACTCTCCAAGGTACGACCAGACCAATGCAAATACATTTATCCATCCATACAAATATTTGCACTGAGCGGGGATCGAACCCACGCTTCCTGCGTAGGTAGCGGCCGCGTTCACTACCGCCACACGCCATATAGGCTGTCTAGGATTAAATTTAGATAAATCTACATATTTAAGTGTAACCATTTTTTTGATACGCACATGGTGAAATGGTTACCGTGTAGGTCAGCTTATGGCAAGGTTAAGCAATAAGCTATGTCAATCTTTGGATGAGTGACCATTATTAACACAGTTAGAGCAACATCTGTGGCATTCGTTAAGGGTTGTTGAACCCCGACAACCGAGTTTAAATAAACTTCTATTTTGGCAGTGGGTTGTGTAGGGTAGAAGTGGCAGACGCTTCGTTTACCGTCAAAAAGCTAAGCTTTGCATATTATGATTACGTTAAATAGATTATCTGTGGCAAAATCCTAAGTCTAGGTAACACATTCACATAACATAACATAAACTCACGCCTATATCCACTAAGGGGTAGGCAGAGGTGCTAGCACCCACATTTCGCCAATTTATATTTCGCGTATTGCCATTAACCGGGCACTAATAAACCTGCGATAAATACACACATAACTTCGAAAAGCATCGAAAAGTAATTGGTGTGTGCCATGGTAAAACCTGGGATCGAACCCGAGACCTTGCCTCAGCAGTCCATTACCCATACCACTAGGCTAACACAGTCATTTATAATAAATTATTTGGTTATAAAATATAGATAGACTGTTTAGTCGTAGTGGGTATTTATTCATACTTTGACAGTAAATCAGCTGAACTCTAATATTATACGATATGTGTAAGTAATAGTGACCCTCTTTTCTGGGACTTTGCCTTCAGCTTCCCATCAGGCAAGGCGAAGTCCAATTGACGTGTCCTATATAAAAAAAAAAAATATATTTTTGGTTAGTAACTCGAATAATCGACAGCTTAACTACAGGATGGGGACGAGATGGGGACTCCTTGGATCCCCACACCCGAATAGAGCCGTTTTAAAAGAGACGGTTCTGGGCTGGCCGGAGTGCGAGGGATATGTCTCAGATAATGTCACCTCCGGCCCACCCAGACCTGGGGGTGACAGGTGGAGCCGCCTGTCACCCTGGCAGAAGCAGGCCGCGGCAGTGGCGCGCCCTGCGCGCCTCCCCGTTTCCGGGGACGAGTTGGGGACTCTGTAGTCCCCACACCCGAGAAGAGGGCCTGATCATGAGAGATGCCCTGGGTCGGCCGGGGTGCGAGGGATATGCCTGTCAACCTCACCTTCGGCAACCAAAGCGACCAATAGGCGGCGTGCGTTTTAGTCGGTTCGAGTCCGACATAACCTCCTCCACCGGCTCCGGTGGGGAGGTATCCGTGGGGATTTTGCGCACGTTAAAAAAAAAAAACCTGCGGCCCACACAGTCGGCGTGCATTTAGTTGAACCAAGTCCGACATAACCTCCTCCACTGGCTCATGTGGTGGGGGAATCCGTAGAAATTTTGTGCACAAAAAAAAGTACAGGACAACCTAGAAAATTTCTGTCGCTTTTATTAACGTAATGGTTTCAGTCAGTCAAGTATGTACCAATGATTGATACAAAAACATATGGTAGAATGAACTATGCAGGTACAAATAGTTTGCAATACCATGCCATATAATCAAAGATGCTCAACAAGTCTACACAAAAGCTTAACGTGCCAATAAGTTTATACTGCACTCGCACTTCACAGCGAGAGGTGGTTTCATTAATTATTCTCAGTTAGATAAGACAGTGCATTGTTAATGATTGTCGGCCGACGGCCATTGCTCAACGCTGAGTGTGACTGTACTAGTGATGGGATGTATATTGAACTCGAATCACTGTGTATGTCAAATATCCCGTGATATTGACATTTCTTATTTCGTTGTCTTATTGTTTAGTTGTATGTATAAAATTTTGTTTTGCACAATATTTCTATAGGTATTGAGCACAAACGTTTAGCTTTCGATGCACGGAACGTAAATACTTGGGAAAAAAGTCTATTTAAAACTGACTTAAACAGAATTTATTTACTTTTTATTTTATTAACATTTTATCACCCCAAATTTTTGGCCTGTCTTTTATTTATCTGCGCGTCCTGCGTTTAGGGTTCTGATGGGGTTGCAGTGGCACTGTAGTGCGTTAGGTATGTTTGCCGAGGCGCGCACGGAAGGCTTCGAGGCGATTATGAGGAAGCGGTTTGCGTCTATGCTAAACCGTGTACGCGGTAGCTCCAATAGAATTCTGAACGTGTTCGCAGATCATCACGATTTACCTAATATTGCAGCATTCACTTGTGAGTCGGCCCTATCTCCGTTAAATACACGTGAAAAAAAAAATTATTTTTTCTAGTTACCGTAGTTTATAAGCAATTTTCAGAAATAAACGATTTTCAGAATAAAAATAATATTTCAATTTTTCTCCACAACACAGAAAGCAGGTATTTTCTCGAGAAGTTGGAGTAAATAAAACTCACTGTGAATATCCATTCAAACTATCACATGTATGGTCCCTGTACTGGTTATCAAATATTTTAAAAACTTTCAGTCTTTGGCTTTCTTTCTTCTCTACTTAATAGATTTTTTATCGGATCATTTAAATATTTAAAAATAAATTGTAATGTTTCCCGGTTTTCTTCTCAGTTATCATCACTAGAGTGAGTGCAGTTCTTTTATTTGTCGAGTGGAATCATTACGCTTTGTTGTTTAAGTGGGTATAAGAACACCACACTTAATATTGTAGTGACTGTATTTGTAGTACCTTTTGTTTTGGGTACGCGAGAAACTTTTGACTGTGGTATATAAAAGTATGCACGCACTGTATGGTACTAATAGTTAATTAACGACTAGATAATCTGACCACCCATGACCCACCAAGAGGGTATTTACCTACCTATGATTTTGCAGTCTTCTGGAAAAATAATCCTTTAATTGCATTCGTCTACCGTTGCACAGTTTACAGTGTACAATATCAATATATTCTTCATTCATCATTATCATTATCTCATCTCATCATTTCTGACTTCTTGGGGTCTGGCGGAAACGGTTCTTCAAGGCAATTATGCTTCTTCCACATTTAATGCACGATTTGTTGACATCAAGTGTGCTACAAGCCCATATAAACCTTGGTAACTCCCTCTCAACATTGTTGAACGTAGCCACTTGCCGAAGAAAAGGAGGAAAGTTGTACAAGGGTACACAGGAAACAAATGGATATTAGGACTCCAGCTCTGTCTCTAACTATTTTTGTACATTTTCATATGAAAGAGTTACATATTCTCAGTCATGTAAGCAGCCTGGTCGTCAACTGTTTTCTTAAAAGTCTATAGCAAAGAACCATCATCTACTAAAAATATGTGTCTGTGGTTTTATTATTTGTAGTAGTGAAATCTTTACAGTAATTTAACGAAATTTTGAAATAATTAGTCAACTAACTTCGAGAGAAGTTGAAATATAAGGCGGGACTAGCAGGCCACAGTGGCGGTGCGAGATGCGCGCTTCACCATACCTGGGGACAGGATAAGAGATGGTTCTGGGCCGGCTGGGTAGCGAGGGATATATCTCAGATAATGGGGGTGAGACACCCTGACTGTGTACTCAGCGTGCGTTTTAGTCAGTTAAGGTCCGACATAACCACCACCACTGGCTCCGGTAGTGAGAATATCCGTGGGACTTAAAACTGCGACTAGTCCCTATCCTGACGAAATATTTAAACCCACTGAACTAACGGGATGGACACTTTTTCCAATGCAAACTTTGATGTAATTTATTGCTTATGTTATTTCTTAATACCCTAAATTTATAACAGTAAAATTCGAATCATGGTAATTTTGGCAACAAATTCGGAGACACAAAAACTATCCACATTCTGCTAACGAAGGGCTTAAAGCCAAACGAGCGAAGGCTTAGGACAAAAAATAATAACATTAAAAGTGAAATCCTCTAGAGCTTTGATTGACCACAAATCAATATTAATGATCTAAGCCAGCGGGTGTCCCTGCGCGATCACCCATCCTCCTTTCTCCTTTTAAAATGAAAAGGACGTCGCATGTTTGGACACCTCACCCTTAAAGCGTTTTAAGTGCTAAACGAATAAAACCATTAATTACATGCAATTCAATGTACATATTGAATTTATTCAAATAGTGATAAATGGGTATGGTAAGAAACAAGAGGTGTGAGTGGGAAAGTCGTACTTTTATCTCTTTCTTACAGTTGTTTTAATTCTTGTTGGAATGTTTGAAGGAATGATTCAGTGTCAATGTTCACGATATCTGTGATGGGAAGCGGAGATTGGGTGATCGAGTTTGAATTAATTTTTGTTTTGACGTTTTAATGAATATTATTAAAATGACTAATAAACGTATTAAATGCAGCCAAAAAAGAGTAAACTGTAAAAGCTGTCTGAGGTTTAAAACTCAAGCAGAGAGTATATCCATTAATGTATTTAAGCTCATGTTTTTTTTCTAAACCTTTCGGATGGCAAACAAGCCAACCTGATGGAAAAGTGGTTACCGTGGCCTATGGACGTGTGCAACACCAAGAGGGAGTCACAATCGCGCTGCCAGCCCTGTAAGCACAAGAATTTCTGTGCCGTCAGTGTAAAAGACAAGGCAGGACATACTTTTGGTCTTCCCACTGACAGCACAAAAATTCTCCAGTGAGTTTAGCTACCCTACTCACCACCGGGAACACAACATGAGGTTATTATGGCCGCGGTATTCTGTAGAGTGGAAGTACTTCCCCAGTCGGACTGCTCAATTAAACGGAAATACCGTCGTGTTCTACTATGTTTTGTGTTACTATTGTTAGGTACAATTTATGTAAACAAAAACTTAGCGAAATCAAAGAATTTGTATAATGATTGAATAATAAATTCCTAAATTACCGTGTTAAAAAAATTGTTGTTATCTGCGGCTACACTTATATGTCATTCTGATTCCGTCCTAGCAAACCATTGGATTGAACCAGATCCGTTCGGCCGTTTGAATGTGACTGATTGACAAATATACGAAAATAACATGCATGCTAACTACAATTTTAACTGTAATCTTTTGGTGTACAATAAAGAATTATCTATCTATCTATCTATCTATCTATCTAAAATAAACATTTTTAATATATGAGTAGAAAGGAGGATTAGTAGAAACCGCGGTAGCCTAGTGGTATGGGTAATGGACTGCTGAGACGAGGTTCGAACCCAGGTTTTACCATGGCACACAACAATGACTTTTCAATGCTTTTCGAAGTTAAGTGTGTATTTATCACAGGTTTATAAGTGCCCGGTTAATGGCAATAGGCTCATCACCTATTATATTGGGAACTAAACATAAACTGGCGAAATGCGGGTGCTAGCACCTCTGCCTACCCCTTCGGGGATATAGGCGTGAGTTTATGTTATGTTATGTAAGGAGGATATAGGTAAGTACCATTCATTGTCACATCTATGTTTAGCGATTTTTGCACGCTACCTACCGGGATTAAGAGGTCAGTGCCCCGAGCACGAGGAATTATTATAATCTTAACGTAAACGTTTCGAGAGAACGGAGCATTGCGATTGGCCGCCTGCCCACTGTGTACCTGTTTGTGTGTGAAGCAGGCCAATCGCAATACTCCGTTCTTTCGATACGTTTACGATACGATTACAGTAGTTGTTCGTGCTAGAGGTACAGATCCATAAAAGCTTAAGATAAGTTAAATCTATTGAAAGAGTAAGAAAGCTTCTCAGAAGGACCTAAGGCTGCAAAGTGTAGTCGATAATAATGAGAGCTCATTACAACCGCAATGCTTTTTTTAAAGAGTACTAGAAACCTTAATGGCTAGTGTTCCCGTTAACCCTTCCAGCTAAGCTAAATTGCTTGTGTTAGGAGTGATTCTACGTCAGTAGTGAAATAGCCAGGATTTTAACCATTTCATCGTCAGGCCGACTCACTGAGCTACCATTAAATTATGAAGCACTAAGTATTATTTTGACATAGACAAGTTTGTAGGTGATCATCTTTGAAAGTGTGTTTATGATTCAATTTACCTTATCAAACTCTGCTAAATATTATAAGAATATTTACATGTAGTTTAAAAGAAGGTTTTAATATCTAGAGGAAAAAAATCAACATACAAATTTTTGATCTAGCTTTAAAATTACAATAATAAACATGAAAAATAAATTAAAACGGCTCCCCCCCCCCCTCATACCACTAATGCATGAAAGGAAGGAATGAATATGTGAGATGAAAAAATCCGAAAACTAGTATGACAAAGAGGCCAGAATGAAAGAGAGTATAAAAAAGATATAGGTAATTAGTTAAATAAAATGAACCCTGCGAGGGTTACAGTAATTATAGTAGACTACGACTTTTCGACTCCGACTTCGTGTCAGAGACGTTAGAAAAAATTAACACTGTGCCTGATGCGGGACAACCTATCTAGATATCTAAGATACGAACGAAAATTTCTTTTTAGTCTAGCATTCGATTGCATTTTCTGTAACAAGTGTCCAGTTTTCCAGGGCTAGATAGCCCTGCCTATTCCTTCGGCGAATATTTATTAAATAATCAAAACTAATAGATATCAATACCTACCATAAAACCAGTAAACCAGAAATAACCAGTTGATTTCAATTAACTTATTACATTTCTTCGTTAACGAGTAAAGTTACTGGTATGTTGCGATATTTATGCGATATGGTACTTAGATATTGTTTAGGCATTTCAAAAGAAAATTTAAAAACCAATATACCTACTATGTATGGATGATAAAAATAAGTAGTCCAAACAAGATGACAATGTGCTTTCTATATTGAACTAGTATCGCCATCTATTGGCATCAATTCGTCAACACCTTGAACTCAGTCCAGTTGAAATAATGTTTGCATAAACAGGTGAAGCAAATTTCTGCCCTACTTTGTATTGTCCAACTTAATATTTTTAAGTTTTCCCAAGCGACAACAACATGGGGTTCTTCAAGAAGGGTATTTTAAAGTTTTTTCAAACTATCTAACTTTATTATACTCTTCAACTAAGTGCATGGTACAACACAAGAAACTATTCTAGTTTTTTTTTATACCACTTAGGTGGCAGACAAGCACACACTCCACCTGATGGAAAGTGGTTACCGTGGCCTATGGACGTTTGTAACACCAGAGTCACAGTCGCGCTGCCAACCCTGTAAATACAGAGTTTCTGTGCCGTCAGTGTAGAAGACAAAGCAGGACAAGCCTTTAGTCTTCCCACTGACAGCACAAATTCTCCAGTGAGCTCTGGCTACCATACTTACCGCTGGGAACACAGTAACACTACTTTTACACAGTACGCTGTTTTGAAAAATGTATTTGATAACTTCATCATCTTTAACTGTTTCTATACCTAACACATTATTTTCTTCTTCTTCATTTGGTATATTATATACGTCAGCCCTGTTTATTTGATGTAAAGCTTCTCATTAATTTTTAGCAGCAATACTAGGGTAACATTTAGTTTGAGTTAAAGCCCTCATAGCAAGGCACCTCTTATTAATCCACTCGTTAGAAAACCCACAAATCACACCCGCTCGTTGTGTGACAAACACAAAAACCATTAAACTAAATTAATGTCTGCCCACCACTTCCTCTTGCCAATAGTGGTCGTTATCTTTTCGTGAAATGCTCGTGTTTTTTGTATGTGTGTGTATGATTTTTGCTTGAGTGTCATATAATTATATATAAATTCGTTTTAATTTAATTTTTCAATATGTAAATTTAATTATATTTTTATTCAATTTTGTTTTAAAAATGTCTACAAACTCTTATCTTTGAAATATTATTTTTATGGTCACGTTATAATGTTTGACAGATTTTTAGTTATTTATTATTATATAAATTTGAATGTAAGATTACTTGATACGTTTAATAACTTATATTTCTATTTTCTATTTTTTATCCAACTACTTGATACGTTTAATATTATTTTAACCCTCCCATTCAAGCAAAGTGTTTGTGTTAAAAGTTCGAAGTCGGGCATTTAACCTCTTTTCTACAAATCAATTTATACGTACCTACCTAATATAAATTTAAAATATTTGGTGCTATAATTTTAGGTAGTTATTTTTTAACTATTATGTGATTTTGAAATAATAATCTTACCAGTTTAAGTGAATCTGCAATAATATATGTTAGCGATACATTATTGTCACAAGATTAACATGAAAATGAAAATAAAATCGGTAATGCGTGTGTAATTAGTTTTTTATGAAAAGTGTTTACAGCTCCCGGTTATGGCTTATCATTAGACAAGCTGTGTATGTTGTTAAAAATGGTAGTCCTCCTTATTATCCTGAGCAAAGAAAGAGAAAGATTCAATAATAAAGGTATAAGATCAAATTGTTTTCCAATCGTTCGTAAAAAGTACACGTAGACGACAACTATCCTTCCAAATTTTTTAGTTATAAGGACTAAGGAAAAAAACACCTTAAATGTTAAATAAAATAAAAGATAGGTAGGTACTTAAATTTTGAAAGAGATTTTATTACGAAAGCTTGTTTTGATAAGAGTATAATATCTAATAATCTGTTTGTTATTAAGTTAAATTTCATTATATTATCATCACGACCTTAAATCTAAGTCAATATTATTATGAACAATCATAAAATAACGAACTTAGGGTTCAATAAAAAAAATAATTATAACAGTACAAACGAACACATTTCAAAATCAAGTTCATTATCCTAAAAGAACTTTGAAATCAATAAGAAAAGTTTTAAATGGAAAAGTACGCAGAGCTCAACTTTGTTCATTAAAGCTGAGGAGTTCCCAGCTACGAGAGAGGAAAAGAAAATAGCATTTTCTAGAAATATCAGTATAACGAGAAAACTGTGCGAAGTGTGTAACAAAATTAAATCATTTCGTAAATTTGCAAAGTTCTTACAGAACTTGGTGCGCCATCTAGCGACGAATAGCCGAGTTAGATTTTTAAAAACAATTTTCAACTGTAATGTTGAATCAATTGTAGGTGAAATTTAAGGCAATTAAATATAAACATGTTTAATTATAATAATACATTAATAAAATGATGGCAATTGGTAATTTGGGGCTTTAAAATATTAGTTGTTGTTCTAATAACTCTAGTAGGTAGTTACCAAATTCAGCAAAATACACACTTTTCTTTCATTTTTCAATCTAGATTTTAGAAGGATTTTTAAAGGATCAATACATAATTACTCAAGACTGTACAGATTGATGGGCAAATTTTGTTAAGAATATCTATCTCTAGAAATCTCTTAATAAAATTACCTATATCATTTTCACAGAAATTTCAGCTAAGGTGTAATAAAGAACATTGAAGGTTATTATACTAGTTGAATTAGAGACAAGCCTATCAGTTGGAGCTTATCAAGAAGGGCGGGTAACGATAATGCGATGGCTTCTAATTAATTAGCCGATCCCACACATTAAACTGTTTACGACTTTGTTCATTCAGCTCGCTGATAGTCTAAGATTGGAAATAGTTAAGGTAAGAAAAACTTTTCTTCGTAAATGTTTCGTTCATTTAAAACCTTTACATTTTTATTACTTTTCCAGTAATATAAATCGGGTATTCATTTTGAAATTAAATGAATAGTTTAAATGTTTTCTACATACATACATACATATAATCACGCCTTACCCCGGAGGGTAAGGCAGAGGTGAATGAACACCCACATTTCACCAAACATTCGGTCCCACGTAATAGGAGGTGAGCCTATTGCCGTATTTCGGGCCCTATTGTTGACTCGAGCCATGCAGCTGAGGCTGAGTCTGGGCTGTATATATCTGTCTGATGTTAAACAGCCCTATCCCTTATTCGCCTTGTACGACACCGCACGGTAAGAGATGGGGTGGCCCAAATTCTACTCTGCCGGGAACCACGCGGCTAAATGTTTTCTTTGGGTATAGGTATATTGCCAAGAAACATTGCAATGTTTTGAGACATTAATTATAATGTTGTTGAATATTGGTAAGTCATAAAACAAAATTATTTTCGCAAGTAGATACTATCATCATCATCTTGGCAATATTTCTGGTTATATCCGAGGCTTTCACCGGTGCCCAGAGTCCGCTTACAAGGGGTAAGCTCCTCATTTTGGTCCTCTTTATACAACTTTAATGGGAGCGACTGCTGTCTGACCCCACCTCGATAGAAAAGTCTGCCCCAGACCCACATCTGTCAATCAATAGACTGGCTTGCATGTGAAGTTGGCTTGACCCTAAGTGCCTCTGTGAGGCTTTCACGAATAGCGACCGATAATGGAAGGAATTATCTCCTGAGATACAGGTTAACAACTTAGTTCAGGAAACAACGACTCTGTACTTATAATATGTGATTTATGGTTTTAATAATTAAATAAATTAACTGTTTTGAGGTTTTACTTTAGGTTTCATATTGTAAATTGTTATTTTATTACATTTTATTTAGGTATTCATATAAGTGTTAATTATATATAAGTATAAAAGTAGGTAGATATGATACTATTATCTCATATTTTGCAGGTGCAGGTGTAGACCCGATGTATTTAACTACTACAAAAAAATGTTTAGCGTTGTAATTAGTGAATAAAAATGAGTTAAAGATAGAATTGCTGGATTCAATTTTTTTATGAATAAATGTAATGTAATTTTGATATTTCCTGCAATGAAATAACTTAACATTTGCTTTTACATTATATCCCACATATTTAGAGAACACATCAAAAACATGAGATTTCCTTCCCCGATAGCGTCACCCACCCTTTTGTTAGAGTCCCTTAAAAGATTCCCTACACCTCTTACTATGAAGACATATTGCGTTTCGCGTTTTTGAACTCGCGATTCCGACGCGTATTTACGTATTCACACTCGCATTACTCCTAGTTGTATGTCGAGATGAGGTACGAGCATGTGTGAGATTTGTGTGTGTATATGTCAGCTTAACAATACCAGTGTAAGTCGACCCGTGCGGCTCCTCCCGCCGCTATGCAAATGAGACGACGTCGCGGATGACGTATGCAAACAAGTAGATCCATTTCCAATGGTGATGTACGACGTAGGCTTTCATATACATGTGTGAGTGTGTGTTGGTATGCCAGTCGCCTCTAGGCGCGCAATAGACGGGGGTGGGCAGCCCGAGAGGATGGGGTATAAAGGAAAACCATTTACATTTGAGCGATTCGTCCAATTTAAAATTCCTACAAGATAGCTTAGACACGGGTGCCATTCTTTTGAAGAGGCGATCATCATGCAAAGGACATTCGGGGCTTCTTATTTGACTTCGAAATAGAGTTTTAGTTTTAATGACGTTTTTAACGAGCTGTTTTGTTTGAAGTAGCAACTTCAAGATTACTTATTAAAGAATCGATTTCGCGTTATTTGTCACGTATTGAAAGATCGACCTAGATATATTTCGGGTCAAATATGTCACTGTTGGCCGAAGTATCGTTATGAATATGAATCTAGGGTGTGGGAAATCAGTCGGGGAGCGTTCCATCAAAACGTCATAGGTCGCTCTCAGGACAAATTTGCCCGCTTGCCCACGTCCCGCGTTTTACGAGCCACGCCGACGAAGATTCAGCACCCAAGGGAGACATTCCGCCTCCAAAAACTTTACCCGTTACAAATTTGTTTTTTTTTTCTGCCTTATCTGCTCCCCGCGCTTTTGGCAAACCTAATTCCGTATTCAAAAATATTTCTGCAAGTATTGTGCTCGTACGGGAACGAACGTTTTATTGCCGGCCATATAACGTTTTAAAAGTTAGCCAGTTTTGTCAAGCGGCCGCGTTTTGCTTCTTGTTGTAGAAATGCGTGTGTCGTTCTTATCACTTTTTGTTCGTAATTATTATTGTAGTTTGATAAACTGTTCTTATAATGTTTTTATTGGGACTTTACTACTTTTTGACTTTACTGTTTTGGATCATAATGAAAGTTTTTTTTTGGTAAACAAAAATACGTATGATGTATGACTTTGACACAATGGTTTTGGAAACATTGCTTGTTTATTGTTGATTTCTTACTTCTATTCAATACTTGCGAGGGGGCAACATTATTAATTGAGTAATAATAAACTACTACGTATAGTGGTGGAGCCAATGTTTTCTTTCACAATTTGTTTTTTTTTTATAAATTCTAGTGTCATGAGTGGACTAAATCTACGAAGGGTGTAGATACATACATGACACATATAAAGTAGATCAATAAAAATGTATTTAAGTAAATAAATGGTCATTTACTTGAATACATTTAAAAATAATATAAAGAACGTCAATATAATTTCACCCCATTTGATGGTAAACCTTAAGTGAACTATAAAAAATAAGCCTTCCTTTAAATATGTAGATGCCAAGAATGCCAAAAATATGATAGTCTCCAGTTTGGCGACCTTGAAATATACTTTTTGCACCCCGTTTAAGGGACAGGGGAAGGAAATGGGGACACGCTAGTATAGAATTTCATGTCCTTATGGTGTCCTAAATGGAAGAGGTGTTGAACCGTTTAACTCTCAATGGTTTTTTTTTAAACCACTTAGGTGGCAGACAAGCACACGGCCCACCTGATGGAAATCGGTTACCGTGGCCTATGGATACGTCCTATGCAACACCAGGGGTGTTACACTCGTGCTGCTGACCTTAAATATAGCACTCTTAGGGGATGACACCTCAGTCCTGCACATGTTGTTCTGCATAGCAAACAAAAGGGTCATGTGGCTAGCCTGTTGCTCCTTACCACTTGATATGGGTTTAGAATATCAACTTCAAGGAGGTACAGTCCCGGGTCCTTTAAGCGGAGCGTGAAAAAGCATATGATGAGGCCGTCAAGCTGAGTTTCACCATTGTCACACGGTATGTGTAAGACTCTCTTTTCTGAGACTTTGCCTTCAGCTTACCATCAGGCAAGGCGACGTCTAATTGACGAGTTCTAGGTATATAATAAAAAAAAACATATTTTAATAAGGCAAATAAGAATGCCAGGAGCACCTGCTTTTCTTGTCATACTCCATCCTCCCAGTACACTTACTCACGCCTTCCGCTTTGTAGATTGCGTCAGTAATATGTACTGTCTAGTAATGCATGTAAGCTGGTATAAATATTAAATTCTAGCTCTTCCTTTTGCAAAATTTGCAAAATTTACTCATAGATAAACCTAGTCCTGATAAACATTATGAAACTTCAATGAATTTTATTACTGAGAAAATTACATGCTCTTTGAAATCAATAGAGAAGTTATACATTTCATGGAACGCGAAAGTTAAAAGTTGGTAATAGAGAAGTTTATTGAGATACCTTTATTAAGATAATTACCATGTACTTTATGTAAATATATTTATTTAGTTAATGTGTATGTGGTGATCGAACAAACAAACTTTAAAGTATTAATAAAGGATAAGAGGAAGAGAAGACCCATCATTCAAAACAAAATTTATCACTACAAATTTCTACAATAAAGACGCCATGAAAAATACCACTTACATAACTCAATAAAAGTATGACATAATCATAGAAAACACGAACAATGACAATACATTTCGTTGTTAGCTGCTTATTTTGCATTCATGGAATATTCTTAAGCATTGTTCAGTACATACGTAGAGGCATAAAGCCGGCATGTGGGGGCTACGGTGCCATCCAATTTACCATTCATATTTCGAAGCCAATCGGTGAGGTAATTTCAGAGGTCTACGTCGACGTGCCGACGACGTATATATACATACACATTTGTATGCCTGTACATATATTTGTACTAACCAAAAGGACATGGACTGTGTAAAGTTTGTGATAGGAAAGAAATAATAGAAGTTATGAAATAAATTACACTACAATAATAATTTATCTAAAAGCAACATAGGCTCATATTTAGTGGTTATCTCTTCTATATCTCTTCTTACTTTATCTATCTAAGTTAAGTACAATTACCTAATCATATTATTATTTAAAATTATACTAAAAATTATAATGAAATAATAAACTAAACTATGGCATAAAATTTGAAAAATAATTAATTGTATTAATAAATTTTAGATTAAATAATAATAATAGTAAATAATATAATTGTTTACTCAATTTAAATTTTTTTTTCACATTTTACATTTAAAAAACTTACAATTTTTCTAAAGTCCTTTTTAAAATAATTAAATAATATTTATTACATCAAATAAGATTTTACTGTGAAAAACCTAGTTTTACTAGTACAAATTGATAGGGAAAATACCACCCTCTCAGTTTATATTGAATTTAATACGTTGTATTCGCTGCGTTGCAATTTCTTCCCATTTTCCTCTTGCATGAATTCACTTTTATAGGTGTTAATACGTAAGAAATACATCAGGTAACGGCACAGCTAAGGGTAGAAAATATGAGAAACTGGAAAGCAGGTGCAGGACCACTAGAGTATTGCTGAAGTCTAGGGTATATGGAGTGGGTCAATCAGTGCATAATCCCGTTAAAATAGAGATGCCGCTAGACTCCCGCTGTTTTAAGTCATATTTCTTTAGGCTTGTTGTGAATTTTGACGATGTCATGGCTTTATCATTTTGAAATGGAAATAATTCATTGAACTCACGTCACTGTTATCGTTAATGATATCTCTGTTTATAAGTATCTACGTATATTTGCCCGGATCGCACGAGAATTTAGTTTTTTACTTCTACCACCAATCCCGAAGTTTCAGTGTTACTTTTTTTTTCAAAAATCACCATTTTAATCTTTTATTGAGTCTTTGTATAGATATTTATATCATTTTCATTCCTACTGGGTATCAATATATTATAATGCATCGAATGTAATCGAGAATCTTATTTGTATAATAAAAATGTATCGAGAATCGCATGTCGATATCAAACGACATTTTCACCAGCATATACAGTTTCAATTTGATTTCCAGCAAACGTTGACATTCCATTTTTAAGTAGCAATCACGACATGTGATTTAAATTTTATAGATCCACCTATATCGTTAACTAAAAATATACTTATTTGGTTCAAAACTACACTTTTACTAAACTATTAATGTAGCAAACTAGAAAAGAAGTGATACTTAGTACAATCAAGAGGTTAAGATTTTGAATATATCCAATTGCTTAATACAAGAGACCATTAATTTATCTTTGAAAATATATTTTTTTTTTAAAGAATATTTGCAACCGCAATTACTAACATTTCCTCTAACCCCTCCAAGTAAGCTAATTTGCTTGTGACCTCTCGATCGTAAGACCAACTCCTTAACCACTAAGCTACCGAGGTGTTATTTTTCAAATAAATGTAAAATACTTAGGTATTTGAGATGTTATTATTTCGATGGTGTGATCCGAAAAAATCTCAAAGTGCCACAGTTACAGTCAGAAATTACAGAGACATGATCTCTCAAATCCCACCCTAATAACCTTAAATTATCTTCTTTTAATTTTCCTATGAATTACAGATATAAAGTAAAACCAGACACAGCTAACTTGTACATGAATCATACGACTAATAAAATTTCTCTCTTGTAGCGAACCCACGACACTTAAAGCAGTGGTAGTTAGCGAGTTCTCTTAAACCTCTGCGCAATCCGTATTGTCAATTTTAACGTAATGCGATATAGCAGCCACTAGCGATTTATATTTCACTAGTATTTGCATGTTGATGACATTAGTTACGACTTTAAGTAATAATGTCGGTTTGACTGTCTCGATTATCATACTAGACTCAGACTCTAGCTACTGTAGATATATTGTACAATATGGTGGTTTGAATTTTATTCCTACTTCGTACTCGAATTTCAAAATTGTTAATAAATTATTAATAGTCATTGCCACAGTCAACCACGTGGAAGTCTAGTTCTTGTTCCGCAAGCTATCCAATCCTCCAATGATAATAAAACTGTGATAAGTAGTCTTTAGATATTTTATTTATAGTTCATCAAATATCTACATTTTTATGCGATGCTCGAACAAACAAACTGTCATTTGAAATTTAATAATCTCTAGGATTAGGACAATAAAACTTTAACAAGATTCCAACTAAATTCTAAACACAAAATTCTCTCGTGTTGAATTAACATTTGAATACAAGATCAATTTGCATTTACTTAGTCGTTCTGTCGACGACTAGTTGATGTAGCACTGTCGTTTATTGCCACCGGGTTAGTTAGCTGTGAAGTACGATTGAATAGTCCGCTTGAAAATTATTGTTTGAATAGTAATTCAAGCTTTTAAGTTTACGGTTATGCTTGCAGGCGTTGGGTTTATTTCGCGTCTGCTAAAGAATTTTATATTTGTTTTTTTTTATCATTTAGGTGGCAGACACGGCCCACCTGATGGAAAGTGGTTACCGTGACCTATACACATGTGGAACGCTGGAGGCGTCAAATACGTGCTACCGACCTTTTAAACACTTTCTGTGCCGTCAGTGCGAAAAACAAAACAGAATAAGCCGTTGGCCACTGACAGCATAAAAACTCTTTTTGTTGTACTAAAGTAGGCACTGATTGCAAATTTTCTCGAGTCACACTCGTGCTGCCGACTCTGTAAAAACCGAGAGTTTCTGATTCATCAGTGCAGAAGACAAAGCAGAGCAAGTCTTTGGCTTTCCCACTGTCCGCATAATAACTCTCCAATGAACTCTAGATAACCTGTTCGCCGCCGGAAAGACAACACAAGTTTATTATGTTCTCGGTATTCTACAGGGCGAAGGTACTTCCCCAGTCAGGCTGCTCAATTGAGACGGGAATACCGTCCTGTCCTACCCCTCTTTCATCTTGCTCGTTAAAGGGAAACTGCGGTAAGTAAAATACCATATTGTAATTTCCTGGCTACGCAAGGATGCTCCAATAGCTATCTTCGCATAATAATTTAAATAAAATCCATACACTTACTCAATCGTTACGCTACCATGAAAGCCTATTACACAAAATTGTCCGCAATTTCCTTAGTATTAGTTAAACGATTCGCAAATGCCGATTTCTCATACATCATAATTCTTCAGTACACAATGAAATTGCGAGTCACTGCTTAGTATAAATTTCCGTGTGTTTGTTCGGCTAAACAAGGCATGGAATATACGGGAAGAAAATTAGACTGTTAGATACTTATTTATTCATATTAGTGGTATCGTTGTTTCTTATGAATAATACTCATAATTTGAACATGATCTAACTTTAAGTTATGAATTTTGATTGTAATCAATAAGATAATTTTATTACTTTATCAACTCAGCCACCTACCTATCTTGTACAGTTACTTACGTAACGCGACGACATGACCGTCTACCGATATTCATGATTTACGGATATGGGTACCTAATCAATGAATTTAAAACATTGTTATTGATTACTTTGATTCGTAAATCAGCAATCAGTTTAATTTCACAAGAGAGAATTTTGTTAGTTTCACTGGATTATTTGAAACGTGAACCAATATTACTTGAAACCTTATACAATGCTGTTTTTGCCTAGCACAAAAGTTTTAACTCAATCGCAATGTTTTCTTCCTGGCTGAAATATTACCGAAGAATAATATTAATCTTTTTCCGTATCGGAACCGCTTCAGTGCCGCACCGGAGTTTAAAGATTAATTTGTTCGTTATCATCCGAGTAAGAAATATCTTTGCATCTAAATAGAAGTAGCTCATTGTGCAGTCGTATATAGCTTCAGTCTAGTAATGACGTGATGTATTAAACCATTTTGTCCACCTCTGTATAAGTATTTGGTGTGTGTACCATGCGTACCAAAGATTTTACTTAGTTTATTGTCAAACATACCTTACTTTTCAATTAATTAATTAATTACATTTATAGCTAAGTTACTTTGTTTTAACCTTAGGAAGCTAAGGCCTGGAATTCATCGCCAGCTCACGTGATTCCTTCTTCCTACAGGCCTGTGTCCTTTAAGCGGGGCGTGAAAAAGCATATGATGACGCCGTCAAGTTGAGTGTCACCATTGTAACATGGTATGTGTAAGTGATGGTGATCATCTTTTCTGAGACTTTGCCTTCGGCTTACCATCAGGCGAAATTAATTGTAATTGACATATCCTAATTAAGAAAAGGGCTAATACACATACAAAGCTAGGTTAAGTCGGAGTTACAACTAGCATGTAATATTCGATTAGACGATGACTGAGCGTTTACAAGAGGTCTTTAATTGCGGCGGTGGCGCGCCTGGCGCGCCTCCCCGTTTCCGGGGTCGTGTTGGGGACTGTAGTCCCCACAACCCGAGAAGAGGGCCAGATCGTGAGAGATGGCCCTGGGTCGGCCGGGGTGCGAGGGATATGCCTGTCAACCTCACCTTCGGCAACCAAAACTACCCACAGGCGGCGTGCGTTTTAGTCGGTTCGAGTCCGACATAACCTCCTCCACCGGCTCCGGTGGGGAGGTATCCGTGGGGATTTTGCGCACGTAAAAAAAAAAAAAAAAAAAGAGGTCTTTAATTATACAATAATGTTTACGGGACTTAACGTGATCATGATATAGGTCTTTAATTAGTTTGGAACATCTATGCTAGGTCTTCAGCGGATACATCGTTACACATGTATATAAAATGTCTAGCAGTTATGTAATATCGTTGCAGTAATACTCTCTATCTCTAAAGAACGTGATTTTCTAGATTGCTTGAACAGAGAGCATGCTTTTCATGCGACTGTAGACTACATAAGGTATTGACTAGCAAATAAGATTATTGACCCCACTGAATAGTATCCTATAAGATATTTGTACCTACAGTGAGATGTCTCTCATGGAAATTTTTCATATCATAAAAAAGTAAGTTTTATTGGGGCAAAGAATGTTACATTGCGTTTGTAGAGGCCATATAATATCGGCAATTTTACTGTTTCTTAGGCACTATTAAATCGAAAATAATGAAAAATCTATCTTTTTAAAAACGAATTACTAGCAGGTATCTAGTACTCGCTCCGCTTATCGATCTACAATACTGTAAAAATATATTCAAGTCATTACCTTCAGTATCCATAAAATTCATTTCAAAAGTACAACGAAAAGTCAATTTTCCATGAAGACTGAGCATTTACTACTCATTTAATAATACCACAGGGTCGGTTAATGTAACTTTCGTTTGATTGTTTTTTTTTTAAATAACAGACCTAGATAAATGAGATTTGCTGTCATAAATATGATTTATCGTTAAGAGACTAAATCTCATTGAAATTAGAATTTACCTCGTAATCTATTTAGTTCCCGGGGCTGAGCATTTAGCCCACCAAATTGGATTACCGAAAGGAGTACGGACGCTAAGGAAGCCCGAGATCCAAAGGATGCCATCAAAATTAGTGCTCGGCTGAAAGAGAAGATCACTCTTCATTGTGGCTGGTAGCCACGAAATGCTATACAGATTCATCTTAGTCAATTTTAACTCATTATTCTTATTTATAAAACTGATTATTAATCATGGCAATTTAATTATGACATTAAAAAGATAGCCTAAGTGAAATAAGTGATCCTTATCAGAATAAGTGAAATCGATCACATGAATACAAACTTTCAAATGCATGAGACACCGACTGCAACTTTTAAAATCATTAACTATATACGAAAGCCGTAAATAATTTTTCCAGACTTGACTTGACTTAAGAGAGCTCTAATTATATCTATAAAGGTAACGCAACCCCTTTATTTACTTTGATGCGATATAAACTGATTAACTGTAAAGGCCGTGTCACACGATCCATGTCCGCAGCATACCTAATAGGGTACATTAAGTGGGAGACACGAAACTAAGGCCCCACTATATAAAAGTTGAAAAACTAACGACAGCATATCACGCATCCAAAACTTGGCGGAATTAAAAGTTGACTGTAATAAACAATAAAAAATGCCGAATGGGCTCTTTCTTCATTTGATACGAGTTCGTAATGATCGAACTATTGTACGAGAACTTTGGCAGTAGGTGGAACATTTAAATGTGTAGTAGTGGCTTCATACATATATACTATAGCCATATTTCTTTTTGCCAAAGAAGTACGAAACACGTGTAGGCCTTAGTATAAAAGTATATTTTGCTTTGAAGTTTACACTACATGAACCAAAGTATCGAAAACTTATAACACCTAGTCGTTTTTGCGTCGAGGTTTAAAAAGATAGAGAAGCGGAACGCGACACCCAGAATTCAAATTTCAAAATTTGGGTACTACCGGAATTTGCGCTAGGAACCTAAAATAACCTTTAGGTACTTGCTAATGCTTGCCTAATATTTATTAACTGTGTCGAATATAAAAGATAAAGCGTCTGTAACTTCGTGGTTAAGGAGTTGGCCTTACGATCGTGAGGTTCCGGGAAAATTAGGTTACTAATATTCGTTTTATAAAATAATGAATAATTTTACTACTTTTCTTGCATAAAATCATTTATTTTTGAATTACTACTTTTCTCATATGCATTGCTACTCACTCAAAACTATAAAGAAATTAGAGCTTACATGCGCATCATATTAAATCAAAATACAATGGGTTATAACTTTAATTGTCAACATAGCGTCAAGTTTGTCGTCAAAACGTTAGTTTTGATTGACAAAGTTGACAAAACTGTTGCGACAGGTACTGATGTATAATTTTTTATGGCGACTTTTTAGTAACGCTTTCTGTTAATGTGACGTGAAATTGGAAAATGTTGAAGGCACGTATTTAAACAATAAGTACAGTGCGTGTTTTGGGTTCAACTTTACACAAAATGTGTACACATTTTCAAATTAATCGATTAAGTAAGTACAAATATTATTCTAGAATGTGAAATACTTTCAAAACCTTAAATTTCATAGATCAGTTAAGTTAACAATAAATCATATTGAAATTTATTTTACTCCTGTTACCTGTTGACTGAATTATAATGTAACACTAAGGACTGGTATATCCGGTATCCTCAATTAAATACTATATTAGAAATAACACCGCGGTAGCCTAGTGATATGGGTAATGGACTGCAGAGACGAGATTTCGGGTTCGATCCCAGGTTTTACCATGGCACACACCAATGATTTCGATGAGATTTTCGATGCTTTTCGAAGTTATGTGTGTATTTATCGCAGGTTTATAAGTGCCCGGTTAATAGCAATAGGCTCGCCACCTATTACATTAGGACCTAAACATAAACAGGCGAAATGTGGGGTGCTAGTACCTCTGCCTACCCCTTCGGGGATATAGGCCTGAGTTTATGTTATGTTTTATAAGAAATAAATTCCTTGTATCACATTTATTAGTCAAACATCGAGAGTAATACTAATAACTTGATCAGAACAGAAAGTGAATTCTTGTTTAGCACACTAAATGTTTTGTGTAAATGTTGAATACAAAACACAACATGTTTCATTGTTTGAGCTACTTTCGTTTTGATTGATGGTAATCGAAAAAAGGTAATGCGGAATCGAGACCCATTTAGTGCGCGAGGTTATAAACAGTCTTGCTGTAATTAATGAAGGAGTTTATTTTCTTTTGAACCTCATTGTTAAGCAGGTCACAAAGGTAATGAATCAGGCACATTACTTTAACGGGAATAATTCAAAAAATGAGCAGGTGCAACAGTAATAACTTTAAATAAAACACTTATGTTGTAAGTATCAAGTACCTCTTTATTTTTTTTTAATTTCCTAGCCAAATATTAAACTGTCAACTTCTAACTATGAAAAGGATTTGAAGTCATCCTCCTTCCATTGTAGTATTAAACAAGAAAAATCTAGGATTGCCGTGATCGTATGCTATTTTGTATAACAAAACAATACATTCGAGGGAAAAATGGCGTACGACTACGGCTTTCCTAGATTTTTTCTTATTTAATACTTTATAGAGCGTGACTTTTCAGCAGTCGGGTTTTAGTTTTAAACTTACTTTTCTATCTATAATATTTTGGAGCAAGTAATTTATACATATTTGGAATATGCTATACCAAACTGGATATGTTTTCCTAAATTTTATATTTTCACACAGTACCTACTTCATGACCGCTAGAGTGCGCTACATTAGATTCAGTGACATGTTTTATAGCCTATAGCCTACCAGCGGAGAACTAAGATGCTTTTAATGATACATTGTGTTCCCAGCGGTGAGTAGGGTAGCCAGAGCTCACTGGAGAATTTGTGCCGTCAGTGGGAAGACTAAAGGCTTGTCCTGATTTGTCTTCTACTGACGGCACAGAAACTCTGTACTTACAGGGTTGGCAGCGCGACTGTGAATCCTCTGGTGTTACAGACCTCCATAGGCCACGGTAACTACTTTCCATCAGGTGGGCCGTGTGCTTGTCTGCCAACTAAGTGGTATAAAAAGAAAAATACCCCATTTGTCCAGTTCTAATAAGTGGTTGAGGAGCTATGAGGAAACAGATAAATCTACATACAAACATACATACATAGCCTGTTAAAATCATAACCCTCCTTATGCTTCGTCATTGTCGGGTAAAAAGTGTTTTTATTTCAATAAAAAATATTCTTTAAAATAGCTCTAAAGGCCTAGTGACTAAGTGTCTAGTTGTAAGAGTTCAATGTCGACTACTGTGAACTTCCTAAGTCAGACTTTAGAAAAAGTAAATATCAGAACTCAGAATCAAAACCATTTACCATGATAGTATTAATAACGAGTCAATAGTTTTGATTACTCGATTTTTCAACCAGATAGTATAGAGTAAAACGATGTCTCCGCGAGTTTGACTAATTTCTGCAAGTGGTACATTGATACATTTCATTCTTGCGCTGCCACTGACTACGTTACACGAGATAGGAATATTTAGATAAAAAATAAATTAAATCTGTCAAAGAAGTGCCTTCTACTAGGGGGATTACTGTTTCAAAAATGATTAGAAATCTTATCATTAATTTATTATTTTAACTAGCTTTTGCCTGCGACTTCGTCCGCGTTACTTTCAAAATATATTAAGATATGTTCACTCTATAACTGAAACCAAATATATGTTATACATATTTTCATATATTGATATTGTGGTAAAAGTTTTTTTGAGTGGCTTACTAATACTGATTAATACTTATTATTGATTTCGGACAAAATATATAATTATCAAATTTTCAGCTATACTTAACGATAGACATAATTACGTTTCTGTCATTCCAAATTTTGTTGTCAAATCAGATGCGTTTTATATCACGTCATACGGGAACGTGGTCCAACAGGATGACCGTCGAACGGGATGAAAATCCCGTTCGACGGTACGGCGGCGTACGGTTCGACGAAATATCCTATATCCGTCTCCTAGTCCTAAGCTACATCTCCACCAATTTTCAACCGAATCGGCTCAGCCGTTCTTGATTTATAAATGGTGTAACTAACACGACTTTCTTTTATATTTATAGATAATAAATTATGCATGAAGAATGTAATGAGAGTGAGTGAAGCGAGAGTAGGATGTTAGGATCGTGGCAAATGGAAATCCGTGATTTCTGCCTACCCCTATGGGAAACAGGCGTGATTTTATGTATGTACTTATGTATTATACGAAAAGATTAGTAGAATTATTGTACAAATATGCGGTGGGTTTAGTTCATTTACGAGAATCTACATAAATAAAACAAATTCCACATCAAATAAAGTTAAAAAGCTTGTCAATTACGCAGCCCATTGAATATTTCTAGCAAACAAGCATTTAACAAGCGCATGTCAAGAAAAAAATACCATAAATAGGTAGCAATTACAAAATGGACATAATGACGCTGGTTAGGCATTCACAAACGACTTAGGAAATAATTCTTAATATGACATTGATTAGTCCTAAGCCATGAAATCGAGGTATCCAAGACATAATGACAATTTAAAGACTCAAAGGTCCATTTTATTATCATATTGTATGATTCTTGTGGAACTATTAGCCCTTATGACAATAGCGTAATGATAGGCGATCACGCAAACCATTTTTCTTATCGACTAAGCGGCAAATATTAGTTTTTACAACTCTAAGAAAAGTTTTTTGTTGTTTTAAGATGGCTGTAAAGAAAATTGAGTTGATATTAAAATTGGGTAAAAGTTGTTTATTGTGTTTCTAATGTAATATTCATTGTATGTTAAGAAAGTGTTTAGCTTTTCTATCCTGCCTTACTTTCATGATTATATTTTTAGAGCCAAGTATAATCTAGAAATTATTGGCCACAACAGGCATATACATCTGTGATATGCCAATAATTTATTTTAATTTAATTTAATAAGTCGACCAATGACAGTTTTTATTTTTTGCTAATTTTTTCCCGCAGCTTCATCCGTGGGAAATCTTGTTCCAACAGCTCAAAGTAACATATCCCAGGGATAAAAGTTAAGTTATGTGTCATTCCTGACTAGGTACTATCTCTATCCCTGTACCAAATTTCATCCAAACCCCTTCTGCCGGCGCGAGGTATACGTCATTGGCTACCTCACCCCCGGTAACTAATAGCCTGAGGCGAGCGTGCGGTTTAAGTCGGTCCGATTTCGACATAGCTACTCCCGCTGGGGGTGAAACCGAGGGGATTTGCTTACGTAAAAAAATACCCGGTCCGCCGTTTGAACATGATTAAGTGACAACCATCCAAACATCTTCACAACCTTTCATCATTCAAACTCTGAGTATATACAACATAAACTTACAGGCCACTTTGTGGATATGATTGTTTCTAATTCATAAGTGGTTCACATTAGAAGTAATGAGAAATCGTCCAAGTTATAATGCAGGCTAAGTAATGAGGGCGCGGTGGGGCCACTAATTTATTAACCAAAGCTATCGATGGACCCACCATACAAAAATTAACCTCTACCACATTAGCTTCGCTGTGCATATTAGTATACCAGGAAAAATAATCTTGGTGATTTCGGACAATATAATTCAATGTTAGAAACATCAAAGTAGTAGCTCGTGTTGTTACTTATTCTTCTTAATGGTTGTAATATTAATATAACCTTATTTACATAGATAAATATACAACTCGATGTCGGTAACTTTTGAATTATACTTTAAGGATGTCAAATCTTTTTTTATCCGAGTACCGATCCCGTTTACAAGTAAAAATTACAACTTAGTATTTGTTTCTTTTCAGGGTTCTTCTTTTTTGGTGCGTTGAATTTCGCAGGCACGACTGCTATTTGTCAACCCAATCCCAAGGGAAAAGCCATTATATATTTGCGCCAGAGCTTCATCCAATCAGCCCAAAAGATTTTAACAGAAACACTTCTAACTACCCACATGTAAGTTGGCAAAGTTTTTTTAAGGACACAAGTTTTATAGGTATGCTGTCTTATTTTAAAATAAATCGCAGGGAGATTGTCATTTTTTATGAATCTATGTTGTTGTATCTATAATGGTGGTCAAGTGGTAAAACACAAGTATCAAGACTACTACGTCGTGCAAAGACGTAGCCCACGGCAACTCATAATAGGCTTGAAATTTTCTTATAGCTTAACTTTTACATAGATTTTCTTGGTCCGAGGGTGGTTGGCTACCGGACTAAGTGACTACACAGAGCTATTACCTCACTAATCTAAATTGATGGGGCGTCCAAAACCGGGTATTTTTTCATAACATTAGTAATTTGTTCGGCGTAAAATAATATAATAAACATAAGCCTCAGTTTCATTACTTAAGGCTCTGTATTGAATACCGGACGTTATGGAACGATTATGCGCCTTTATAGCTTCATATTTTGGTGCGAAATTAGATTTCCAGTTTTATGTTGTACTCATTTGCCAGTTTTAATTACTTTTTATATGCACTGTAGCCCAAATTGCGATATTGGTTTGGAAGACTGTGCGAATTAGCAAGAACCTTAATTTTAACCTAAATTCGATTTCCTTCTTCGTCTCTCTACTAATACTTAAGCCTTATCTAATCAGATCTAATAGAATGTTCAAAAATCTATCCTATATTTTGTTATTACAATTCTATGCTAAATGTATCTAGCTCTCACCATCTGCGTATACTTTTTTTTTTGATTACGTGCGCAAAATCACCGCGGATACCTCTCCACCGAAGCCGGTGAGAGAGGTTACGTCGGACACGAACCGACTAAAGCGCACGCCACCTGTGGGTCGTTTTGGTTGCCGAAGGTGATGTTAACAGGCATATCCCTCGCACCCCGGCCGACCCAGGGCCATCTCTCACGATCTGGCCCTCTTCTCGGGTGTGGGGACTACAGAGTCCCCAACTCGTCCCCGGAAATGGAGAGGCGCGCCAGGTGCGCCGCCGCCTCGGCCTGCTTTTGCCAGGGTGACAGGCGGCTCCACCTGTCACCCCCAGGCCGGCGCTCATGGGGGGCGGAGGTCGTTCATCGACCTGCGACGCCCGAGTTGCCTTCGTACGCGGGCAGCTTGGCTTGCGATCCTTCGTCGCTCCCGCTGCCGCTCCCGTCCCGCCTCCTCCTTCACGAGCATTACTTGCTCGCAGAAGGAGACCATCTGCGTTTACTAGACCACTGCAGCATGGACTATATGTGGGATTGCGGCATAAATTAATTATTATTATTAATTATTATTACAATTCGTCCCACCAAACAATGATACCACTCCATACTATATAAACAAAATCGTGGCCTCTCTGAAGCTGCACTTACAATATTAACTTCTTTAGTTATTGAAGTAGAATTACGTATTGGAATACTTTCTCAAGACTTGTACCATCCACTGATATTTTAATATCAATCAATATAATCGTCTAGACATAAACCAAATTATATTATAATTTGTTTGATAGTTACATTACCCACGATTATAACTGGGAGTATCTTTATCGAATAAATACCCCACAAAAAATTTGTTCATGACAAATACGAGACTGTCACAGCCTGACCTGGAAACTTCTAAATAAAATTGTCTTTTTATATTCACGCCTGTTATCTGTGGAAGATTAAACAGACAACAAACTCAATAATATATTTTTTATACCACTTAGGTGGCAGACAAGCTCACGGCTCATCTAATGGAAAGTAGTTACCGTGACCTATGAACATATGCAACGCCATGGGCGTTACACTTGTGCTGTCGACTCTACTAAAGCCCTTCTTAAAGAACCCCATATTATAGTCGCTTGAGAAAACCATAGCAGTTCCCTGTAGTAACATAACATAACATAAACTCACGACTATATCCCAAAAGGGGTAGGCAGAGGTGCTGGCACCCACATTCCGCCAGTTTATGTTTAGATCCCATTGTAATAGGTGGCGAGCCTATTGCCATTAACCGGGCACTTATAAACCTGCCATAAATACACACATAACTTCGAAAAGCATCGAAAAGTCATTGGTGTGTGCCATGGTAAAACCTGGGATCGAACCCAAGACCTCGTCTCAGCAGTTCATCACCCACACCTATAGGCTACCGCGGTTTAGTTTAGCGCGAGTTAGTGGGCTCATTGGTGATCAATTATACGCAATTTGAAGCACTTGCCTGGAATAACGAATGTCCCTGTAGTAACAATACCTATATATTAATGTTTCCCGACCCGTAATTCGAACTCATAATCCTACGACCAACCAGGCATCTTTATATTACTTAGTACCAAAGGCCTTATAGGACCTAATCAAGATGCAAGGAGGTGGTAGCGTGTAGCCAAAAAATGTCCAAAAATTGAGTTTACAATGTTAAAAGATAAAAATGTATAATATATCGTAAATTACATCTTATAAGTATATACATACATAGGTCGATGAACGACCTCCGCCCCCATGAGCGCCGGCCTGGGGGTGACAGGTGAAGCCGCCTGTCACCCTTGCAGAAGCAGGCCGCGGCGGCGGCGCGCGTGGCGCGCCTCCCCGTTTCCGGGGACGAGTTGGGGACTCTGTGGTCCCCACACCCGAGAAGAGGGCCAGATCGTGAGAGATGGCCCTGGGTCGGCCGGGGTGCGAGGGATATGCCTGTCAACCTCACCTTCGGCAACCGAAACGACCCACAGGCGGCGTGCGTTTTAGTCGGTTCGAGTCCGACATAACCTCCTCCACCGGGTCCGGTGGGGAGGTATCCGTGGGGATTTTGCGCACGTAAAAAAAAAAAAAAAAAGTATATACATACATATAAACACGCCTTTATCCCCTAGGGGTTAGGCAGTTAGTTATTGTATTCGGTCCCACGTAATAGAGGATGGGCCTGTTGCCGTATTTCCGGCACCATTGTTGATTTGAGCCATGCATCAGAGACTGAGTCTGGGCTGAATATATCTGTCTGATGTTAAACAGCCCTATCTCTTAGTCGCCTTGTACGACACCGCATGAGAAGAGATTGGGTGGTCCTAAAAGAATATTGAGACATGTTTTTTATTGAACGATGACATCGAAACTGGCTGACTTCAATTTTCTATGTGCATCTTTTTATCATGTGTTTACAGACTTCACAAACCATCAAAACAATTAGAAACAGATCTTAAATACTCAAGTTTCCTTAAAATGATTTTCTATTAATTTCTAAACTGAAGCTCAAAACTCAATCCAGTAGACTATTGAGATGACCTATGTCCTGAGACATTTGAATGAACTCAAAGAGACATACGAACAAGAATGCCTACCACAAAAAGTTGTGTTACCAAACTATAATCGCTAGAGTGAATCGTCAACTACCACTCAGCTATCAGTGCTCAAAAAGTTCACACACTTTCTATATAAATTGATGCAAATTGTTCCTCACTTCAAACTCATTAACACTATCACACGTGAATTTTCATAAAACTGAAAACTCAATTGTCACAAATGACATTGCTCATTATTTGTCACAGTCATGTGAGTTAGTGGGCTCATTGGTGATCAATTATCCGCAATTTGAAGCACTTGCCTGAATGACGAATGTACGGACAATTTATAAGCGAGCACTAATTGCACAGAGTAGTGTGACTTTCACAGTGAACTATGGGTTTTGGAAATTAGCATGAGAGATATAATTAAAACGGAGTTTGAAATACGGTTAAACATTTCGAACTGGTATTCGATCCTAAAAATGTATTATTGGTAGAATAATACATGTAGGGGTAAGATAGCATGTGATCAATTAATTATCATATAGTTAAGATACACATGGATAAGTATCCACAAAGTAAAATTATATATTTTATACAAGTGTATAAAATATATAATTTTACTTTGTGGATTGTATTAGTATTATTGTTCAGAACGGTAATTATATTTTTAAATAGGTACCAATATACTTGTTTATCACACTTTGGTATCGGATTTGGTAAGTATTTATGGATTCAAAATAAAATCAGAATATGAGGTTTATCGGATTGGATTGATGTTTCCTATTTCTGATTGTTGAAAAAAACCAAATAATAATGCCTGATTTGGGAATACCTATCTAAGTCTTAGAGTAGGTGAAATCATCATAAAATAAGGACCCGCTCAAATATTTACGATTGACTAATAACACCGTAAATTGTATTGTGAAGATTAATTTCAAAATTGTTATATTGCTATGGCCCTTAAGAGCTCTGCAGTAACTTTAACTCGCCTGAAACATACTTTTTAATACAAGTTAGGTGGCAGACAAGCACGCGGCCCACCTGATGGAACGTGGTTACCGTGATCTATGAACGTGTGCAATAAGCAGAGGAGTCACACTCGTGCTACATATCCTGTATGAACGGAAAGTTTCTGTACCATCAGTGCAGAGGACACAACTAAGACAAGCCTTTATTCTTCCCACTGACAGCACAAAAACTCTCCAGTAAACTCTGGCTACCCTACTCTCTCCCGGGAACACAATACGAGGTTACTATAGCCGTGGTGTTCTGTAGGTATACTTACAAAACTATTACTATTACTTCAACTTATTAGACCAATTAATTGTTTTATTAGAAGTACTAATTAAAATAATAAAACACCTCATTACTCTGTGCAATTAGTGCAGATTGGCCATTAAAATCGGCAGAGATTCATGCAAATGACCCCAGCTACGTACACACATACGAACGAACAATCAGCACCAATCAATAATCTATTGGCAGGCCTAATGACTAGCCAAGGATGCGCCAGTTGCCACCAATAATAATTGATATCGGTCTCGGCAATAATTGGAATAATTAAAGTGATCTAGTTGTGAACAATTGATTGATGTATTATTATTGATAGTTCATTTTATTCCGCACTTGAAATTAGGAATCAATTAAAAAACAGACAGTAGTAAATATTTTGCACTGAACGTGATAATAAGATCAGTAGCAATAATATATTAATATACGAGTATAATCAAACAAACTTGAACACTTGTCATAATTTCTAGTCTAGTCGAAATCTTTTCAACAGTTCAGGTTACAATTCCTGTAAATGGTGTACTATGCCATATCGAATGTCAAATAAAGGAATGTACCGAAAACTGTGTACCAGGACTTAATTGTTGCTTGCTGTAAAGACAAAGGAAAAACGTGGAGAAATCTAGTGAACCTGACTCGACTTCATAGGTTTCTCAGGTTACCTGAGGAATCAACAAAATATCGTTAAATGTTCCTGAAATCAGTGAGGTTACCTTCAGTCTAATCTCTCTCATGGCGATATACCCAGTAGATGGCTGTTTAGAAAGGTAGCTGAAATGCATTTATAATTATTAATGATAACATTCATAAATAATTTTATCTACTCAATATTTATTTAACTCTTTGTTATCACAAAAATGTATATATTAGGCACCGTATAACTTTGTCAATTTCACTAACCCATAGGTATTTCGGGAGGACTCGACCTACGTCATTCGAACTCAGAAGAAACTCACTAATAAAAGTATTAACTTGTAGATGTTATAACGCAGTCTTAAAAGGAAATAGCATAATCCATACTAATATTATAAATGCGAAAGTAACTCTGTCTGTCAGTCTCTATGATACACTTTCAGTCCTAAACCGGTGAACCGATTTTGATAAACTTTGATATAGGAGTAGATTAGCCCTTGAAAAAGGAGATAGGTTATGCTTTGTCGCGACAATCGGCGCGTAACGCACGTAAATTCCTTCCTACATTTATAGCTAGCTGGATGCTAGCTATAAATGTAGGAAGGAATTTACGTGGTATAAAAAACAAGGGAATATGTTTCGTTAAATAATATGCGAATATATCGATCGCATCGTTTTTTTTTAATATTCCCGTAGGAAAATAAAAGGATCAATATTTTATGATTTCCAAATCTTAAAGGAGTTACATTAATCGAGCATCAATAGTGTAAAAGCAGCCTAGCAACGCTTATAAGTAAGTACAATATCTTTTAACATATTGCGTGTGGTATCTATTAATATACACAAAAGCAACCTCTTTAGTTAGCAATAAGGCTACTAAACTCGCGTGCCTGTAATCCTGAGCCGATCAAATACCAATACCAGTTCAATAATAATTAGTATGGAAATATTGGACCACCGAGAGTTAAAGGTAATACCCACGCACCTCTCCCGACCAATAAACTAGCGAAGTAAGGAATCCCACACTTTGCCGAGCAATTGTTGTGTCCGGTGTTAATAAAACGGCATATATTTTAGCTATTTTGACAGTTCGAAGCTGTTCGTAATACTGAATACTTACCGCTATCGTGAATGGTGAGCTTGAAATAAAATAGATCTGTTGCTTTGTTATGCTGGGTATTTATATATTCTCCAAATCTACGTTTGAAATATTACATTTTTCAAATATTATCATCATTCTTGCGTTTTTTTTCTGTTTCATATTCATATTCATTTAGTACTTGCAAATATGGGTTACATAAGATGTTACATAGATTAAGTAGTGTCACCATACTTCACCTTAATAGGCATGCAATTCTTTTAATACAACAAGTCTAATATTTATAATCATTAATTAATACAGTAATCTGATCAACATTAATTTTAAAGAAGAAAAATGGCTAAGTCATCACTTTAATACAGCAATTACCTTGTTTATAATTCCGACATTACCACATAAAATAATAATATTGACTATAGCATAATGATGTCATAACATAATATTTATACAGTCAATTTATTATAATGTCAGTTTAAATTCAGTAACTATATTCATTGTTTCACCTTTTAACTTTGGTGTGTACTTTAAGAAATAACGAGAACCAAATTAAATTTACCTGTTAATTGTATCATCATAACAAAAAATTAAATTAGGGGAAGTTCTTATTTAAACTATTTAACTTTCAGTTGTCTTCTTTTTGAAATGATACGGATCTTAAATTAATTAAACTAGTTATTCTAATCTAATTAGACTGGGAAGTAACCTAAACTCAACTACTCAAACGGGACGTGAACCCACGACAAATTAAATACTAGCATACCTACTAATCTCTTTAAAATTGCAATAAACTATTCATTTTATTCTAGATCCATATACTCACCTTAATTTTGAAATTTATACCGCGAAAAATAAAAATAAAACAGAATGACAGTATCTTCAGGCACACTGTAACAGGATTTTTCAAACAATAAATCTCCAGAATCAATTTTTAAACTTTCGTTTCAATTTCCAACAAGCGCTTGAATAATTGTAGAGAGAAGTGCTTTAGGCGTTCGTGACGAAGTAGTGTTGGGTGCGCTAATCTACAAGACCGTATGTCATCAGCAATGGCTGGAAGCGACTAGTGAACCGCCTACGGTGCTCGTGAAAGCGTTCAGCTTACAACTTGATTTGTGATTTCAAAGATTATTACTTGTACACTCCATTATTGAGTTTCTGTAATTTAGTTTGGAGGCACCAATGTTTTGTAATGTTCGTTGATAATATTTGGAAAAATTAGGATTTTTTTTTGATGCCACTTGGTTGCGGACAAGCACACGACCCACCTGATGGAAAGTGGTTACCGTGGCATATGGACGTGTGCAACACCGAGGGAGTCACACTCGCGCTGCCAACTTTCTGTGCCGTCAGTGTAAAAGACAAAGCAGGACAAGCTTTTGGTCCTCCCGCTGACAGCACAAAAACTCTCCAGTGTGCTCTGTCTACCCTACTCACCGCCGGGAATACACACTGATTTTTGTGATATCAAAAACTAAATAAACTTTAAATTTTTAAAGTGATAAATTGGTCTCTAATTTTTTTTTTGATTCTAGTTATTTTTAAATTTCAATTATACTGTAGAATAATTACTTTTTAAAATAACCAATTACGTATTCTATGTCTCAAGTAGAATTTTGTTAGTGTTCTCATTGACTCTTCCAATAAAACTAGATGCTTGTTAAGTGTGTGGGTGTATGTCGGTAGTCACTCGGTGAGGTTTGAACTTTGAACCAACCTCTTGATCGTAAGACTGGAGTTTATATAGCTTATAAGCTCGTAGTTATTTACATTATTTTATTTGAAATGTAATAATAATAAGATTAAAGCTTAATCATAATTCAATAATTGGTAATTTAAGTAAATACTTCTACATAGTTTCAATTTTGTAATCTCCTTATTGTCAGGAACCGGGTAATTTTTGCCAGAAAAATATACTAACAACTTGCCAAAACTCAAACTGAACCCAGGCTCCAACGCACAGCAGCCGTACTATTAAGGCAGTTGCGCTAATAAGGAAAAAAAGAGAAAGAAATATAATATATTTACCTACTAAATATATCAATATCGAATTTGTCAGACACGCTAGCTATAAGATAAAATGTAAATCTCTAATCAGAATTCGTTAAGAGAAACATAGATCACTGACTTTATACAGAAGGCACTCAAAATACACGTGTCGTAAACAAGAAAAATATACGGGCTTACATCTCGTTCTACACTTACACCTAACAATGGCGTTCGTTGACTTTTACTCAAATTTCTTTATTTTTTACACCGGTCGGGTACGAGGTTTCACTTTTTTAGTCATTCTTATATTTATCATGCCTTTATGACAATTTTATTAAGGCAGAGGCGATGCCTACGCTGGCTACCGCTCATTCATTAAAATTGTATGCGCTAAGAGCTTTTTAGGGTTCGGTATTCGAAGAGTTTGAAAAGAACCCTACTTAATCTTAGCCACTACATTGGTTAAGATTCACAAGAAAATCCTTACGATTGAAATGTAAAGGGTTGGGAGGTCAGAAGGCAGTTGCTCCCATAGAAGCCGTACCTATAAGATAAACTAATAAGAGAAGGAAAGAGGAGATGGTGGAAGTGGATTACGGTCTCTGAAGTTCTTAGATTATGATGTTGAGATGAGATATTGGATTGGCAGGTAACATGTGTCCTGTTCATAATGTGAAAAAGTATTTGATATCAATAAGACACTTTTTCGTAGGCTGCACGTATGTTTACTGTGCTTGTCTGCCACCTAAGTTGTATAAAAAAAAGAATGGACAGCTCAAAAACGTTTAAAATTAAATCACAAACTTAAAAGGCCCAGCACCTACTACCTAGTAAGTATAACATCAAGAAAAACCTTATCACCGAGATCGCGGCGCAGTCGGCGCAGGCGCATCCCTATGAATTATTTCATTACGAGCGGCTCATCTGAACAATGAGCACGTGACTACATGCCTACACGCTGCGACTAACATGAATTCGAAGATAAGTTATTTCAAATGTGGTGAGTACATACTTTCACGCGAGAAGGATGTTTAATGGCATAAAATAAAAAATGCAACAAATATAAAGCATGCAGCAAACATACATACCTAAGTACAACATTATGTTGTCACGTCCTTTGCTGTAAGTTTAGGCAGATATACTTATAGGAAGTAAGACACGGCGGTATTTCAGCCCAATTGAGCAGTCCGACTGGGGAAGTACCTCCGCCCTACAGAATACCGCGGTTATAATAACTTCGTGTTGTGTTCCCAGCGGTGAGTACCCTACTCAGCCAGAGCTCACTGGAGAATTTGTGCTGTCAGTGGGAAGACTATAGGCTTGTCCTGCTATGTCCTTTACACTGACGGCACAGAGACTCTGCTTACAGGGTCGGCAGCGCGAGTGTGACTTCTTTGATGTTACACACGTCCATAGGCTACGGTAACCATTTTGCATCAGGTGGGCCGTGTGCTTGTCTGCCACCTAAGCGGTATAAAAAAAAAGATATCTTTGTAACGTTACTATTATTATGTGCAGTCAACAAAGGATATAAGTTTATACCTATTTATAAAATAATTGACAAAAAAGGAAAACAAATAATAAGATGTGTGCCAGGATCATAGCAAGTGGAAAACTATGGTCTCTGCCTACCCCACTAGGAAGGATGCGTGACTGTATGTATGTATATAAAGTTGTATAGAAGGAGTATAGTTATATTCTTTATCAACTGTAGGTACACATGCATAGGCTGCGCTCGTTAGTACCTATATTTTGCTTGTGTGGGTCTGTCAACCTCACCTTCGGCAACCAACAATGACCCACAGGAACCGTGCGTTTTAGTCGGTTCGAGTCCGACATGACCTCTCCTACCAACTCCGGCGGTAAAATGTAGGTACTTTTTTACGTGCGAAAAGGCCCCACGGATTCCCCTTCGTGGGGATTTTTCACACTTAGAAAAAAGTACATTATGCTTCATACCCCTGAATGAAAGTCCTTATCTTTATCCAAGAGTTAATTCCAGTCGCCTACAAAGATGACAGCCTTAAATCCGAGGTTCGATTCTCCTACTTCTTATATTAGAAGCGTCGGTAGCTTAGTGGTTAAGGCTTTACGATCGAGAGGACCCATGTTCGAATCCTAACCATTACACTGCTGACGTGAACCTACTCCTAGCACAAGCAATTAAGCTTAGTTGGAGGGGTTAGAGGGAATATTAGTAATTTCGGTTGCTAATATTCTTTATAAAAAATAATAATACGTCACTGTTAGGCTCTTATGGGTAGGACTGCCATCGCCAGAAGAAAAGCTACACCAGAGCTTCGTTTTTCAATCAGCAGGTAGGTAACAGGTAAGATTGATTTAGGTCTTGTAAATCTTGGTGGGTGCCCATAAACATTATTATTATGATGTTATATCCCTAAAAGAGTTATAAACAGAGACATAGAAAGCCACGTGTGAGTTAAATTATGAAATACTTCATTAATGTAACAATATTATTACTTTTAAACCATATTGCGATCCTATCTTACAGTTATTTATTCATTTTACAAAAATAAATAACAACAAAACAAAAACATATTTATCTTTGTTACAAGAAAACATCAGATTAACGTGGTTTAAGTATCATACCTAATTGTGATGCTACCCACGCGGCCGCGCCTTAGCCTCCAAGAATGCATTAAAAATATAGCTGCAAGCCTTTTTTCGCACGGGGAATTATTATCGTGTGCCTAAATAATTGTTGTAGGTAACTACATTGTACGCTTGTGATGTCATTTTATTTGTATCAACAGTGGGCCGTAGCGCCATCTGTTGGCGAATAGAAGAAAAGTTTTGATAGTAGATGTATTGAATGAATTATTATTGATAATACTGGTATTTTGAAAACAATAGCGTTGACAAAAGTTGACAAAAGGCAAATTGACTAAAGAATGACTGGAAATTTAGTTTAGAATTTGTTCTGTAAATTTCGGTTGCGAACCTTAGTATTTTTTCAATGTACCCGAGAAGAGGGCCAGATCGTGAGAGATGGCCCTGGGTCGGCCGGGGTGCGAGGGATATGCCTGTCAACCTCACCTTCGGCAACCAAAACGACCCACAGGCGGCGTGCGTTTTAGTCGGTTCGAGTCCGACATAACCTCCTCCACCGGCTCCGGTGGGGAGGTATCCGTGGGGATTTTGCGCACGCAAAAAAAAAAAAAAAAAAGTATCTTTTCAATGTGTCTGCTGCCTCAAGCCTTCTTATGAAATTTAATATCTAAACTATACGATCTTCCCCGGCTTTGCGCGGCGTACTTTAAAGTCGTGACACCTTGTTAGTTAATTTTTAATTTATTCATTTTTAAATAATGTAATAGCAGTTTGTCAGATTTGTTGCCATTTATGATTACTGCTCATCCTATTGAGCTGTAGCGTGACGATTTATAGATTATAACCTTCCTTGATAAACAGACTATTTAGTACAAGAAGATATTTTTCTTAACAAACCAGTAGTTCCTAAGATAAGCGCGTGCAACCAAACAAACAAATAAACTCTTCAGCATTATAATATTAAGTATGTACAGAGATATATCTGTCCCTCATACATAACTAAAATGTAAATCTAAAAAAAACTAAATCGGACTACAAACCTAGCAACTTACAGCCGCACAGAAAACTTTATATAATGATACCAACAAGTCAATTGAAAAATGGACTATAGTATTTTGCTCGAATCAATACAATTGGTTACAAAAAGCTTTTTGATCACCCAAACAATTGCAAAATATAGTAGACCCAATTTGAGTAACCGCATCCCTCACATGATGGGTTAGACCTACTGATCTAATTAAAAAAGTTATACCCTCCCATTCTTCGTTTTAATTCACCCGTGGTACAAAGGATTCCTGGCGTTCCAATTAAAGCAAGTGGTTACGTTAATCTCTGTTTAAAGTTTTAGCATGTTACACCACATAGGCCTCAACCCACGAACGAAAATATTGACTATTTGGGGACCTTTGAAGTTGGCTTTTATTAAGCCTTTGGATATATATCGTAGCTGATAGGAGGGGTCTTATAACAAGTATAACAAGACGGATATGTTCTAAAGAAACTTTATCGTTATAAAATACATGTAGCACAAATGTTGAATAGGGTGCTTGTAAGATGTGAATAACGGAAAAATATGCAGATGTATCCATTTGAGAGAAGGAAAACTAGAAATAAAACCCTGTACCAACCCGTCTGGTTAGAGTAACAGTAGGCCAAAGAATCAAAACATTGAGAGAGAGAGACCTATGTTCAACAGTGGACTGCGGTAACAAACTGTTTGATATTTATAACTGTTTTTTTTTATACCACTTAGTTGGCAGACAAGCACACGGCCCACTTGATGGAAAGTGCTTACCGTGGCCTATGGACGTTTGTAACACCAGAGGAGTCACAGTCGCGCTGCCAACCCTGTAAGTACAGAGTTTCTGTGCCGTCAGTAGAAGACAAAGCAGGACAAGCCTATAGTCTTCCACTGACAGCACAAATTCTCCAGTGAGCTCTGGCTACCCTACTCACCGCTGGGAACACAACACGAAGTTATTATAGCCGCGGAATTCTGTAGGGCGGAGGTACTTCCCCAGTCGGACTGCTCAATTGGGCGGAAATACTGCCGTGTCCAACCTCTTTGGATTTTCTTTCGTTCACATTAGTTATTGTACCTACTATGGTAAACTTGAAATGTTTACCTATTCGTGAAAGCTGTAAAGCTGTTCATGACCAGCTCGAGAGTGACAGCTGTTTTCTAATCGTTGGGGTACAAACGAATAGGGACAAGGTCAAAGTCCGCGGGTGTTTCCAGGGACTTCCTTTCTTATCGATTGTCGGACTCCGGCATCAGTTTTAGTCAGTTAGATTCAATTGAGACGTGACACCTGTGGCGCATTCAACGTGCCAAATTATGTTCTGGAGTTTTATCGCTCACTTGGAAATACTTTTTAACCGACTTCTAAAAAGAAGGAAGAAGTGTGTATCGTAGACGTGATGTCAGTACGTTTCTTTCCATGCGGCGTGGTGATTCCGCGCTCGGGACGGCAGTATATATGTGAAGCTTGGAATAGCCCGCGACTATATAGATCATATCAAGTGTGCAAATAGCATTATGATCAGCAGTAAACATTTATAGTGTATGCCTTCTTTTAATTAGATACTCCCACGCAACTATATTGGCATAGCCTCTAAAGTGGTGACACCGACGTGATCGGGTGCCTGCAAAAAGTTACATATTCGTTGTACAACTAGAATTCAAGGATATGTACCTATATGCCTCGATTTCTCCGTCAATAATGTGAACTGTTTGTGATTTTTTTTTATTTTTTAAACGAACAAGCTCAAACTTGCAGATAACTTTTTAAAATTTTGGATGTTTAAATATCAATAAAACAGTCTTGATATTATGTTCGTCTATAATTGTATGTAATTTGACAATGTCCAATTCATCAATTTATCATAGTTTTTCACCATTCAATCTGATCAATCCATTCAATGACATGCAACGGGCCCACCAATTACTATCCGTCACCAATACGGATATCCTCACAATACAAACGCCATAATATGTTACTAATACTTAAGGTTCGTGCACCATGGCCTATAAATATGGGAATTAATGACTCATGCCGACGAAACACTGATTTTAATGCTTCGTGACGAGCTGTGACAAGCCATCTATTTATTTGATATTGAAATACGAGTATTCGTGTGACTGTCTAAAATATAAGGGCAAATGTTGCGTTAGCTGATGTAGTCTTGCTAATAAGGTGAGGCGATTGGTGAAGGTTTTTTGGTAACGCAAAGATAAAATAGAAAATATACAACCGGGAAATCTTGGTTTATTTACATATGGCTCAAATTCGGTAACCGCATAATTTAATATCGGTAACGTATATAATGATCTAAGGAAATAAGTAAATTGGACCTTTTTATATACGCACTACTAAGGTAGCAAACAAACGAGAACATAATCTGTATCATCATCATCATCCTTAGTCTGAGATGGGTTGAACTTCATTATTTTCCGTGAAGCGACTGCTATTTGACCTCGACAACAAATTGGCGATATCAAAATTCTGTATTTAGACTGGTTAGACATTTTTGGGCTCCAAATACCCGTAACGACTGTCACAGATATTTGTATGGTACCCGGTACCGACGTCTTAACGTGCTCTCCGAGGCACGATCAGACCAGTGCAAGTACCCATATTCATGCATACAAATATTTACACTGAGTGGGAATCGAAGCTATTGCAAGGGGTCACCTTGCAATATCTTTAACACCAAGAGGTGCTTCTTTTTAGCAGTAAAACCTTAGCCTGTCAAGAAATTAAGAAGAGATTAGAAATAAGAAACTAAAATAGAACAAACCTGTCTGTGTAATCCGTCTGTTGATAGAGAAAGAATACAAGTATCACCACCCCGTCTCATCCGAAGAGTGTCGTAAGAGGCTACTAACGCAAAAGTACGCAGACGATCTCACTGCGAGAAAAGGAAAACTCAAATAACGGACAAGTCTCTGGCACATGTTTTGCTATCAGGGTTGAGGTTCATACCAAAGCAAAACAATGAGTAAAACCTGGATTCCGGAACTTTGTGCACAACTAGGAAATAGTTATGTGGATGATGGTGAATCAATACATAGCTAGAGTCGTACTACCTACCTACTTCTCTGACAAGCGTATTGTAGCGTAGAATGACAAATTTATGGGATTTGACATATTTGACAGTCGTCAACGCATGTCATAAACGTCAGATCCTTTACATTCGTCATTCTATTTCACAATACGCCGGCCAACGTATTGCCACTTGTCCAGAAGGGCTGGTTACCTGCGACGAGGAATCTGTTTCGCAAAGATTTGTCACATTCTCGATCATAGTTTACGCATTCCAACTTACCTATCGCATCCTGATCTCGATGTGGTGAAACACACAATAATTTTATACACAAAAATGGTAAGGTAATAGTATAATCTGTTGTTTATAATGCAAAAAGGCTGACGCATCCATTATATTTAAACTTAGTCAAGATAGACATAAATCCTATTTATAATAAATGTGAATTTCCATGATGATTCGGTTGTGTTTATTATTTATAAATCTTCTAGCGTTTTTGCATATCCGAGTGCGTACAGCAAAATACTATTATTTTACGGTTTATAGCCTCTTAAAGCCAAGTAATGAAACTTGAAAGGAATCATTACATCGAAGTAAAATAAGGTAATTTATAGTAATCACTCATTAGCAGCGATTTAAACTCTTTTACGCGTTTTATGGTAATGAATAAAGGCTATGAAGAATAACAAACACAAGGCATTTTTTCGTTGAAATTGAGTTAGTTAATTTTATAAAAATTGTATGTAACACTTAATATTCGCGTCAGCAAGACGGCACGTAGACGTGCGTCATAGGCTTTGTACATGAAGTAAAAAAAATGGATATGCCAAATTAATGAGAGCCTGTCTACTAAATCTACCGAGTATCATACATGAATTAACACTGTTCAGAGCACAGACATATTCATTTCTAGGACTACTATTAGTAAGACTCATAATTGAATACTAAGTAGTATCCACCAAAAAGGTGACTTTATCATAGCAATTTGTTTTATGATCAAGTTTTATGATTAGTATATTATTATTATTAGTAATCTTACATACCTGAACGTGAATTTTTAAGCACTCCCCATAATAATTAGAAATGGTAACGTCAAAATTTGTTTACTTTTATTATGTAGAGTAAGCTGACTCAACCATTAGTTTTAGGTAGAGAGATTAATGATAAATAGTAACCTAACTATTTAAATATATGAATCTGTAAGTAACTCTCTCTCTCTCTCCTATAATGTAACCTTTAGACCGCTGAATAGGACAGATACTTTTGCATCTTACCACTGCCTGGTTACAGTTAGTATTTTTTATAAATCTATTAATTTTTTTCATATTGAATCAAAACCTGACATAACACAAAATATTCATAATATTCACTCCAGATAATGAGTACAACTGTAAAGCTGTAGTGGCTTTAGGTAAGTAGTACTCTGCGCATTCTGTTCGTAACTCCACAGCACCGGCATTATTCATGCGACTCGCTATTTGTATTAGTTACAAATGAACGGTTACCGAAATAATTTAAATGCTAATTCAATAATTAAGTCGAGCGGGTCGTAACTGAGCGTGCTCGAAAACGGCTATTGATTTGACAATGCGTTGGTACCAACTATACGAGTGTACTATAGCGGTGGTATATTTACATATTGCATGTACTTAGGTGTGTATGTAGATATTCATGGTGAGTTGTCGTCCATTGATTACATTACGTGGGAATTTTACATGTGTATTGTGTTGATAAGTTTCTGAAGGTTTGGTTTTGTTTACAAGTGTGAGGATGATGATATTATGATGATAAAATAAATTAGATCATTAGTCTTATTATACAACATCAATCCTAAATACCTACCCGCCTACTGAATTCTAATTTTACAGAAATCTGTTGACATTTTAATTGCTTATTACCCGAAGGGGTAGACAGAGGTGCTAGCACCCACATTTCGCCAGTTTATGTTTAGGTCCCAATGTAATAGGTGGGCGAGCCTAATGCCATCAACCTGCGATAAATACACACATAACTTCGGAAAGCATCGAAAACTCTTTAGTGTGTGCCATGGTAAAACCTAGGAACGAACCCGAGACCTCATCTTAGCAGTCCATTACCCATACCACTAGGCTACCGCGGACTTCGCATGTATAGGTAAATGATTTTTTATTAAATTATCATTCTAACTAATGCAGCTAGACAATGAATATTTTGCTATGTACAACTTGATAATTAATTAAAAATAATTCATTGTAATAATCAAAATTTGCATACCACGTACGAAATATGGCTAAACATGTTTGTGCTTTTGTATACTACTAAGATCTCTGTTACCATGTTTATTAGCAAATAACTTAAATTCTATTACTTATTCTATTCCTATTATGTATATATGAATATTACGTCCATTAATAAAATATAAGCAGACTAAGTAGAAGAAGATCTGAATGCCTCGAAATGCACGGTGCTGCACATAGGAAATAGGAATCCTCATCACACTTACACAGTAAACGGCATACAACTTATGGATGTCAAAGTTCAGACAGATCTGGGCGTTATGATTAACGAAGACCTGAAGTGGGAGGCCCATGTAACATCGGTTACCAAGAAGGCAAACAGCCTAATCTTCCTCATCAGGAAAGCGTTTGGCACCTTAACACCAGAAATGGTACTGAAGATACATAAAACGTTTATAACCCTTCACGTGTTCATCTCTAAAACAACAAGGTCCGAAGTCATCGCGTTGTTAGCGTAAATAAATTAAGGCGGAGTGCGGACGGAGTCGCGGGAGCGAATTAGTCGGCTCTTTGTGCAATCAAGCGAGCCCTTCGCGCCCTAATGAATATGAATACGGCTGGATACGCTGCGAATGGTGGAGCCGCCGACGCAACTCATTACACGGGCTGTGTGTAACACAGAAGCGTAACAGACCTTCTGTAAAAAGTTATTGAAATGACATAGATTGAAAGTAGCACTAGTGAATGAAAAAATTAGAAGAGAGTGACTGTCGATGTCGTGATATGGACATTGGACATACTATGAGAAGAGATGAAAGTAATGTTGTAAAAAAGGTTTGAAGTTTAAATGTAGAGGCTTTAGGAGCAGAGTTAGGCCCAAAAAAAGATGGTTGGATTACTTGAAACAGGATATGCCAAAAAAGGGAATAACTAGGAAGATGACATCTGACATGAATGTAGGGAGGAAAATGTTATGTTGAGACGACACCAAATAATTGGGACAAAGGTAGGTAGATAATGACAGTAGAAAATAGAATTCGAGAATAATTATTCCTCAGTTAAATAATTAATGTAGTTTTCTTGTTCCTGATTCCCACAAAAACCGGTCCCTATCATGTAAATTCTATTACTAAATAAAAGAACTGGTCTATGTATGTGCAAATTCTCAATTAGTTTGAAACGTCTAAACATATATCTGACATTTGGTATAGGGATATATTAAAATTTGGAATAAATAAGACATTACATATATATTACTTTTTATCCCTAGAAAAGGTTCTCATGGGTTACGAAAACGGAAACATATCTATTATAAATGTTAACAATTTTATTAATTCTATTTAGGTAAGTACTATCCATTCTGTATCATTGCTTCGGTGTAATACGCGGTCATCTTACAGTTATGAATACGCAAATTCAACTTCTGTTTCACAGTAGTATGGTGTCTGTTCATTTAAAGTGGACGGCGATCTGAACAAATTCGTAACACTCCTATAAGTATTTACGTACGCACTTATGAATATTTTTGGGCGGGCTGTTATCACCCGTTATGGATTTCGTATTTATATCTTTTAAGTTTTATTTGTTATGTATTTAAAAAAATAAGGTTCTATCGTTATTCAATTTTTTTAATTGAAATCATTAAATAGCATTTGTAAAAATTTGCGTAATATTATATTATATAGGTACAAAGGTGAGATTGAGTTATTTTCCAGCAAAATCAGGAGTTAGGTTTGTTTTGGTTTGGTTTGTTTTTTTAATACCACTTAGGTAGATAAACACACGGTCTAACGGATGGGTAGTGGCTACTGCCCTGCCTAAGATACTTACTCATATACCTACTTGTAATTTGCATAATATTATGCTTTTTTTTTTATTTTTTACTTGCGCAAAATCCCCACGGATACCTCCCCACCGGAGCCGATGGAGGAGGTTATGTCGGACTCGAACCGACTAAAACGCACGCCGCCTGTGGGTCGTTTTGGTTGCCGAAGGTGAGGTTGACAGGCATATCCCTCGCACCCCGGCCGACCCAGGGCCATCTCTCACGATCTGGCCCTCTCCTCGGGTGTGGGGACTACAGAGTCCCCAACTCGTCCCCGGAAACGGGGAGGCGCGCCACGCGCGCCACCGCCGCGGCCTGCTTCTGCCAGGGTGACAGGCGGCTTCACCTGTCACCCCCAGGCCGGCACTCATGGGGGGCGGAGGTCGTTCATCGACCTCCGACGCCCGAGTTGCCTTCGTACGCGGGCAGCTTGTCTTGCGATCCTTCGTCGCTCCCGCTGCCGGTCCAGCCCCGCCTCCTCCTTCACGAGCATCGCTTGCTCGCAGAAGGAGGCGCCGGCCGCCCACGCATCTGCGCAGCGAACCATCGCCGCGAGCAAGGTGGAGAGCGTGAGAACCCTCACTCCCAGGGCCGCCACAAGCTCCCGCCTCGGCGTCTCCCACGCCGGACACTCGGTGAGCGTGTGCGGACCTGAGTCCTCGCTCGCGTCGCAGTGATGGCACTCGGACGTTGGCTCTTTCTGCATCCGACGCAGATACTTTCCGAAGCATCCGTGCTCGGTGATCATCTGCGTCAGACGGTACGAGAGGCTGCCGTGTGGCCTCTCTAGCCACTCCCCCATGATGGGTCTTACCGCCGTTACTACGGCGTGCCCTGCGCCTGGTTGCCCAAGTCGTATCTCCCATTCCGCCACCATTTCCCTGTGGAGCCGGGATCTCACGGCCCGAATTTCTTCGGGCTCGGGATCGTGACCCCGCTCCCGCGCCGCCCTTCGGAACCGGTATAGCGCCGAAAGGCATCTCGCTTCCAGGATCCATGGTGGCGATCCGGCGAGGAGACTCTCCGCGTTGAATGATATCGTGCGGTACCCCCTTATGATGCGGCACGCCAACTTCCGCTGCGGACGCTGCAGCAGGAGCATGTGCCGATCACTCAGGGTGTCCGCCCACACGGGACACCCGTACAGGGCCATGGACCGGCATAATATTATGCTTGTAATTTTTGACACGCCAAGTTTACACAATGCTGTATTTATGTGTGGTCTAATTATGTATATACAAACCACATAAACAGTGATAGTTTTGTTGTTTATAGATTTTAAGTACTTATATTCAAATATCTTTCCTCCTTTTTGTTATTTTTATTATTCTGTATAATCAAATGCAGTTCTGACATTGTGTCATAAAATTACCGCATTATAACTATAAAAGTCATTAAGGACGCTCGTGTTGACATTAAAAATAACAATAAACACTGTAATGATATGACAACGTGGACGAAACGAGAGGACAGTGCGTGCTACACATTATCTCATTCATTACTAAGAAAACACGATGTCGTATAGTATTGTACCGACAAACGTCGAAAATGGCGGAACCGAGTTCCCATGAAGTCTAAGATGATATACGTGATAGCTACGTTGTAACAATTAACCGAAATATTAGGGTTGTCTCTCTTTCTTTAGCAAATTTTTCAACACACTAGTCATTTCTATAGCAATAATGCAGCGGTAATTTTTCACCACAACATTTCAACTTTAAAGATTTTTATTTTGAACGGTACTTACTTCCTAATTATAGCACTGATCGGGTCTGACGGTGGCGCTATTGGCAAATTTCAGTGTCATCGTCATTCATTTCATAATGTGGTGTGTGTGTTTTAAGAGTACCTATGCAAAATTGCTAATTTATTGTGATTCGTTACCACAGTTACATGCAAAACAATATTCTCTAATATTTTAACAACTAGTCTTATGTCAGAATATCATTAGATATTGTAACTATTTGTTTAAGGCAAATGTCAGTCACTTGTACAAATTTAATATCCTGTCGCCTGCTCTGATCGTGAAATATCGGTGTTCAGTTTGATTACGTAAATTAAGAGATATTAGATCTTGCAAATGTCAGTTCGACAAGTTAATTTATTAATCACTAACTATAGTTTATTCGTTATGGGTAAAATAGGTTAATTTTGCTGGATTTCTGTGAATTATAAAGAGTAACAGATTTGAGAAGTACCTCAAGACTTACCTAGATCAAAAATCATATCTAAAAGATTTTTGATAAACTTTTTTATGAGTAAATAAATTCAATTTCTATCTCTATTTGTATCTCGTCAATTTTCAGATTATTTCAGAAAAAATCCTTCTAACTTGCTAAATATTTATTTGTCACATTAAAGGTATCATTTTACTTTATTTATACTCGAAGCCTAATTAGAACATTTGCGTAATTCATTGCGGCTTCTCAATGGTTCCTTTTATCCGTATCGAAGTTTAACAAGTAATGTATGTAATGTATCTGCTGCAGGCGTCGGCAGTTGTCGTTTGCGGTCGACTTCGGACACATACCTTAAGGGTTTCAAATCTTTAAAAAAATGTGATTATAATGATGACGATAAGGAAAAGTGAGTCAGTCAGAATCGTCCGGAATTCAGTGATTAAGGAGATCGGTTAAGCAGTTCAAATACTAGCCATAATACTAGCTAAATTGCTAGACTTAGAAGTGGGTTTATGTGGGTAGTGTAAACCCAATTCTCATACAAACAATTTGGCTTGACTGGAGGGGTTAGAGAGAATATTAGTAATTTCGGTTGCTTATATTCTTTAAAATAAAAAGTTAGTGTTTTTATTTCTAAATCGCACCAACCCTACTTCCTAGTTCCATAGAACAAAAAAGTCAGAAGAACCGGTAGCGGGCGTGCCACTAATACTAAAAAGGTTGTTCAAACCCCGGTACCTAACTAAAACAAAGGTTTACACGTTTCTTGTAAAATTAAACTGATGCTTATCTTCGCAGTAATAAGTTCGTGCTATGAGGAGCACGTGCACTAGTTTTAACGAAGGTACTTTTTTTAAAGTAAGGATGAGTCTTGATAATGATCTCTATGAGGTGATGCCAGTTATGAGTGCCTTTTGTTTCGTAACGGTTGAACTGTGGTAAACCGAGCCGTGACCGTCGCCTTACCCTAAGCGACATAAATATACCTACAGGTGACAGTTTAGTTAGTAATTTTTAAATTCTAAATTGAGTGAGTGTAAATACGGGACTTCATTTTCATTGTAAATAGATAGTGACATAAAAAATAACTGAAGTATTTAGTGTAAATAATACGCTTAATTTTTACTTAAGAATAATTACATACACATCATACAATTATTACACCGGAACCTGAAAAATAGCACTTATAAAAATCTAAAATATCTGGTCTTGTTAATGGTATGAACAAAATAAAAGAAATGAAACTCTAAGAAACTTCCTTATGCATAATAATCTGTTTTACTGATTAACTAAATAAGTACATTGCGTATAATGTAGCAGTACTCACTTTTGCTGTAGACCCAATAAGTATTTCACTTGATCAGTAAGTACCTCTTACTCACGGTAAGACCCATAATAGAGAACTAGCTGGCCTCTCGTACCAGCTGACGTGGGTGATCACTGAACACGAATGTTTCAGGTGTTACAGGCATCGGATCAGAAAGGAGCCTACGCATGAGTGTCATCACTGTGACACAAGCGAGGATACGGAGCTTCACACACCAGTGTGGGAGACGCCGAGGCATACATATCCTTTTGGTGACCCTAGGGTTGCGAGTTCTCTCGCTTAGCACGCGGCTCACAGTGATGGTACAGAGCGCGAGAGCGTGATCTGCCGCTGACTCCTTCTGTGAGCCAATAATGCTCGAGAAGGAGGCAGGGGAACGGGGCCCCGTCCGACTCTGGCGTCATAGGTCATTAAACGACCTCCGTCCTTGATGAGCGCAGGCCTGAGAGTGACAAGTGAAACCGCCTGTCACACAAGCTGAAGCAGGCCGAGATGGTAGCATGGTATGCTCCCCTACTCCTTTTTCTGGGGAAATAAGGGGGACGTCGTAGTCCCACACCCGATGGGGCCTTCTATGGCACTGGGTCAGTCGGAGTGCGCGAGGGATGTGCCAGAGGCTACCTCACCCCCGACAACTGATGGCCCAAAACGGCCGAGTAGTCTTGGTCGATTCGAGCCCCAAATAACCACTTCGCTGGCTCCGGCATGGAGTACTGTATCCAAGTGGATTTTCGCATGTTAAAAAAAAACTTCTCACTCATTACTTTCCTTATCATTAACAGCAGGTACAAGTCTTTTACATATCCAAACTAGTTGCCAAGAAAGATCCTCTCTGCAGAATCTTCTTGCACAACTGGTTGCGAAACGTAATTTTATGATAGCTATCAAAAGGTTTAAAAACGTTAATATAGAAAATATTTCAAAGAAAGCTAAATTAGTGAAACAAATTTATTATTTCAAGAATCAACAAATTCTTGAGTTTGGGTGGCACGATGAAAAACTCGATGAGTAATTTACACAAAATTATACAAAATTCGTTGTCAGTTTACAAAATATAAACATATTATTTTTTGTAACCTGATATCCTACAAAAATAATAACCAAAAAGCAACAAACTACGGAAATAGAAAAAAATAAAATTAATTGATCTGACCACACCTTTACATAACTTCGAGAAAGTACCTACTAACTTAATGAGTGACTTATGAACAGGTTTCGCCAACATGATAAGTAATATATATGTTAGATATATCATATAATTCTAACACTGGCAAAATGGCTGCTTCATAAACTTTATTATCATGAAGATGTACGTTGTACGGTTTATCTTAATTGCGATGTGTGGGCCGTTGCAGGCGCACATACATGTTTTCTCGGTAGTGACGTGATCTTGTCTCACATCTACCCACATTTGAAACTGCTTTAGATTTAAAAGTTGTCTAGTTTTAGTTTTCGTGATACGTCACACTTCCTGTGTTTATTCCCAATTTTGTACCTAGTAAATAAATGTGAAAGTGTATACTTACTTGCTGAATTTCCATGATTTTATTCTTGTCATTACACCTTGCAATCTCATATAAAATTGGTTTTTAGGACACTTTATCCATTAGTATTAAAGTTATTGGTATATTTACCAAGTTTTATGGTTCTGAGCTTCCGATATTTCGGCGCTGATGCAAGCACCATGATTACGTAAGATCACAGAGGACAGTTCCATGTAAGTGACAGTTCAATGTGAGTGATCATGGTCACTCACATTGAACAACCTAGTTGTAATACTTTCCAAACAAATACTTTTAATACAATTCATAGTAATTGATTCTAAAATCTCATTAATAAATGACCATCTGGCGAGGGCACTGAAATACCTGTTAAAACGTTTTTCCGTGAATCTGATCTTAAAAAATGTAAATACAAAATTAAGTCTATCTGTTTGACAGACATTCACGGTACTGAACTAATTTTGATGAAATTTAATACATCGATAGATTAGATCTATTCCCAAGGTCTAATCTATCGCTGAATTTCATCACGTAAAAGGCTATATTATTATTTGGTCCCGATAGCTGATATACACGCGGATGGAGCTGCACTCAACAGCTAGTAATAAACAAATGCAATATACAATAATGAAGATTTCCGGTGACATATTCATCTGGCACGTGTAATGAGTAGGAGTTATCAAATTCAGGCTTGATTACAATCAATTAGATATAAGCATAATCGGGCTTTACGGTTTAGTAACCATTACAAAAATAGTTATGTTATTTATTAATGTATCATTTGTAACCCCTAGCGAGGCTCCATTCAACAGCATTTTCACTATATAGCTATTAATTAAACATTAATTTTACATATCCATCAGTGAATCTACCATGGACAAATCCCAAACTGTCACATTAATCCTTGAAAAATCTATAGCGGTCTCTTTGAATCGTATACAGTGAAACTTATTATTCGAATTGCAAATTCTTTTCCTATATGATGTCGGGTGAGACACGATAGCCGACGGGACCCGAATGTTTTTAAGAATATTGCAAATGTCTCGCGAACCGCTGACTAGGAACGATCGATGTTAAAGGATTGCCTACGCTTTTAGGTCGTGATGGGTGTGGTAAATTCAATCTCCAATTTATTTGTTTTGGAGTAATGTATTGTGGGTATGTGTCAACTTAAGGTCATGGGTACTGCTAATAACTTTTTTATACGTCTGATATCCTTAAGTGAAAACGTAGTGTACGATTGAAAACTTTCGTAACATGCAAGCTCAGAAATTCCACTTTACCAAAATAATTTAAAATATTCAAAGGAATGGGTATACTCACGCCTCTTTATGTCCTACTCAACCCAACAAGTAACATGCCTGTGGACAACAAGTAGGTAGTTTTTCATGAGCTCTACATTAATCACTAAAACAGTCTTATATAAAACGAAACGAGGTAGGATACAGGAGCGACTTCATCTGTCGCTTTTGTATTCTACCTCACCGGGGAATCATTCGGCCAAAACGGAAAAACGAAAACAGCTGAGGTATCCTACAATTTTACTATAGGTAGATAGTAAAGTTGCAGAACTGTACATGTATGCAAGCCTACTCTACTTATTTTTTTTTAAAGTTAAAGTATTATTATTATTATTGTTGTTCTATTTACTTCACTTCGTATCTACGTACATATTGTACATGTATCCACAATAATATTCACCAAATCACAATAAATCAACCCCATTTGAGATCAAAGAACAAAACTTTCAACAACAAAATGGGCATCTCGTCCCGAATTGTATCACAATTGTAATTAATACAGCTGAGGTCGGAAATATCTCTCCATCAAACTTGAAGCATCGACAAAGGCAATCAGACAGAACCGTCTGTCGAAATTAAACTGTGCAAATTCTAACCCCACTCCTGCATACCGGGAATACCTCGTACAAGTGGCAAAATTACGCCCAACCCTTGCCTTTTAACCCTTCTTGTCATTTGCGAAGAACAAATTAATCATCATCATTTACATGCAGCACCAGTAGCCAGATTTGTTTCTGCGATTATGTCACCCTCACTTGTTAGTATAAGGGGCGGATGGGAACAGATTTTGGAGGACTTGTTTTAGTGTTTTACGAGTCTTAATCAATATTTGGTATTAGGTGCATAAACTAGAGTTAGATGAATTAACAGGCTTATTATGGGTAGTAGTTTACTTTTAAGTTTTTGATACTTCACTTTTCTTTATTTAGTGTTTTTTATTGATCGTAGGACGCGACTTTTTAAATTTACCGATGTTTCATATAATTTCCTGAAATTTTGATCTTATGAACAATTCCAGAGGTATAATTTTCTACTTACGCTGCGTGCAAAAGTAACAACGATCTCTCATAATATTGCTTTTCGTACTTAGTTTTATGTATGCATCTAATATGATTTATTCTGCTTTTATCAGGGGTTTTTATGGGCATATATAGATCATTAAATAGTCCATATCCAAATATTTACCTTATAAAAGGAAATGCAAAATATAGAAAATAGAAAGTAAATATATGCCGTATCTATTACAAAACTCATGGATTTAACGATAAATAATGAAACATATCTACACTAAATTTTGTGCTAACATTCATGTTAAACATGCCCAAAGGTCGTCGGCGAGTGGGCAGCGTCAATTATTACGTTCATTTGGATTTAGCACAGCGGGCGATTTGGACCCACGCCGACAGTGAAGGGTTAAAGGGGACCGCGTGACGAATGTCCTTGTTCTGAACATTTGAAATGATACTAATGAATTTGTTTTAAATTTAACACTAGTCAGCATTACACAGCGTTTGTTAAAAATAGGTTAACTGTAGAACTATAATTTTACAACGGTTCTGGACTTTTCGCATCATGGAATTTACTATTTCTGCCGATGTTTTGGATGCGTTGCAGCACCCGTGGTCATGGCTGCATCTGTATTACTGAAGCCGTGACCACGGTTGCTGCAACGCAACCGAAACTTCGGCAGAAATAGTAAATTCCATGATTTAATCGCGAAAAGTCCCGAACCGTTGTATAATTAATAATAATAATAATAAATTCTACAGCATTCTACACAACGCCATCTAGACCTATGGTAAGCATAGTTTAATAATTATGAACTCACACCGCGATAGTTTAAAAATAAGAACTGTTGAACTAGTATGATATCTTCGTGGTGCTCCTTAAGGGTCAATCAGCATTATTATCCTTTTAAATTTATATAATAACTAGCTGTTGCCCGCGGCTCCGCCCGCGTGGATGTCGGTTATCGCATAGTGTGGAGTCAACGCTATTGACCATAAAAAAATTCTAAAATAAAAGTAGTCTACGTTACTCCTTATTACATCAGCTACCTGCCAATAAAGTCTGTCTGTCTGTTTGTTCCAGCTAATCTCTGAAATGGCTGGATCTACTTTGACGGGACTTTTATTGACAGGTAGCTGATGTTAGATGGTACTACGTTTACGTTACTACGTAGGCTACTTTTATTTTAGAAAAAAAAAATGCTAAATAGCGTTGACTCCACACTATGCGATAACCAACATCCACACGAGAGGAGCCTCGGGCAATAGCTAGTCTTATATAGCCTGCATCTCAAAATCCTTTCTTAGGGGATGCCTACGTCATAGTAGCTTTATGCATGCAAAGTCTCAGATCGATCAGTTTAAAATTTACGAAGTTTCATACGAACTTTTATCCCCTATTTTATCCCCTTAGGGGTAGAATTAATCAAAATCCTTTCATAGCAAATGCCTACGCTATAACATCTACCTGCATGCCAAATTTCAGCCCGATCCGTCCAGTGGTTTGGGCTGTGCGTTGATAGATCACTATGTCAGTCAGTCAGTCAGTCACCTTTGAGTTATATATGTTTAGATTTTGCTCAGCGTCATCATTTTCTGAACCTTTTCCATTTTAGTTGAGGTCGGCTTTTTAGCCTAACTAACATGCAGCTGAACTTCGATAATGTCCGTGAAGCGACTGTCATCTGACCTTCATAACCAATTGGCAAAATCGTAGTTCTGTAGTAAGAAGCGTGGGTCCCGGTAGAGTAGAATTTGGACCACCCCATCTCTTCCCATGCGGTGTCGTACAAGGCAACTAAGGGATAGGACTGTTTTAACATCAGACGGATATATACAGCCCAGATTCATTCTCAGATGCGCAGTTTAGTCAACAATTGTGCCCGGAAGACGGCAATAGGCTCAATCCTATTAAGTAGGTCTGAATTTAATGATTGAAGTGAAATGGATAAAGGCGTGATTATATGGATGTATGTAGTAAGACTAGTCGGACTTTTGAAGGCTCCAGCTACCCGTAACGATTGCCATAGATGCTCGTATGACAACCGGGACTCTTAACGTGCTCTTCGAGGCATGACCAGACCAATGCAAATAACCATGGTTATTTGCATCGGTCTGGTCTTACCTACAAATATTTGCACTGAGCGAGGATGGAACCTGCGCCGCCTGCGTAGCGGTCGCGTTCACTACCGCCACGCCACAGAAGCTCTCGATCTTTGTGTGATCTGTATATAATTTTTAACAGTATAAAGAAGCAAAAAATTACGAAGTTCTCTACAAACAGCGGCCTAAGTTCTAGCGGTTCATTAGTTTCTACCCTCTTGTAATACGAAAGGCACTTGAACATTGCGATGTTTGCACTCTACCTAATATCGACGGATTAACGACACCTCATAAAATTAAATGCGAAATGAAAACTCGACAGCCTCGTCGGAGATTTAAAAACGATCTTGGTGTTTGTTAATGTAAAATTTATTACCAAAAGTAAAAATTATAGGTTCCTATTGTTCCTCACTAAAGACATCTGATCAGAACAATGCCTTCATAATTTACTTTTCGATGCATCCCTGTTCTATACCGCAGATAAAGTCGTGATAACAAATGGTAACTAAAATAAAATAAAATCGCGGCTGTATGCACCAAGCGACATATTTCATTAATAAACGCAAAACAAACAACGAGACATCATACGGACTCACTTCTCGTAGTGTCCATACGTTACTGAGATAAAACAAAGGATTCGAAAGCCGTTGAATTTATGCGTTATCGAATTATGTTTGATGCTGGGCTCGAAACAATGGGCGATCGTGGCGCCCCATGCGGCGAAGGGTTGCACCACACGACACTAGCCACGCTGCCACCTAGCGGCACCTATCATTGAGTAGTAACAACTATAGTTTACTCTTAAGCAACATAAGCACGGGGGTGAGAAAGGTTACGCGCAAATAAATGGAGGTATTTTATCGTTTTCTTTAGATCACATAAAGATTTAGACGGATAAGTACAAGTAGTCTTTATCTGAGGTCACACAATCTACACAATTTACACTCTTTTTATTGGCACTCTTAGACGTTCTCTACCATATAACATTGTATGCAAAGTTTAATTTGGAACTAAAAGTTCAACAACAAAAATGCTTTGAATATAAAAGTAAAGAATTTTGCCAGAAATATTCATAAGCTGTCATCAGGCGACTGGACCTACGCCAGATGCGGCAAACCGACGACAAAATATTTCGCTGCAAAATACTTACTCAAGCAAATCACCCCTCCGCTCTTTAAAATCACTCCACACAAATTGAGCGGCAATTTGTATGATTGGCGTTCTCTGTGACTAAATTTATGATAATAAGTGCTATTGTTTAATTGCTCATTTATAGAATTGCTTGAATTAGTAGGTATAGAGGTTAAAAGTACTTTCAACTTACGGTTTAATTTTCGAAGAGTATCAAAGTATATCAAATTTTTTCATTCATTTTGTTGAACCAAATTTTAATTTCTCTGACATCCAATTACAATAAAATGGGCATCAATTTTCCTTTATTACATTATAAGAAATAGTACTCACTTCCGCATATTTTCCTAACCACCGCCATTACTTTTAGTCACTGGCTGGTTGTGCGGTTATTTATGCCTCGCATTAAAAACAAAATGATATGCCTTCGCCGCTGAAAATCTAAAAAGAATAAGCAATAAAACGATAAAACCCAAATCTGATACATACTAGGGCCCAGTCTCCCGCAGGGCGTGCGCAAGAGACAGAGCTATACATAGGCGAAATGAATTCGATGCTACTGTTTCATCTCTCACCTCTATCGGTTGGCGATCTCTGAACCGTCCTAACTCATATATACAATTGAGACAAAATTCGACCTTAACGCAACATAGTAGAGCGCCACTATTGAATGCAGATTACAACAAATGGATTTGAGATTAATATAGTACGAGTGCCACCCCGTCTCATACCACCCCATTCGGCGTTCAGCATTCAAATAGGAATCGAATGGATGACCAAAACATAATATCGTTGGAAGATTCAACCGCCATAAATCAAATGAGAAATAATCTGTTTCGGAACGAGATAGTCGCCGATGGCGTGCCACCATAAAAACGCAAAACGTTTTGTCTGATTGAAATCGTTACGTTACGTTCGGCTTTTTTCGTGGTGCTATTTCCTTTTTATTTTCCTTGATGTATAATCAATGTGTTAACGGATGGCCGCCAACCGAGGGCTTCGAGAGTAGATTTGCTACACAAAAGATTCTGATATTGAGTTTGAAAGTAGTTTCTGTTTTCGTACTTTTATGTTAATGGCACTTTCGGTGGCGCTCGGTAATGGTTTGTGTGAATAAATGTCGTACTTTAGTCCCGGACACATGGGACGCTATACACATTGCTGTTGTTTATGATGCACGTGCACGTTTTAATGTTTAATAATTTCATAAATAACAACAAGTTTAGATGGCTACATGAGTTATTCCTAGAGAGAGGTACTGCTGCGGTATGAATATTCCAAACGCTGCTCTTCAAATTCGGAATACTCGCATACGCCATTTAATAAATGGAAAGGTAGAACTACTGTTAAGCTAATTTGATGGAAACCAACATATACATTGCACTATGATGGAATATAATGTGCATCAAATTTCTAACTAATAAAATTTTGACTGTGACTGCAATCAAATACAAGAAACCTTTAGTATAAAAAACTTTAAAAAAATGCTTATTATCAAAGTGATTAAGCGCATATTCCGTATATTAAATACTTACTTAGTAGTCATTGAAGAGCTTCACTATCCAAAACCATTACCTAACTAGCCTTGACAATGAAAAATTAGTGTACCTGTCATGTCATTCAGATATCGATTTTGATCGATTCGAAACTTGGTAAGCATGCCAAGTTTCGAATCCATACAACAATAATAATAATTTTATAATTAAATTGAATTCAACATCTAAGATTTTGTTTACATACAGAAAGAAAGAAAGAAAGAATATATCGGTGCGCCTCCGCAATACACATACAGAGGTAATGAGCAACCAGTGAAGCTAGCACGAGCAGTTAAAACAACCTCACGACGCGGTGACGTTACGTTATCGCATAATAATGATCCGACATTATAAAAACATCTAAAAATCCATAGGGTTATAAAATAATACTCATGAAAGTCAAATACATCTTGTTCATGCTCTATTTGAACATGTCAATAAACTACACATGAGTTAATCAAGTTCGATCTTACAAAGTTGCAATTTCCATTTATAGTGTTAGTTAAAGGCTGCTATAGCAATCTATTACTAGAGAATAGTGTGCATATATATATCACAAGAACCGGCCAAGTGGGAGTCAGTCTCGCGTGGAAAGGGTGCAGCACTAAAATATTTTTCGGTTCCCGTGGGAATTTTAAATTCTGGGAGTACAATTTAGGATACTTTTTTATTTTTATACCACCTAGGTTGCAGACAAGCACACGGCCCACCTGATGGAAAGTGGTTACCGTGGCCTATGGACGTGTGTAACACCAGAGAAGCCACACTCGCGCTGCCGACACTGTAAACACAGAGTCTCTGTGCCGTCAGTGAAGAGGACAAAGCAGGACAAGCCTAATCATCCCACTGACGGCACAAATTCTCCAGTGAGCTCTGGCTAACCTACTCACCGCTGGGAACACAACACGAAGTTATTATAACCGCGGTATTCTGTAGGATACTATAAGAAAGACAAAATTTAAGTAATATAAGGTGGTTTTGGGGCCACGCCAAGATCTTAGGGACCAAAGATAGCCTCTCCTTCAAGTCAGTAGGTACATCTGCTGATAGGCGAACGAGCCTTTGGTGGTAGCTCTCTTGGAAGGAAAGTGTAAGGGGACCCCGGGATTCGAGGTGATAATCTTGGATATGATCAGGGTCAAGGCTAAGATGATGATGATGATGAGCTTATAAATTATATTGGAGTATTCTTCCCAAATATTTGAAATTATTTTTCTCCTATAGAATACTAATGTATTATCCACAAACCCAAAAAACACTTTAAGTTACATATATGCACATACATGCTTATTACTGTTATCAAAATAATTCCTCCAACTATTTCATATTTTGCATCAGAGGTTCCATGCCTCTAATTTTACATGCCTAAATTGTTTGTAAAGAATCAAATAGTAAGCAATTTCTATACTTCATACCTAAGGTACGTCTATACGCATACCTTGAATGAAAATCATATTAAATATATAAAGGCAGAAATGTAACATATATGAGATCCTAATAGCTTTAACACAACTAAAGTGCTTATCAAATTTCATATTTTAATATATCTGAAGCTACATTCACAGCCCAGTAACGCGTATGGCCACAAAACAAATTTCATTAACTTAAACGATACCCGTCAAATTATAATCTAAAATGTACGATAAAATACTTAGCAGATTGCGCCACATGTGGTCAACCTGTCTCATAACCAAGGCACATGCCATGCTTACCTTCCACAATTATTACTCTGTAAACATAAAAAACACTTTGAAGAATTTCACCTTCGGTCATTCAAAAATAAACCCAAAATTATCTGAGTCAAAGTTGATAATTGTGTGTAGTAGAGCTACCTGGTTCCGACCATCTGTTCCGGATGATAGCTATCAAAAAATTAACAATTTGTTTAATGTAAATGAAGCGAGGTCAAGCCGTCGATAAATTATTGGTACGCACATCGATTCCTTTCGACTTTTATGCTTACCGAATGTCATCTTTCCTGCGTTCAATGTTTACTTATCGGTACAATCAGGGTCGATTTTAATTTTAATAGCCGTTTTTTATTTGCTGTCACATCGAACAGCTGTTGAGTGTTAAAATAAAAGGAACCAATACACATTCTATTGAAATAATTAAAATACCTTCAATTATGTAATCAAATAAAAATATTTCAGTGCAGATAGGATATGGGATACAAAACGGTAGCGTTATTATAGTTAAGCCATACATTCCCCTGAACGAATCACCTGGCTAGGCTATCTAAGTACTACCCTTTCATACTGCATTTTATAGGGCTTGAAAGATTGCCGGGTACCTTTCTTTTGCGTTTTCCTATATAAGTATTTATGATCAGGGAATTGGTGATGAGGAAAAACAGACATCAAATCCAGCTCATGATATTCTGAAAGTCAACTGTCAATTATTTATTAGCCTCAAACTGAAGTTGATTATTTACATTATTTACATAAGAACATTAAAAAGTATTCGATATTCATTAACAAAAACTTTTAACTTTTAATTTTCGGTGTTTAAACTTGTTTACGCAGCTTTTAAAAAAGACTTAATTTTCAATACACCAAGTTTTTTAGGTAAACTTGTGGATTGCGTTCGTGATCACTCTTCATTTAGGTGTCATTAACAAAATGATATATTACAGCAAATAAAAAAAAGCAAATTAACCAACATTGAGCTCCAAATAGACAATCGCATGTTGACAAGTAATTATCAAAACCGTTTTCTTCCAAACTTTTTTTACAGTTTCGTGACTGTTTAAGTAATAAATCTTTGCCTAATGAGATATTTATGCGAGCGAAGTCTTCCTGTCAACTATTAATCCTTCGCTTGTAATAAAAACTGTGCAGTTTCATCAATATCGGTTTTGTAAAGGTACTGTCGAGTAGATGACAAATCGTTTTAATAAAATATCTGAATGCCAGTTTTGAAACTTACTAAATATCGTTACGTACGTACTACGTACCTACTTCCAGCCAAACGTTTTCTTCAGCAATTGAAAGTAGCTTTCATAAACTCATTTGTCATAACTCTCACGTAACTAATGTGTGAATATGTCGTGATTTATCATTATTGAGTTGTCGCCTCTTTGTAATAAACAAATAATCTAAAACTAATACATCACAATTAAAATAACACCTCGAATTTAAAAATCGTTGGCAGCGAAATTTAGCACTGTTACTGTGGTCTATCAACAATGGCAAAACTTGAGGTATCACTCCAGACATTGACTAAAATGAGGTTTAAACTACCTTACATCGCTAAGTCCACTGTTTTGGTCCATGTCTTTCATTACCAGTATAATTTTCATTTTAAGTAAGTAAGTAGGTAGGTATATTAAAACAAAATAAAATACAATAGAAAATAATAGCTGATAGTGCTGATGGTGTCTCTTTGGAGCATTGGTGCCGTATACATAATGGCGGCCCTGATGCTTCAAGAAGATACATGAACTGATTTATTTTTAATTTATTTTTTGGTTAACTAGTGGATAAGATGTACTAACATAGTTTATTAAGTTGTGATACTAACAATCATTGTATGGATTTCTATTCTGAAATAAATGATAATATTAAAATAATAAATTCAATCACAATATCACAAAATCTATCACACCGTCGTTTTGAGCTTACTACGATAGTAAATATTCAACAAGTATAAAAAGTGATAATGAGTGAGATAGTGTTGTATAACATTTAATTTAAAGTGATAATTATATTCATTGACTAAATGGTACCTACAACTGGATAACGAGATGCTTCAAACGATAATTTATATGCACTTAGGGTGCATCTGATTATAATAAAACATAGTTGGGTTAATTGGCGTGTAATAGCCTTTTAGTTGACTATAATTCAGTTAGATAAGCATCGCAATGGATAACTTTCATCAACATAGTAAAAAACATGATTCATTTGCATAGCGTTTTGTTGCTCGGCGGCGTATAAAAATGTAGCCATGACAACCTAGAATAAAGTAATTTACTTCATACTGTTTAATTTTATTTTACCATTGGTTTAAAGTCATATTTATGTAATGTTATAAAATAGCGAACGAGGCCTTGCACAGAAACGAAAATATAAACAGACAATGTCCTGAACATTAAAATTAAAATAAGAGACAACGCACACAGTACTGATTTTCGACTGAACACTTTAATTGAAACCGTAACACATTGACAGCAATAGGCTGGATGTCTCAATTTATCAATTAGATGAAAGTTAAATTTAATTCCTAAGAATTACAAATTATAAATGAAGCTTATAAAGTAAGTATGTATATAATATTTATCTACTTTTCAAATTCAGACAGCCTTGAGCAAAAATACCAATTCTATTTACGTATTGTCGAAGTGAATATACCAACAACTTGTATTTTGCCGCGTGGTTCCCGGCAGAGCAGAATTTACACCACCCCACCTCTTCCCATGCGGTGTCATACAAGGCGACTAAGGGATAGAGCTGTTTAACATCAGATAGATTTATACAGCCCAGACTCAGCATCATAGTTTGAGTCAACAATAGTGCCCGGAAGATGACAATAGGCTCACTCCTATTACGTGGGACCGAATTCAATGACTGGTGAAATGTGGGTGTTAATTCACCTTTGCCTAACCCTCTGGGAATAAACGCGTGATTATATGTATTATATGTATGTATTTTGATTTTTTTTAGGATCATCCGAAAACAATGATAGCATAATCAATGACTCTGTTAAAACAAGTAACAGTTTGCACAGATGATTCTACAATTTGTCAGCTCAGCTGTTACAAATTGTCATTAATATATTATACATTTACATTAAATTAATTTCGTGTTATAATAGTGAAAGTACCAAACACATCACTAATAAAAAGCTAAAGTTAACTATTATCGGTTCAAATCAACACCAACATCGATTTGTAGATAGAAAACGATCAAAATAAACATTCCGTACTCATTGGAGCAAACTTCCTCAAATTAACATAAGCGCCGTTTAACATGAACAAATAGATGTATCGATAAGCAAGGCTTACTTAATGTAAGCTATTCATTACTGCAATTAACACTTCCAACTATAAATTAAGAGTTCGGTGTACCGTAACAGGCACGCCTTGTACATCGCGTATTTTTTTCTTTCGTCGCTATAGATTACGGTAGTAGGACGCGACGTCTATTCATTTCGCATTTTAAGGTGCTCTTCTTTTATGATTTTTATTGACTTTGTAGTAATTTATTAATGAATTCTCAGGTTATAAATTGGATACGTCATGTTAATATGTTTATCATCTCTATTTAAATAAATGTTATGGGCCTGATGTCATGAAATTACTTATTAGCGGATGGTTATCATCAGATCTCAAGATGCTAAAATGCTTAGAATAACTATTTTATTTATTTTCTGTTAAACATCGTCGCATGGTTTCCGGCAGAGTAGAATTTGGGCCATCCCATCTCTTCCCATGCGGTGTCATACAAGGCAACTAAGTAATAGGGCTGTGTAACATCAGACATATATATACAGCCCAGGCTCAGCCTCAGATGCATGGCTCCAGCCAACAATAGTGCCCGGAATATGGCAATAGGGTCACCTCCTAACACGTGAGACCGAATACAATTAATGGTGAAATTCATCATTCATTCGTTTCATTAATTCATCTCTGCCTAACCCTCCGGGGATAAAGGCGATTATATGTATTGCACACCATTCCAACTATGTAATGTTCTGGGACTTTTTTAATTAACTAGTTAGCTATCTTTATGGAGTCACATATGATTTTCACTAGTGAAATCGAGGCTAATAGTATTATTATTTACTATGTAGGTATTAGCTATTCATGCATGGCGTCCCATCGCCGTCGCATCGTCCAGGAGTCGACATTGCCCAGAAATTTTCTAAAAGTAGTATGTTTTTTTTATTATTTTATTTCTCTTTTATTTTTAATTCATAAAAAAAAATTAATTATATCGCAATGTAATTACCATAACGTAATGTAATTAATGGGAGCTATCCTGTTAACAAACATAAAAATTTAAATAATTCCAATTAGTTTTACCAGTATAACTAATTCGCTATAGTAAATTTTGTATGAATATATTTTAATAATAATAAATTTGGTCTATCAATATAAAACTATCTATCAGTCAATATAATACATATTCTGTACCTATGTGTGTATTATATCTATATTTTATAAGTATACATGTCCGGGTCCGGCCTGGGGGTGACAGGTGGAGCCGCCTGTCGCCCTGGTAGAAGCAGGCCGCGGCGGTGGCGCGCGTGGCGCGCCTCCCCCTTTCCGGGGACGAGTTGGGGACTCTGTAGTCCCCACACCCGAGAAGAGGGCCAGATCGTGAGAGATGGCCCTGGGTCGGCCGGGGTGCGAGGGATATGCCTGTCAACCTCACCTTCGGCAACCAAAGCGACCCACAGGCGGCGTGCGTTTTAGTCGGTTCGAGTCCGACATAACCTCCTCCACCGGCTCCAGTGGGGAGGTATCCGTGGGCATTTTGCGCAAGTAAAAAAAAAAAAAATTGTACATGTCCGTTCGAGTATATGTTGTTTGTAGGTTTTTTATGTATTGTATGTACCTAGTTATTATTAGTATTGTATGTAGATATGGTGTGTATTATATGTAGTGTGTATTTGTAATGTATTATTATTTCATTTTAGTAATTTTATTAAGTAGTCTATCAATTGATTGCATTTTTACAGCACAAGTCCTCGTATTATTTCTATGCACTCCTGTCCATCCAAAGGTAGTACGGAAGAGGTTTTCATTTGCAATAAGGCCACCCATTGTACATTATTATGTATAAAAAATCCATGTTCATTTGTGTATTTTGGTGTACAATAAATAATTAATATTAGTATTTTATTATTTTGTTAACAGAAGAGCTTGTCAATTTCTCACGCAGAAAGTGGTATATTTGCTAGAATGACCTATAGGTATCAAAAAGTCTTTAAAAATAATAATGATACAAACACTTTCACACGTCACTGACATAATATTTCAACGTTCACATAAAAAACTAACTTATGGTGTGTTGACGGGAAGCTATAAAATACCTTAGCAATGCCACATGACACTGCGCGTGAGCACATTGGCCCAAATGGTCATTGGCCACACAGTTGTCACGGAGTGTCTAATTAATTACAATAGTAAATATTCTGAATGATAATGGTATAGATAAATAATAGCGAGGTGCGATAAGAAAATGAATGTGGTCTAAATATTTGTCGTTATCTGATGAAGAAAAAATTAACATAAATACCTATTTAAATTAAATTTAACACTTTGAGACTGTTTAGTGCTAACTAAATATATGTTTAAATCGACTATTAACGGAAGTAATATAAATAACTTATGATTTTCTCTGGTTTGCCCAATATTGATAAGCTTGAATTCTAATGAACAATGATAACATCACCTGATCTTCGGAACTCAAGCTAATCTCATCATTTTTATATAGGACACACAAGAGGGCCACCACTATTTAGATATACCATGTTACAATAATGACACTCAGCTTGACGGCCTCATCATATGCTTTTCACGCCCCATTTAAAGGACCCGGGCCTGTAGAATATCTAAGCCTTGAACACAGCACATGTAGTCCAGTGTGGTAAGAGATAGGTTGGGACTAATTGGAAGAGCTCATCAGAAGATTCGCATGTTATAGAGGATAAAACACTGCAATGGACAAAACATCTCTACACAAGCCAGTAGATACCGGCTGATTGATACAAGAGGTTTAGACGCAGGCTTTTCTCTCGGAGTTTAGGGATCAAGATATACCAATAAGAGATGGAGAGACGACCCTGGATGCAAAAAAGCAAGCCTCTGATGTAATTGAAATTGACGTTTGGATGGTGATGAAGAAATATCACATGAAAATAAAGTAAAAAGTCAAAGTAGAATGATGGAATCGTAGCAGAAACATGTGGTATCGGCCAACACTAATAGAAAAGACGTAAGTATTATGTAGCTATGAATGTCTATCTCGATACACAATATATGAACGTCAACGCGGAGCTGTCCACTTCATGCTCGAACTCTGTTTCGAGCCTGACTTGTGTTTATTTTTGAATTCTATTGCCATAGCCTAGAATTTCTTGATACTTTTTATGACTCAATTTGATGGTATCATTTACAAGACGTAATATATGATTATTGTGTTAATATTTTAATACATTCTGTTAATGGTGTCAAACTAATTTATATGACTATTGATCGTGTTGTTTACGTAAAATATTTTACTCTCCACAAATTTAATTTATTTCGATAATATTATGACGACCGACATAATTATAATATTATTACGGTGGGTGTCGTTTGCATATTATTAACGTAGAACATAATTTCAACTCTAATTAATATTACAATAACCATCTGTAACCCTCATCAGAGATTCGAATTACAAAATGGCCGTTATAAATCCAAAAATAAAATCCTCTTAGAACCGAACTCAGGTAATTTATGGTAGTACTGGGAATAATCACGAAGGTGTCGTATAAATCGTGGACCATTTGTAAAATAGGAATTACGATTCGCCATCCGGGCCATTGTCACCCCACTCTACCCTCAGCAGATAAGTACTTTATAGTATGTACGAAGTGGGTACAGACGAATATTTACAACCAAATTTTTGATATAGGTACCTAAGATATTTGAAAATTTTAGAAAGGTAGTAAAATTGGCTCATAATTACATTTAATTACTTTATCTTGAAGAAATTAAGCATACGGGCTACCCAATGGTCCTACTATCAGGGGCTTTATCAGTCTCTAATGCAGTCCTCATCATCATCTTATCGATGTTCCCGGTTGCTTTCGAATTCTTTGTTTAGGAGCCCAGTGTTCCAACAGATCCTGGAGGAGCCCCAGCTCCACCAGGATCTAAGCCGGACTTCATCAGGATTCAGTCCATCCGCACTGGGTTGTACCTGCAAATGGTACAACCAGCGCCTAACAACCTTACAAATTCTATCGTCAACATGTTTTCAGTGCACCCTATGATCGTAAACTTTGGTTGAGCTGGAGAATTTGGGGAATATTAGTATGTAATTTTAATTTTATAATCCTGCAATTTTTTTTTACGTAAACATATTTCATTTTAAACATAACATAACATAACATAAACTCACGCCTAGATCCCCGAAGGGGTAGGCAGAGGTGCTAGCACCCACATTTCGCCAGTTTATGTTTAGGTCCCAATGTAATAGGTGGCGTGCCTATTGCCATTAACCGGGCACTTATAAACCCGCGATAAATACACACATAACTTTGAAAAGCGTCGAAAAGTCATTGGTGTGTGCCATGGTAAAACCTGGGACCGAACCCGAGACCTCGTCTCAGCAGTCTATTACCCATACCACTAGGCTACCGCGGTTCATCGGTTCATTTTAAAAACATACCTAAAATATATCTTCGCTAATTCCCAAAAACAATGCATATAAAAGAAGAAGTTATATTTTTTACTAAGTCAGTGTAGGTATTTAGTTTTTATAAGCCACGTTACGGAATAACGTATACAGTATACCTAAGTAACAGGTGTCAAGTAACTATGTTAGTTGATCACCATTATGCGGCCCATATGCTTTACTTTGTAACAATAACTGTGGTTACATCGATAAATTAGGACTGGGTTACATCGATGAATATAAACGTGATGTTAGTGTAACACAACAACACATTAACACATTTTATTCAATTACTGTCATTGAGTAAAACACAAAAACTCTGTTCTAAAAAAACTCTCGCTCTGGATCATTCCTGGTGAAGCTGGCCATCACCTCGCAACCCAGCGTAGAAACGCACCAAGTGTGGTGGGCACCTTTGCACCGGGGGTAATCAGGGGCAGGTTATTCAATTAATATTAGCATCATATTATTTAATTAAAATTAAGGCGACAAGGAATAATGTGCAATTGTTATTTATTGAAATGTAAATAATACCAAATAAAAAAATAGTTTATTGAATTTTAACTGGAGAAATTCAGTTATAATTAAAATTTTACTCTACAGTTTCCCACAGTGCGTGATTGCGGCTCTCAGTTAACCGGTTTTCTTTTATTAACTTTTACAACAAATTATGCTGACTGATAATTACCTCGAGGAAAAAATTGTATATATATTTTTTTATCAACTTAATTTTCTGCACTGCTTTTTTCCTATGAATTTAAGCACAATAACACTATCTTAAATTTAAGCTACATAAGCTGTCATTTGTATGAGTTCCCGCTTAGTTGTATTTCATTTCAGCGCTTCTGTGTTTGCATGTCACGTTAAAAGACAGTCTTGGCTGGCAATCGTCGTTAGGTCAAAACAGAAGCCCACATGGGCGACGTGAACAGCTCTGTTAGTGATTGAGCAGCTCAGGCTGGGAAGCAGCAATCGCTTCCAATATAGCAAAACCAAGCCTAGTTCTACAGACCCCGGTCCCCAAGGTGAAGGCCTTAGTTGCGACCAGAACTTACGTAAGGATATTGATGACTGTCTCGCATTTCTCTCACCATAAATTAACTAAGATTAAATTACCAATTTCTATTTGATTGATAACCCCAAACACACTAATAGCTGATTCGTTATAAATAAAAAAATGATAGATAAATATAGAAGAGAAAGTACTGAACCATTTTATCTATTCACAGATTATAAATTCACATCAGCGGGTGAAATTTTCAAATAATCGTGTCATGCACTCGACTCACGACTACCGAAAATACACCACGATACGACGGTTCTGTGGAATTTTTAATAGTTCCACCCCTTCACTGTTACAGGCGTCACAGGCTAATGTATTTGGAATCTGTCTCGAGGCTTTATCTATTGGAAATGGCTGTTTCGAACTACTGTTGGCCTTACGAACTACTTTTAACTACGAGTAATAAATCCAGTGTAAGGCCGGCTTCGGTCTCTGCAACTCTGCATAGTGGGAAGGACGGTGCGAAATAACCACTTAAATTTATTAATAATTATACTTAGCTTTTTTATGTTTTTGTAGTTATGTTTGAGAATACCTACTAGGTAGGTAATTAAAGGTAATTTAAGTTTTTTGATTTTATAAGAATGGCAAGAGCTATCTAGCTAGCTACTCCCTACTTCAACTAGATACCTAAATAAAAAATGTGCAAACAGATACACCTAACTATAGACAGACACCGGGATGTTCTGTTTGTTATTAAAGATTAATAATCAAAAAATATCAAGACATCATATTTTAATTTCATCTCAATAATTTTAACCTAAAAACACTGACTTTTATTGTTTTAATCCATCCAACAAAAATTCAATCTCCATTTTATTTGGTTGAAATACACAATAAGCTTGCCAGCTAATTTTAATGTCAGCCATAAAACGAAAATTGTTTTTCCAAAGTGCTTGCATAATTAAAATTTAAACGTATTGTCCATTCTGGCCCGACTTCCTCGTAGCACTGTATCGCAGACTGGGGCTTTATACGAATCTCTCCTCTCCACGAAAATGCACATTAATATTAAATGGCTTGGAAATGCTGCGTTGTGGGGGAAGACGGGAGGAGAGTGGGGAGGGTGGCTGCAATAAAAAAGCAAACGGGCGTCGATGATACACCGAAGGTGTTTCGAATTTCTTATTGTTTTTTACAATGATGCAGATTTTTTAGCTCTTGTCTACACTTATTAATTTATATTGACTTTAGGAGGGTTTAATTTTATGCACTTGATGTTCTGTCAAAGATCGTTATAATAGTAAGATACTCTGAGATCGCGATGTTTTAATTAACACATGTATCAATTAAGTATTCTTTTCAATAGTTTTGGGAAACTTAATCTCTAACATTAAATAAATAGGTAGGTAATGTATTTGCGTAGGACCTACTAAATATAGGTATTTAAAACCAAAATCGCGAGTGGATATAGTAAATATCGTGTGTCGTGAACGTGATCGAGATCAGGTTCGAGTTTGTAGTGAGAGTGAAACCAGTGGTAGTGCAGATATCCGTAGTAAAAGAACTCGATAGAGGGTAGATCGATATAATTACTCTTAGAAAAAACTTTTTCTCTGTTCACCGCCACTACTCCAGTTCCTCCGTGATCATGGTGCTTGCAACAGCGCATATTTCGTATTGGAAACTCAAAACAATGAAACATGGTAAATATCCCGTTTATTTTGATACTGATACCTACCAAATATTTCAAAGCTTTCAAAGGCGTACACAACATGATAAATACACCTAATAATGAATACAATTGGATATTTTTAAGTTATCGTGTTCGTAATAGCCGTCAAAATTTGATTTATTTTGATTCCAAATCATCGGTAATGCCACAATACTGTGTAATATGCTAATTTAGAATAAAATTATTTTTAAACAAAATGAAGTTACGATTTATTACGGAGAGTATAGTCGTCAAAGGAAATAAATTTAGGTACCTATACCCCTTTTCATAAGACTACAATGTTATAATCAAAAGTTGTCAACTTATCTCCTTTGCCCACTGTAGTTTGATTGGTGAAATTACAATTAACAAATAACAAAACTAAGAAAAACATACATACATATAATCACGCCTTTATCACCAAAGGGTTAGGCAGGGGTGAATTAACCCACATTTAACCAATCATTGTATTCTGTCCCACGTAAGAGTGGATGAGCCTATTGCCGTCTTCCGGGTATTACCTATTGTTGACTCGAGGCTTGTATCTGTGGCTGAATCTGAGCTTTATACATATGTCTGATGTTAAACAGTCCTATCCCTTAGTAACCTTAAGTTAATATTTATTTATAGACTTAGCTCCAAAACTCTGATATTTGAAAATTCTTTGAAATAATAAATAAATATAAATTTGTTTTTACCTATAAACTTAACTAAACACACCATAGGTACCAAAAGAATGAAGTTCTATAATAAGTGAAAACTGCTTATTGCTTTTTTATAACACTCAAACCGAACTAAAGCTTAGGATTTGTCATATGGTAAGCAGGGGCAAGACTTATCCCAAAATCATTATTACTATAGGTCAAAGTTACACTCGCAACTATTTTACAGTTCCATGATTACTATTAGGTATACCTTCTGTTGTAATCATATGTTCTTTAATTGTAAAACTAATGGTTTACCGTTCACAAGAAGTCATGTTATAGTGCATTTCACTTACCTAGGTAACTATTTCGTGTATCCAGTGTTTATATTATTTTTTGTTACTAGGAGTGTCCTAGTAACAAAAAATAATATAAACAACTAGAGTTGAACAATACCTGCTGTTTTATATTTGTACTAGAATCTCTTTACAGTCAATATAATTTGGGGAAGCCTGTAAAGACACATGCAATTTTACAAGTATCCTATGCTTCGATAAGCCCTTATCATCTAAGGAGCCGTTCATTTATCTAAATTAACAGTTGAATCAAAAAAAGCATATCAATTTTTCGTCACCTCGCGACATTTATCTTCCGTTCGCGTGTTTTATATTGTTATTCTCATGTCGCATACCAACAAACGATTTAACTGAGGAGCGTACAACTTTCAACTCTGAAAATGTCAACCGAGCCATTTCCCTTACAAAGCTCGTCGTACGTGTTTTCCTTATATTAACTACGTAACACTATTCCCCCTTTCACCCAACCCCCCACTAGTTACAGCATCCAATAAGAGATGGCGCCTGAACAAAACTAGCGCCAGTGCTCTCTCTCACGAGCAATTTACTCCTTACACTAATTAAAAGAGTGAGCGAGAGAAACCACGCCCACAGCTGAGAACAAACAGAAGAGGGGATCCTACCCGCCAATCAGAGAACTTGATTATTTGTAATTAGAACGTACCGCTCTTCCTTTTACTAAGATGACCAATGGGATTTTGTATTTAGCGACATTATTCTGTCGTTTGAGGAATTCCTGTTAGTAATTTAATTAAAATTTTACACGATTTAGAAAGGCTCTCATTTGCTGAGAACAATCAAGTGCTATGTAATGGGCGTTATGTTTTCAGATTTGGTAAAATTACTTTTTATGGTATGTTTCTTCGGCATTATATTTAATTGATAATTTAAACACAGTAGATCCCAATAGGGAGTTTTATATAAACCATTCAATTGTTTATTTCTCAACACATTGTCTCATACATCGGTTAAGTTACCTACAGAGCAATTTTATAAAATGAAACAGCATTTTCCGAAGCCAAATTTCCAGGAAATATTCACCGCCATTAATATTAAAACTAGTCATAATGAAACAAGAGAAAAGTAAATACAAAAGAAATCTAGAGCGCTGTAACTCAACAAAAACTTTCTCATTCCGCAGAGCATTGTAACAGCACAATCATTCAAGTCCGAAGAATCAACCGGTCACAATGAACGGACCAACTTTTAGCTGCCAGTTTGCATATAGAGATAAAAGTGGGGAATATTAATGTGAATCGCCCTCCCTGTCTTCCCCCTTTTCCGTGGGAGGACAGTAGGGTGAGGAGGAGGCACTTTCTTCCACGGAGGACCACGGGACAGTCGTGATTTTAATTATATTGCGACGTGAGACGAGAGTTATGGCTGCTTGGATACTTATGAATTTGGAATGTTATATTTCAATTTTGTAAATAGGATTTATTTTCAGTAATTAATGTTTGAAAATGGATTCATGAGGGTGTCACATCAGTCTCATTTAAAAACTAATCCAATTAATTTTATATCCTTTTATTACTTAAGTAATTATCTAATTTCTACTATAGGTTTATATTAGAATAATAATTGTTTGCCTATTTATAGGTAGGTATATATTTTAGAAGTAAGTAGGAGTATCTATCGTACTGAAATGTAGTTTAGAAGAATATAGATTTCATATTTAATTAACTGTGAAGCCCAATTTTCGTGTATTCACTAGTGTATTCAAGTTGAAATTTAATTGACTAAAGTCACATTAATGGTACCTATGCCTATCAGACGTCAGGAGTGCTTACCAGCCCCTGCCAAGTCTTGATTACTTTGACTTATAACCTGGTGATGTTGAATTTGAGTGATACCTTTTGCCCTTGGAAACTACAAACCAGATGCAGCAGAAGCCGACCTTACTGCTTACCGCTCTTCAGATATTTTAATCGAATGACTGGTTGCTAAGACAGCCCTGACGGTTATTTTTTGAAAGCAGCAACACCTGCTCCAAAGAAAAAGAAAGTGACGTTACTGGTATTGTACCCAGGATTCACAATGAGGAGTTTTCTAAACCAGAAACCAAAATCTGACTATTAATATTAAATATGACAATGCTTTTATTCAAATACTAGCAATAGAATATAATTGTATTCATATAACAATTTATTTCAGTAACTCTACATAGGAGTTGCTGAAAAAAAAAACTACCAAAGTTACAATAATGGAACACCATAAACTTAACCCCTTATTCAACTAAACATTCAAGTCGCATAAATATCTTTCGACAAACTAATGTCAATGTAAGAACGCCATTACTTGAGTTAAACAAATTCCGAGATCTCACTACTTTCGCATGTGTGTGCAAATATACGATTGTGAATGTGTGCCATACGATGCATATACGTCATAGTGTATCTAGGGTTGACAAAAGTACGTGGGCCGGTACAGAATTGGGTTTATAGCCACTAACTTGAAAGAAAATGAAATTATATTAATTTAATTAAAACAACAGACTGTTTTTTCCTGTAGTAACTTTTTTTTTTTTAATAAGACTATTTACCTTTGAGGATGCAGTAAGACGAAACCGGTCAGGTCTAATAAATATTAAAAGTAATGTGGAAAAGTACAAGTGAGTTATCAATATGTGTTTTTATATAACTGTTTATTATTTATTCCTAATTTATTTTTTACTTATTTTAGTTAGGTCTAACTGTCAGACAATTTTATGAACGTACACATCTATTATTCAAATAAAATAATATAGAATATTAACAAATAATAACATAAATAACTTGTCAGACACAAATAAATTGAAACTGTACCAACTGAACAAAAGTTACGAGTAACCTACATAGCACTAGTCATACAACCTACATAGACAGTTATCTTCATCACAGTTAATCTTAATCACATCCAAAGCTTTCACCTCAGAGTCTGGGGTTCGCGTTACAAGACTAACCGCGGATTTGGCTAAACTGCGATAGTTTCAGTGAAGTGACTGCTATCTGACCTCCACAGCCCAAAGGCGATATCGAAACACTAACTGCCATAGATGTTAATATGGCTAACGGGACCGACGGTTTGACGTGCTTTCCAAGCCACGACCAGACCAATGGAAATATCTATATTCCTGCATCCAAATATTTGCACTAAGCGGAGATCGACCCCGCGCTTCCAGCGTAATGGCTACTGCCACGCCAGGCTGGAGGCTGTCGAATTTTTATATGTTTTGATGTTGTGCTAATCATTGTGACTATTTGTATTCAACGTACTTGTTGAAGATGTTGATAAAAATTAGAACAACCCAAGGAAAGATTTTGTTTTGTTAACATCGTACTTTTTCACCGACAGCGATACTATATCAGACTCCGTTGGACAACCCTAGTTATAGGGTGAATATGCATATGTGGTAGAGTATGTAAATACGTAAACGTTAAATTGTGAGGATGTGTGATGTTGAGGCTCCAGAGCGAGAGGTCTCCCTCATTATCGACCTCGGGTCACGGCGCATGCTCCAACTTTAGTCTCAACCCTGCTAACGAACGCCTTATTGCGACAGCGGTTCATCGACGTAATTGAGTTACGACTTTTTACGTAGCAATTTCGTTTTTCTCTTAGAACCGGGTCGCACGCTAATTGGGCCGAATTTTTTTCTCTTGCTTTCTTCTTGAACAAATATTGGATTAGGCGCGTAATTCGCTTCAAATAGGTTAGGCTTTGAAGGTATTTCGGAGTAATGATGAAACTTTTATTATACATTTTTTTTGTAACTACGTATAAAATTATTATAATGTAATGAGCTGTTTTGTTTGAATTTTATTTTCGGTTGTTTTTCCTTGAATTGTGACGGCAAAGTAACGGTTTAACTATTGAATACAGTTGTTCACTGCTACGTAGATTTTTACGGGTTGAATAATTCATGAAATATAAATCTTGCTTTATAATTAGGTAGAACCTGTAAGAAAGAAATACTTTTTATAATGGTAATATTGTCTCGATGTAAAAAGTGAAAGAATATTTTTTTTTGTTTAGGTAGGTTTTGATAAACGCTCTTTTGCGAGATAGACTCATGCGACTACGCAAAGAAGATCGCTGGGGCGCATTGAATGCGGAATGTTAAGCTTGAGGTCTAGCAACTAGACTGTTATAGAGTGATGAATGATTACTTTTGATATATTTATGAGAACCTGTCTCCGTTATTCTTAGGAAAATAAAACAGTTTTGACACATCTTAGACTGATATATTAGTAAATACTTAACAACCATACTTTGGCAGGACTGGGCCATTAGTGTAGAGATTTTAATAACAGAGTTAATAATGAGCTAGAGAGCTAATTACTAAAATTAACTTTATTCTTCTTGTACATCACTTACAACAATGCCATCTGTAAAGATATAACCAAAAAGATAACAAAATAAAAGGAACAGAATGTTCTTACTAGAAGTTGCGAACAAATTTGAGAAGATACGGTACTGAATAGAGGTAACTGTCACGATCACTTATATGACGGTGACTAGGATGACCATCGTGATAATCCTGGTTACCGTCATATAAGTGATCGTGATTACGTATAACGTATACCAAGCGTCAACAGTGATTTATAAGAGTGTATTATAAGGACCCTTCGGAGTCCAGGTCAAACTCAGCTTTTGATTGACAGATGAAACTCTGGCATAGACTTTCTTCTTCACTTTCTCGGGGTTGGAGGGTCACACAGTAGTTGCACGCTTAAAAAATATTATGAGAAGTAGGTAAGATAGCGGGCCCCGTGCCCCAAAGTACAGCTTTGGATGCGACCAGGATTGAACCTTGATTGAAGAAGAATCCCGTCTCGTAATAAATTGAAATATGATCATTACAATTAAAAAAAACAGCCGTGAAACGCTGCGTAGGTACTATTTATCCAAATTTCCCGTCATTCCCATCTATAATATTCCACGTTTGTTGTGTGAACATTGTGCAATTGATTCCAATGTGTCCGGGGCATGCGACCAGTGCAATAGGGATCAAATATTCATTAAATGGCCTCTGTTGGCTGCGGCTCTGGCTTCATATTCAGCAGCCGTAGTTGTTAATAGTTCGCCTAGCCTGCCTTATCTTCGACACTCAGACTTGTAGCTCGACGTTTTCATCTTGATACTTGATATACTGTAAAATTAATAGAAAAGCAGTTATGATGGTATTTATTATAATTAGACATACCAAAGTAAATATTTCTTATTATTTTCTTGTTTGCATTTCATAATGAATAAGCAACAATCTCTTTACATCGAGAAACTAGGAGTTTACTTTGATGTGTACTGAGTTGTAAGAAAAAAAATACATTACAGCAAATATATTCATATATATTTTTCTAAATCTCTTAGGATGTACTGAATGTAACTGGCTGATTTTAATACCATTAAATGTCAACATTGTTAAGATGGAATAATTAAAAAACCTAGTACCTGTCAATTTTCAATTGTTTTTCAAACAATCAAAATGTATGTATGTGACGAAGAACTTCAGTAAATTTTAAAGTTTAATTCCAGAAAATATAAAATACGACAAACGCTGCGAATAAAATTTGTACAGTTTACGGACCTCGTGCGGCATTGATAAGAGTAACAAAAATATGGTTTAAGCGTTTCAGGTCTGGAATTTTTAGTGTGAAAGATGATGTTCACTCTAGACGTCATGTCATGTATAAAATCAGTGCCATATTTGAAAAAGTGGAATAAGATCGACGTATAATTAGTTAAAATATTGTTAATGAATTATATGTTGATGAAAATACAGTTTTACGTCATTTACAAAAGTACAGAAAAAACTTTAAATTTGGGTATCACGTGATTTCACTGAGAGAATCCTATTGCAATGTGTTTGCATATGAGACTCTATGTTGAAATGTAAAAATTCCAAACCATTTCTTAAACGATTGATTACGGGTGATAAAAATGGGTCACTTATGATAAGAATGTGCGAAAAAGATCGTAGTCGAGGCATTGACAAGCCCCACAGACTGTGGCAAAACGTGACTTAACTCGGTACAAGGTGCTAGGATTGGAAAGGAATCGTATACTATGAGCTTTTGCCGCCGGGTACAACTATAAATTCAGACCTTTAGGTCACTTGTTGTCAGCAACTGATGAGGTTAAAAAAAGACATTGAAAAAAACCGGCTGGAACTGGCGAACAGGAAGGGTGTGGTATTCCATCATGAGACTACCAGACTGCACTCATCTATAGCAAAAATTGAAAGAGCTTTGGGTGGGATGTGTAGATGAATCCTCTGTATAGTCCTGACCTTGCTCCATCAGATTTCAACTTGTTTCGGTCACGTCAGAACTCTTTAGAAACCATAAAGTTAAAAGAACACTGAAAACTACCAGTCACGTTATATTAGTCAAAATTCTTAAAATTTCTACAGTAATGGCAAAAAGATGGCAAAAAGTCGTTGATCAAAACGGTACACACATATTATAAATTAATAAAAAAATATTCCTAAAAAAATTTTTTCCTTTGTATGAATAATACGAAAATACTTTTAGTCTAGTACACAAAGAAATTATGTTTTTCAATAAATACTATTTCTATACGTTGATCATATACAAACACGTAACAACGTACAAAGTGTAAAAAGTAACAATAAATAGCTATAATCAACACCATACCACTATCAATTTATCATAATATACTTTCGTATGTCGTGAAATTACCCTCGAAACCCCATATTTCTATAACTCCCCCAGTAAGTAAACTAACATCTTCATTTACAAAACATTCTCCGTTTAGTTTTTGTTGAAAAATATTACAGTGTCAAGAACAATCGGTCGTTGTAAATTACTCCGTTCCTTACCTTATATACCTATGAAGACTGCTACAAGGGTACCGAAGGATGGGGTTGTTCGTTTGTTAACCAAACGCCTTGGCTTAGTATGGACATTATATTTTTGAAAATTTTCCTCACATTTATTTTACACTATTTGAACTTCTCTCATATCTTTCCTTCTTTTTGTTTTTAATACACTTCGTTTCTAGTTTATTTGCTAACTACACCAAATCTTTTACTTTATTACATTACTGTCCATCCCAAAGTTACCTGGAAGAAATCGCTTCCAGCGATAAGGCCGCCCATTGTGCATTAAACTGTTTGCATACTACTACAAGTTTTACTGTAATCTACTGGTGTACAATAAAGAATTATCTATATCTATCTGTCTATATTTTGGTAAAATAAACAATTTAAAAGACTACTCAAAGTTTTGCATGTGCTTGTAAAGCTGCACATTTTATCCAATGATATTGTAGTAGTAGCTTAATATTATGTAGTAGGTGTGTATACATAAACGTAGCTAGATACTAGAGCTAAATTATTCTATTAATGTAGGTAGGTAACGACGGCACCCACTTGCTTTATGAAGTTTTGCAATGACACCGCCACACATGCACAATATTTAAATAATTCATACCTGTCTTCCTCTGCGAAATTGGGCTCTAATTGCATTTTTTTCTAAACCTCTGTGTTGAAAGTTGTAATTTATTCTTAGTTATTGGAATGCACTGAATATTAAAATAATCTTCCCATTAATGTCCACACTAAACTAGCGGTGTGTAAGGCTGCTGCCGGTCAGCAGGGGCGTTGAGCGCAAATTAATCTCCATACGTTGCGCGCACGCCACGTGCCATCCACCGCTCGTTACTCTTGTATCGCTAATAATCTGAATATTTCTTTCTTTAATTGCATTGTATGAATGCCGTTTGATTTGATCCTTCGTTTTAGATTGTTCCAAGTTTAAATTGATAATAGAATCAGAAAAAACTTAATGTGCTATTTTAATAAAAAGAAAAATGTCTAAGAAAGGTTTCCCTGTTTTGTGTTTATACCTACATACAATTGCTATGAATCATTTTTACAATATCAGGGGTGTCACGCACGCTTTACTTAGTATTTTTTGAAGAACCCCAAATTGTAGTCGCTTGGGAAAACCATTCATAACAGGGAGGTCATTACACAATTTAGTTTCTGGGGCTAGAAGTGCCTTTTGAACTGCATCGTTCGTGATCTGGTTCATAAATGTGAGGATACTCATGATAAACATCGGTAGTACTATTGCAAATTTAAAAAATAATTGCTAATAAATGAATAAAAATCATAGCAATCTCTACGGATGGAAACTATTATTAGTATACCTAAGAAAATTATTTAATACACACATTTTTTAAATTCTGCTGGACTCTTGTTGTAGTTTCTAATTCTAATTGAATAATACTTACTTGCACTTTTCTTGTTATGAAGGTCCACTGGAAGAAATTGTGTAAAACGATAAGGCCGCTCTTTGTACTGATCTTGTCTTCACAATTTCTGTAACATGAATTTTGTAATTGGCGTACAATAAAGAGTATAATGAATAATATAATAAATTCTTATATGGGTGAAAACGCAATGAGGCTATTGTTGGAATCGAGTGTACTACTCATTCGCTTTTAAGCTCTAACCCGATTAGAAATAGTTGTATTTATACTGTAGATTGATGGCACTTGGTGGAATTTGTTGTTACACATATTGATAACTCACTTGTACTTTTCCACATTACTTTATTGCTTATTACACCTGACCGGTTTCGCCTTACGGCATCCAGCATACGGCATCGGTAAGGCGAAACCGGTCAGGTGTAATAAGCAATAAAGTAATGTGGAAAAGTACAAGTGAGTTATCAATATGTGTAGAAATAGTTGTATTTATAACAAAAGCATTGTGCTAAGAAAACCCTATTCATTGTAGCGCTGCAATTCCTGGGCACACCGCTTACCATCTCCTTGAGTATCGGGATCCTTGGTGTCGATATCTCCAGCGACGTCCAATAACTGAAGTCATTTGCAGGACAAGGTTAAGTTGGCATCAAAAAATCTCGGAGTGCTCAACAGGGCGAAGCAGTACTTCACTGCGGGGCAACAACTCCTTCTTTATAAAGCACAGGTCCGGCCTCACATGGAGTACTGCGGTCACCTTTTTGCTGGAGCACCTGCATACCAGCTTGAACCCTTCGACTCAGTGCAAAGACGGGCATTGAGGCTGGTTGACAATCCCATACCCACAGGTAGTGTGGAACCTCTTAGCCTTAGGAGGGATTTTGCCTCACTGTGTGTGTTTTACCGCCTATAAAATGGTTTGTGCTCAAATGAATTGTTTGACATGATGCCCGTACCTACATTCTATCATCGCACCTCTCGCCATAGGCAGGGAACACATCGTCACACTCTGCGACCTGAGACGGTGCGCACTGTGCGGTATGAAAGAAACTTCATCCCACGCACACTCAAGCTGTGGAATGACCTCCCTGCTGCGGTTTTCCCAAGCGCCTACAATATGGGGTTCTACAAGAGGGGCATGAAAGGTTTCTCCATGGTCGGCAGCGCGAGTGTGACACCCCTGGTGTTGCATACGTCCATAGGCCGGTAACCGCTTCCCATCAGGTGGGCCGTGTGCTTGTCTGCCAACTAAGTGGTATAAAAAAAAAATTGGGCTTACAGAATATATCTATTAAATTGGATCAGATATTAAAAAAGACAAGAGTCATGTGTATATATGTATGTATGTCATTAATATAGAAATATTGTCATATTACATGACAACACACGCATGGTTTTTGCCGAGAAAAGTATAGTTGAAGATATTCACAACGGTTGTATTTGTTAATAAAGGACTTTATACCAACTTAGTCATTCTTGTTTTCTCCACTTTTTCCCCCAGTAAGGTCTAAAAATATAGTATCAAGATAATACCCACACTACTCAATCTATAAATTTTGTATTAATCATAGTTATCGTTAAGAGTTAACTTGTTCGTTGTTCGTCGTGACTCAACTAGAAATAATAGTAAACTCAACATAAAAACAATAATTAATATCGGCTAATAATTAATTGGAGAGCTGACAAGTCATTCAGTTTGATAATCCTGTTCAAAGGAGTTTAACAGTCCATGACGTAATCTTCAGTAGAAATCCTCTAACTGACAACCCTATCGCTACTGTCAAAACTTAAGTCTCAAGTACCATTTATTTGAACAATATCCACGGCAATAATGTATGGAGATTAGGCGGTGGACAGACGCGCCCGTCCGTTGATCCGACATGATACATCAACGTCGAGGTGGACAGTGGACACTCCCCCTAACGTTAGATGTGCGACATGGAATACAATACCATGGAGAAGATGTATTTTAAAATTTATGTTTTACCTACTGATTAATAAGTTCTCGTATGTTACATAATATCTTCGCACATAATTAATTTTTAATACTACTAGGGTGGCAGTAATGATAGGTAATTTTATGGGAAACCTCTGTAGCGTGGCAGTAGTGAACGCGACTGCTACGGAACGAACGTAGGTCCGATATTCGCTCAGTGCAAATATTTGTATGAATATGATCATTTGCATTGGTCTGGGAGTACCTCAGAGAGCACATTAAGCCATCGGTCCCGGTTGTCATACGAATATCTATGGCAGCCGTTACGGTTAGTAAGAAACCACAAAAGTCCGACTAGTCTAACTGCAGAACTTCAATATAGCCAAATGGATTTCCATAGTCAGATGGCAGGCGCTTCACGGCAAATATCAAAGTTCGACCGCATCTAATTAAGACTGGAAAAATACCCAGAGAAAGATTATAGCTGACACTTCTGTGTAATATACCACATCCATTATTCTCACCCCCACTGTAAGACTAATAGCAAAGTAGATGTTTGCACGTCAGCTTTGCATACATGGCGCTTGTTAACTAGAGAATTAGCATTCCCCGCAGTGATTAGTTGTTCTCCCACGTTGACCGGACCATTATGAGGGACATTGATGTGTTAATGCCCGGTTGGTGTGTTAATCTTTCATAGTAAATTTTACACGATGGAAAATTCAAGAATTACATTTTTTTTTTTAAATAATATGCAAGGTAACCCATCACCACAAAACCCTCAGAATAAATAAAAAGTTACTTGAGGCAACTATCTTCAAAAAGCAGTATCCTGGTAGTACGAAGTTAATCCTCAACACGAGTTTCATCTCCACATAGGGTAGATATCTTAATGACCGCCGCTACAAGGACAAACTACCTGTACAGAAGTCCTTCCCAGGCTAGTATGGTACAGGACTTTATTCTTTGTAAGAACCACCCTATACTCTGCCAGTCGCAGTTATCATAGCCATGACTTATCTGAGTATACATCTATGCCAAAGTGTGTATAACAATACAATTTCCACCGTTTCTCTGTTCCTCTACTGCCAAGTTACAAGGACAAATAGAATAATCTAAAATCCTGGTCACTTTTGCTTCGGCAAGATACTAAACAGAAGCAGTGTTACGTCACGAAAAGAATAAAAGATGTATGTAGTTATAGTTGCCACTTTTGCTTGCAGAATGTACATGATCATCATCATCTTATGATAATGTTTGTTGCCAGTTGCACCTCGGAGCGTGAGTAGAGAGCCTCATCCGTAAATCAGCAGATGAATTGACTTACAGGTGAGCTTGGCTTAACCCCAAACATCTCTATAGATATAAGTACAATACGTAACCCTTCAAAAACAGTTATAATTTCGCAATGTGAAAATTCATACCAGGGAGGTGCTATTATTTCAGTATGTAGTTATTCTGATTTCTTCATAAATACACCCTACATATTACTTATTCACTAAACCCAACGCCCAAGAAGCATGTTAATCAATGAAACAAGGTACTTAGAGGTACAAGAATGCTCCCATCCACAGAATACTTCGTGTAAATACCTGACCGACCTATCGGTTTCACTTAATAGCAGCATCTGTTTATCAAAACATGCTGAAAACTTACGCTTTCAGCGTTCAAGCGCTTAAAAGCTTTTGCAGAAGAGGTAGTCAGAATAAGCTCTTTATTAATAAAAATACACCTTCAGCCGGCATGTTAGAAAATCGCGTAGTACAAAGCTATAGATTGATGGAAATGGCACAATGTTAAGGTTGTATTTATCGAATAGTGAGCGGTGATATGTTATTTTTATTTAGTTTTTTAGTAGTTCACCTTCCTGTTTTTTTTTAACCGAGTGTGGAAAGGGATCTTTTGGGGTCTTCAAAGTATGGACTTTTCTGTATCTTCTGGATTTAACTACAGCTTCTACAATCCAGCGGAGTTATAGCAAAACTATTAAAAGTAATATTTGTAAATGACTGTTGGTTTCTTAATAAATAAAAAAATAAAAAGCCCGCAGCTTAGCCCGTGTGGAGTTCTGTACCCGTTTCTGTCTCTATTTTCTTTTTTTATTATACTTCTTTTTTTACGTGCAAAAAATCCCCTCAGATACCTCCCCGCCGGAGCCGGTGGGAGAGGTTATGTCGGACTCGAACCGACTAAAATGCACGACGTTGTGGGTCATTGTTGGTTGCTGACGGTGAGGTTGACAGGCATATCCCTCGCACCCCGGCTGACACAGGGCCATCTCTCTCGATCTGACCCTCGTCGGGTGTGGGGACCACAGAGTCCCCAATTCGCCCCGGAAACGGGAAAAAGCACAACGCGCGCTGCCGCATCGGCCTGCTTCTGCTAAAATGACGGCTCCACCCGTCACCTCCTGGCTTGCACTCATTGGGGGTGGAGGTCATTCATCAACCTCCGACGATCGAGCTGCCTCCGTACGGACAGCTTGACTTGCGATCTTTCGTCGCTCCCGCTGTCGCTCCTGCCCCGCCTCCTACTTCACAAGCAATTTTCTTTATATCTTGATAGTCCTTATGTGGACTTAAGGAAGATTCGAAAAAATAAATTAGCTGAATTGGTGGAGACGCTTTCGAGTCTGGCGCTTGACAACATCCAGGTTTTTTTTATATCACATAGGTGGCGGTCAAGCACACGGTCCACATAGTAGAATGTGTTGGACGTTTGTAATACTAATTTATTTGTTTTTATTTCAGATTATTTAGGATCATACTCAATATGGTTAGGTACCAAAACATTAGAATTTACGTTTGTTTGTGCAATAAAACGTTGGTCTCTTCCTGTACCTGTATGGAACAGTGGCAGTAAGGGCACACAACAATGTTTTCGTTCGATCAGAAACTCGTGCCTCTGAAATGAAGTTGGGTATTAGGAACGCTGCTATCTCGCCGACTATTTCCAATTTGTTTGTTAACATTTTCCTCGGTGGTTGTGCTACAAGTTTTCTAAGATAGTTACTTATACAATAGAAACTTGATAAGTTTTAAATTTGTGTCAATATTGACATTGGTCCTTCTGTTTTTACTATCTCATTGTTTTAATAAAAATGTCTTCGGATTTCCTTCGTTCTTGTTTATCTGCGGTCGTAAGGTATTAGATTTGAGTCCCGTGGCGGGTAAAGATCTGTGTAGTTTAATGCGAGGACGTGTACTTGTAACTCAGTTCATTAATTACACTTTGTTCAGCATAATCGTTAAGAAAATTATTGGTGAAAATCTCTTGTTAGTACGTTGATATAATACGAGTATATACATATAGTGATTGATGAACAAACATTCAAACATAAAATACCTTCAAATTCGTAATGTTTGTAGAATGCAATCCTTAATGGTCGAATTTTTTTTTTAGTTAGCATTTTAGACTATCGATATCTGATAATGCTGTTTTTTTTGTAACCATTTATCAAACGAAAGAACTAAATTCCTTTAAACACTATTTTGATTCATTCATCTAATTTTGTTGTTGACTGTACACAGCACCCAATTCACCAACCTGAACACTAAATCCATTTGGTCGTCCAAACTCATCAGCGAAAAGTGTCACAAATAATCGAAATTAGAATTTATTAGCCGCGCGTAGGGGTTCAATTTTGGTTCCGTGTGTAGCAATAATGCGTAAAAAACTCATCTCCGACACCCTGTATCCCCCTCCCTCTCTAGGTTGGTGTCCCTCCCCCCGGGGCCGGTGAAATATGATGTTTTCCCGTCCCGTGCGGACGCGATTAGAAAACTCGTCGCGATGCTCTGTAGGCACTCTACGTGAGTGTTGATAGTACACTCATATAAATACGTAATTTATTTATCCTCGTTATAGTATAGTTTTATAGGTATACTACTGTAAAATTATTTAAAAATATTTTACAGAAGTTCCAATGCAGTTTTAAGTTTAGAAGTCCACACTGACTTACTTAACAGCTACCATCATCAAAAATTACGCCTTTTTTTTAGAGTTAGAGGGAATATTAGTAATTTCGGTGCTAATATTCTTTATTAAAAAAAAAAAAAATCGAGTGACCTGAAATAGGTACTTAGCCATAACTCTAACGGTACATACCCACGTTAAAAACTTTTATATCTGAGTGAAAATTGATATAAACTAGGTAGTAACAAACGACAAACTAAGGTAAGGTTTCCTTAGTTTGTCGTTTGTTACACCTTAGTACTATACTAAATAATAAAGAAGTCATTAGTGTCATTGCATTGCTTTGTTAATGCTTACTGGTATTATTTGTAAAATTCATTTCATTAGCTGGGGTCTAGCATTCGTCTACATGGTAAACGAAAGAAAATATTCATAAGCTGAACCCAGTGCTTAAAGTTAAAAGCTTTCATCCTTTACAATTGCATGGCATTGTGTTTTGAAAAGGGAGTTACTTCAGCGCACTGTAATAATGAGTGCTTCCATTCAATACACTCCAAATTACTCCTGCAATGGTATGTTTTGAGCCATGTTGAACTTTATCAGTTATTAAAATAGAAATTAAACTATGTTCAGGTCGCTGTCCACTCTCCGGTAAAGAAGTTTGAAGAGGAATATTATAATGTCTTACTTCAGAAATTAATTGATCGTGTTTGATGTTGCATAGTCCTTTAGTAACGCCGCGTACCCGCCTAGGTATGGCATTTCAGATGCTGTCCCTTGAAAATGATCAGGTCCCTTCACTTTTTTTCTTGGTTGAGACTGTGTGACTTAATCCGCACGCAGCTTCGGATCTTCCGATGTCGGGGTGTAAGATTGCCTAGAGCATATTTTTAGGACAGCAGCTGACCCTGAGCCATCTACGGTTTTAAGATGGGCTTCTCAGGTATGTAAACTAATGTATGCAAACACCGTGCTTTCCACAGTGCTTTCTGTGGAAACCACGGTGTTTGCATCAAACAATGGAAAGTGAGGAGGCGGCCGTATTGAAAATAAAACAAAAAAATTGATACACACTGATAACCGCGTTGATTTTTCTTGATTTTTTTGATTCGTTGAGTCTCCTTACTCTTTAGTTGTTATAATTCTTTCGTAACATGGCTAATTGGGTACAACCCAATTTTTTGTCTTACTGTTATTTGCATAGTATACTTCCTCTTCTTCATCTGGTGTCAATGATATTAATCTTTATTATCTTACCTGCCTTTATTTTACTTAAGATATAAAAAAGAGAATCGGGTCTTCTTAATCGATTAATCATTATCTTGTCTCTGGTTACATCAGAGCCATTTAACTTAGAGTCCTTAGTCCACTTACTCCTTCTCCTCCTTTACAATTCGTTCATTCAGCTATTATGGGAGCAACTAAGGTCTGACTTTTCAACACCCAAGAGCAATGCCTCCACCAGAGGCACGTCCGTCAATTATCTGCACTTTGATTCTGCTAAAACTAAACCACTGTCATACCATGGCCAATGCTAAAAAAACATTTAATTTTAGACTTTAAAGCAATGCGCTTAAATTTAAAATCTTAAAAAATTTTGATGAAACTCTTTTGACATAATTTTCAACTACTAAGAAATAAGTTCAAAATTTAATGCCATTTTTGCTGTGTCTGTGGTATGATAATGGTTTTGCTTTAGAAGAGTCGAGGGCCAAAGGGAAGAAGTGAAGTTGGCTAGACCTTGAAAGTGTATCTATATGAAGGTAATACTTTTCTTCAATATCATAATAATACCGAAAATAAAATCAACACAAAGACTAAACAATCTTTCATAGAAAAATATACAAATCTACGCAATATTTCCTCGTATGACCTCACCTATCTATTCCTTTGCATTGCGTTAATGTAATCATAAATCACGAGGCCTGCCCTCAGTCCAACGGAGGATCAAAGCCTATATATCAAGCTAATGTTGATATGATATGTTAAATAAATATCGACGCCAGGATATTGTGTCTCGGGATCGAAAATGAATGCGACGTGTTTACAAAGTGAAATGTTTGACTGTTTTATTTATAGGAAACATTGGTAAGGTTTGTGTAGTGATAGTTGTTAGTTAGCTATCACTCGCTAGAGGTTAGTTAGCTATCACTCTCTAGAGGTTAATGAGCTATCACTCGCTAGAGGTTAATTAGCTATCACTCGCTAGAGGTTAGTTAGCTATCACTCGCTAGAGGTTAATTAGCTATCACTCGCTAGAGGTTAGTTAGCTATCACTCGTTAGAGGTTAGTTAGATATCACTGGCTACAACAGCACAATGGCCAGACTTTTAGGGATGACATATTTAAATTTTTGTTACTTTATATGTTCCTTTTAAAAATCGTTCTAGTGCAGTTTTTTACATATTTGGAAACTTCATTTGTATACATACTATACATTATGTCATGGGATGCCTTATCTTTTCTATTATAGGTATTCGATTCTATTATGAAATTATAATTTAAAACGATAATATTAACACGAAACTACACCGAATACATTCGTAATTATGTTGTGTCCAATAAGATAGTAATGATAATAACGTATTTGTTGTACAGCAATAATACATAAGGATAACCCAGTTATGTGTTGCCTCGTTGGATCCTTTGCCCCAGGAACGAGCCGGAGCGGGAGCCACCGCCTTGGTTGTGGATACGGCGACCAATTTCCGCGATCAACCTCTTTGTCTTTGACCCTCAACTGCCTATAGTCTCCATCGAAATGGGCACAAAATGATATACAATTAATTAAATCCGCTGCGGCTCGTTTCTGGGGCAGAGGATGGCCGTCGCGATTCAGCGAGGCAACGCCGCCAGTGTCATGGGTCTCTTTGCTCAGGGAACTATACGGGGCGGGTTATTTGATCTGACATAACATGACAAAATCTATGATTGCAGATAATGATGTGTGTGTGTGTCATTTGTATTTCAATTAAAATAAATTGATTAAATTAATAATGGAATAATGATGAAATTTGCCTTCAGCTTACCATCAGGCAAGGCGAAGTCTAATTGACGTGTTCTACATAAAAAAAAATAACAGATTTTACTATGGTTTGTATTTTAGAACAAAATGTTTTTTCTATCAAGCAAATTCGTTCTATCTACTACTCAATAAGATACTTTTGTGCCTTTAGGTGTAGGTTGTATACTTTCCTATGTATTATTTGGACAGCATTTCTGAGCAATCAATCTGAATATAATTAATCCTTGAATTGAATTTAATTAATTTAATCATTGAATTTAAACTACTAAATTATTACTGTCCTAAGTTTATAGCTTCGTCACAACATATGATTATCCTCCATATTTATTCCTATCAAATGGCATCTAATCTGTCACTCCTTTATTCTCCGATGTCCTCTTTCACAATTCGTTCATTCACTAAGGACAGCAAATTTGTGCCATATTTTTTTCTTCGATTGCCTACTAATAAGCTCTAAGTTTATTCTAATTATTCCAGTTTATGATTTTTAGAATATTAAGGTTTGGAGCGTAATCGCATCAGCTACATATTTTTCATTATCTATTAATTATCCTCTGTATAGTCTCTGTACAATCTTCTGCAGTTCTCTATAGTTGTTCTTGTGTGTACATAAATAAATAAAATAATTTCACATTTTTTTATTACTTCATACAGATCACAAAACTGTCTTCCGATAAGTATCACTAAATTACGATATCTACTCCCATGTATATTATTCGACCATAGCAGATGCAGCACAAGTATTATTTATTTGAAAAACATATTCAAACCAGCTAACTCTAAACATCAAAATGATATTTAAAGCCGAATCCTATGAACGAATATGATTCAATAAGCCTGTGGAATTGCAATCGGAAGTGCAATTGATATCTCTTCGCAGTATTGCCAGAGTTTATTTTCTACGTCAGGCCCCATAAACTGAGTGACAAACTGTTGTAAATATGCGTGTTTATAAAAGCCAACACATTTCAGTTAGTCTAGTTTTACACTATTTCTCTCTTTTATGTTAACCAATTATAATTCACCACCTTGTCACGTTAATAATAAATACGTTTGAATATCGATGACGCTCAGAAAAAGCCCCCGGTTGTATGTCAAACATAAGCGTCAGGACCATGATATAAATTAACAACTGATATTTAGATTACATACATACACAAAAAAGATATCCGAAGAATTGAGAACCTCCTCCTTTTTGGAAATCGGTTAATTATGTATTTATATATATTTCATTTAGCATAAAAATCATCTACAAAATTACAAACATTAACGGATATTTATGGACGTTAACGTTATTATAAGTAAGCGACACGTTAATAAAATTAATAATAACGTTATTGACACGATATCCAAATCACTTGTTAGCGCATAATTTTCAACAGATACTAAATAAACCTAGTTAAAATTTACACCCAACAACTTATCAAAATAAACATTCATTACAACCCGCACATCTTTCAAGAAACGCCATCTTTAATCCTATAAAATGCCCGTACTCATATTATTTCCATACGACAGTATACGCTTTAATGATATTATTGAAAATTGGCTCCCACGTCCCTAGTGTTGACGAAATTTTGCTATCACTACACCGCATCGAAGCCAATAGGGTGTGTCGGTTCACACTATCTACAAAAGAAATTACATGCTCCTCTCTATCAGGTGTGGGGTGGGGGAGGTGTGACGTCACAACACCGCCTCGAATAAATGTGATGGAAATTGGAGGATTTGTTTACCCATATTCTTCTCACACTTTTGACACTAAAAGGTAGAGCGGCCTACGTCTGTGTGTGTAACTAAACTATTGTCTTAGTGTGTCTGTGTGGGTCGATGGAATATTCCGCTTAAGTGTGTTTGAGGGACTTTTATGATGTATAGTTTTATATTAAGAACAATACTTGTAAGAATATGTATATGCCATTCTGATTACTAGAATTTCTACATTATATTGGTCATATTGCAGTTAGTTCAACACTGATTGTCATTCCGAAGAATAGAATAAAAAATAAAAGCACAAGAATTTTAAAAAAAGTCGAGGAGGTAAGACAATAGTCACTCCCATGAAAGGCGCTTAAATCAAATTTATAAGGAGAGAACAGTAAGACCACAGGCTCCTAACGTCTTGGAAATAATGGAAACCTCGCTGAGATGATGATAAGATGATTTATTTCATACTATAGATCGATTCGACATTAACCTGTCAGTATATGTAATTATAGAAAAAGGATAAGTATTTTTTTAAATATATTTCAATAAAACAACGTATTTCCTTCTTCTTACATCGGGTTCTTATTATATACTAAGCTATTTTGATGTTGATCGTACCTGTATATATGTCTCTATCGATCTGAGCGTAATCGAAGCTTCTAATCTCCTATAACTCTAACTTTTTTACCTTGTCTATATGTAGTAGTAGATATATACATACATACAATCACATCTTTATCGCCGGAGGGTTAGGCAGAGGTGAATTAACACCCACATTTCACAATCACACAATATATATATTAGATATATTGACACACTATGTATATATTTCAATTTTAACTGATAAATAATTTGTTTATATGTCTAATCTATACATCATTTTTCCTTCTTCTTTTAAAAATAATTGTACGAAATCCTATCATTTCTTTTGCGTTTTTCCATCCAGAGTTTGTCAGGATGAAATCGCTGTTAGCTTATCGCTCCATTGTGCATTAAAATTATTGTAAAATTGTTATCTGTGGGATATGGTATACAATAAAGCATATCTTAACTTATCTTCTCCTGTTCCAAAAACCACTGGTTGAAACTCTTCTTCACTGTTGGTTAGAACGAGAGTGAGACCTCGGCTGATTTCGATTTTTAAAGCATTCTCTGTATTGCATACCACACGTCTATCATATCATCGTCATCCTTGAGGAGTCTGGGGTTCACTTTTAACTAATCTAAATGCGACGCGGCTGAAATTTGCCGCGAAGCTACTGCCACCTGACCACCACAATCCATTGACGTTATCGAAATTCTATAATTAGACCAGTTTTTGAACTTAATAGGAATCCAAATACCCGTAACTACTGTTATAGATGTTCGTATGGCTTCCTGGACGGAGGGATTTCAATGTCAATGATAAGACCCACTTGGCCAATCCAACTTTGTCAAAATAAATACGTTTTGGAGCCCGAGGTCTGCTTATTGGTATGAAAGATTTTTCGAGGGCGACTGTCGTCTGACGTGGAGAGTATAGCCTGCACCAGAGCCTCGTCCTTTGTTAAGCAAATGTACCGACTAGCAGGGGACGTTAAAATGAGCTTTATACAGCTGTTAGTAGGGCTCTGTTCATCCACACAAGGGATATGTTTCGACCAATCAATGTTACAGATTCCATAATATAAGAATATTAAACTATTATGGTATAGCGTCCAGCGGCCTGTGCGTTCTAGTTGCAACATTTAACAATTCCAACACCGTCTACCATTAGGCCAATAAGGTTACTAAAAATATTTCTCCAACTTATTATACATTTGTGCAATTACGATCAATATAAATCAGAAAGATTATATTTTTTGTATATGACATACATTCATAAAATCACGCCTTTATCCCCAGAGGGTTAGGCAGAGGTGAATTAACACCCACATTTCACCAATCATTGAATTCGATCCCACGTAATAGGGGGTGAGCTTATTGCCGTCTTCCGGGCACTATTGTGGACTCAAGCCGTGCAGCTGAGGCTGAGGCTGAGTCTGGGTTGTATATATCTGTCTGATGTTAAACAGTCCTATCCCTTAGTCGCCTTATACGACACCGCAGAGGAAGAGATGGGGTGGTTCAAATTCTACTCTGCCGGGAACTGTATATAAAAGATATATAAATGAACTATTCCTTTCTAAAAGTCATCCAAATAGAATTACCGCTCCATCAACACCAATGTTGTAACGAAAACTACTTAGAAATTCACATCATACGTCATAAGCCTATTGTAAGTTAACACCTCGACACACGGCGCTGGAGTCGTGCCCAATTCAATTTATTTAGCGATTTTCAGAACAAAAATATTTGGCCGTGCTATTTATCAGAGTTCGAGCATCACACTACCAACACATTTATTCCTTCACCTCACATACAAACTAGAGTACGATTACGTAATATATTCCGGTGTCGTGTGCCTCCAGCCATTTTTCTATTCGTTCTCCGAGTTTTGAAGGCGTGCGGGAGACGTGGTATTACGACGGTTAATTCAAAGGAAATGTGTGGAATGAAAATTGTTATGTGAAAGGAGTAATCGGAGTAGTTCTGTCGTGTTATAAGAAAACAAAGGAATGTTTAGGTTTCTTTTATTATATTGGAGAAGAATGGTAGCTTTATTATTATGAATATTGAGTGGTATAAGGTAAAGGCGAAACTATTTTTTATTAAAACTTTAATCCTTAGTTAGTTAGGAAGCTTGATATGGCGAAGGTAGTACTTGGCATTGACCTGAACAGATCCCTGACCCGTCCGCATATTCGATCATTTCGTCAAACGTGCGGATCTGGTGGAATCTGCTGGAGCGACATAAGTATAATCTAAGCGTTATGGAAATGTAAATGCTGCCTGCGGTACCTGGAGCGTAAAGATCGTAGGTGGAACTTCCGTCATATCCGTGACGTAACCAAGTGGTTCAGCGACTTTTTCCCTTGCCACACCACTAAGACGGAAGTGCGGGTTTGAGGTCGTAGAGGGTATGCTTATGGTGTCAATATCATGGATGCGCAAGATCGTGCGACGGGAACTACGCATTATACCCATTTTAGGAAAATGGAAGTCGATTATCGAGCATTATCATAAAATAATTTTACAACCATAATATCCAACCATTAATATAGGCATATATTTTACCCCGAAAACTTGAGCCACTTGTAAATGCACAGGGCGCTTCTAGCAGATAAAGCATAATAGCAAAAATTATTAATTAAAAAAATGAGATTTTTAACGCAATTCTTTATTTACTCCGGTCCTTTAAGCGAGGTGTGAATAAGCATCTGATGAGGCCGCCAAGCTGAGTGCCACAATTGTAACATTACTTAATGTGTGTAATGGTGACCCTCTTTCGTGAGACTTTGCCTTTAGCTTACCATCAGGCGAGATGAAGTCAAGTTGGCATATCCTAGATTAAAAAGAAATACATAATTTCATTTTGTAATTTGAATATAATATAAACAAAAAAAAAACTCATCAATACGATGCAAGACAACTCTTTCGTTTGCCGCACCATTAAGACCTGAAATTGCTTACCAGCTTACGTGTTTCCTTCTTCCTACAGTCCTGGGTCCTTTAAGCGGGGCGTGTAAAATCATCTGATAAGTCCGTCAAGCTTAGCGCCACCATAACATGCTACGTATCTGTAATGGTGGCCCTCTATCCTGAGAGTTTGCCTTCACCTTACCAACAGGCAAGGTTTTTTTTTTAATACCACTTAGTTGGCAGACAAGCACACGGCCCACCTGATGGGAAGCGGTAACCGTGGCCTACGGACGTATGCAACACCAGGGGTGTCACACTCGCGCTGCCGACCATGAAGAAACCTTCTGATGCCCCTCTTAAAGAACCCCATATTGTAGGTGGTGAAGACAAATTAGCGTTTCCCATATAAAAATGTACTAATTTTCCTAAAAGATAGAAATATTCTTACTACATCAACCATATCCCTTATCTATAACTATGTACCTACTAACTTATGATAAGTTATAACGGCTAAAATACTGTAGTGCTATCCCATAACATACGTAATAATATCGCGTAAATTTAGTCGAAAGAAAGGACCTAATAGGAGGGCCGGGCAGCCTTCCAAGATTATCTGGGAAAGCGTAAAATTTATGTTAATGATCGCCCTCAGTACGGAAAATAACATAACGTTAAACCAAAGGAGAGGAAAGCATATCCCGATAACGCGTCCTCGTTAAATGAACTGAGGGGGCTATTCGTGACGCGTTCGATTTGCATTTAGTTCGATGTTTGAGCATCGGTGTGATTGATTTTGAAATTTTATATTGGATATCTGCATTCTAAGCGGAATAAGATACTGATTTCAAATTTTAATGAAAGGAAAGAAAAATAGAAAGAAAAGTCTTTTTTATTCTACACAGTGCAACGGTTTAAATAAAAATCATTCAACAATTAGGTAAAATGGCCTAAGATCCGACCTAACATCGACCTTCACTCGTCACCCTTCTGTTTACCGGATGAAAATTATATTTGAACGCATGAAATGTATTGCTAACCACATACCATACCATAGAAATATGGTAAAAAAGCAATTATTATAAATTTTGAAATGTGATTTTTTCTACTTTCCCTGACTCATATTATTAGGGAGCAGAAAAAGGCAGGCTACCTAACTTTTGTATTTAGTGTACATTGTACTTTTCACTAAAGATTAATTTTGTGGCAGAAAAGTCAGTAAAAATAGAAATAAGATCACGTTTAAATAATTATTTTTTTAAACATATGTTTTTGGGTAACTGTTGGTATGTGTTCAGCAACACATTTTATTCGCCAAAATATATTTTTCATTCGGTAAACAGATGGGTGAAGGTCGATGTTACGTCGGATCCTATACTGAAATAAGTTTAGAATAATAGCAATCTATCAGCATGATGCTTTCCTCGGTGTGGTGTAGGTAGACAGCATTGATTTTCAGAAGCGGCCATGGTAGATGTGACCACAGAGTGAGTAATATTAAAAGTTGTATATTATATGTGTATTGTATAGTTAGCATAGTTTTGTACACATTTTATTAGTATTTGCATTATCTAGTTAATAAAGCACCAGTATGAAATACAGAAACAACAAAAACCAAATAATGCATACGGTAATGTTTTTTCCCCATTGGGGTAGGCATAGACATATTACCACTTACTGTGATCTTGGCATACATCTCACTTCTACTTCATTACTGTTTTTTTAAATAAATAAAACAAAAGCAAAAATTATAGATGGTTACCTCAAAATTTAGGTGGCACCAGCTGCAATTATAATATTGTTGTTTCTTAGGAATTTAATTTTTTTTTATACCACTTAGGTGGCAGACAAGCGCACGACACACCTGATGGAAAGTGGTTACCGCGGCCTATGGACGTGTGTAACACCAGAGAAGCCACACTCGCGCTGCCGACCCTGTAAGCACAGAGTTTCTGTGCCGTCAGTGTAGAGGACAAAGCAGGACAAGCCTTTAGTCATCCCACTGACAGCACAAATTCTCCAGTGAGCTCTGGCTACCCTACTCACCGCTGGGAATGTTAAGAAATTCAACAACTTGATTTGAAATATCATTTTTGTTACTGTGTAGTACAGTCCGCAAGCTATTATTTTTTATTTCTATGCAATATACTTAGGTATGAGTATTTTTTAAAACCAAAGGTACGAGACACACAGAAAACAAATATTACTTGAACAATTTGTATCTAACTACAAGAAACTCAACTTAAAAATACACATCCGCCGCTGAAACCATTAAATATTCTAAACACAGCTCTTCCTCATTTTTCACTTGTCGAGTGCCACGATAATAGACACCCAAAAACTACAGTAGCACGCAAAAAAACGTAGCTTGAAGCGACCAATTCATTCTTTCTCATATCCTGTTATCGTCCGTTTATCATATACCCGGAGGCCAGTGTAACTCCTCCCAAGATTATTTTAAGCTTCACCCCTTAACGTTTGATTAAAGTACCATTCCAGAGCCGGCCCTTTTGCCAGTGGGGTTAAAGATTGAGTTGTTATGGTTAATGTCGTTTAAAGAGATTATGGTGAATGATTTTAATATTGTAATGTTGAATTCGAATTATATTGCCATGTTTAAGTGTGACAATATTATAAAGACATACTTTTTTTAAGCTTGCAATGTTATATCCTACCTAGGTCAGACTATAATTGCTGTCCTTCTTCTGATTATGTTCCTATAGTAATAAATAAATCGAGAGAAGTACATGTGCTTACAAAACAAAATGTATGTTACAAAGTATATTTTCTTATCAAATACTATAGATTACCCAAAAAATGCGAAAAAGGTGAAAGAATTCAGGCACTAAGGTGTATCCCGAGAGAAGCAAAAGATTCTAAAGTAGAATCACAAGAGTAGCAAGAGATTCTAGCTTCGTCTACAAAACAACATTAAAAGATGGTAGGGATTTCACTCGCGTAATTTCGTTTCCATATTCCTTCAGCATTCCAGCAACCAAGACTTCACAATGTATCATTAACATCTGTTTGGGAATATAATCGTAGTAAGTACGTACAGTCAGCGTCATAAGATAAATATGTTCAGATTTAGAATACCGGTTTTTGAGCAAAGTAATTTCAATTTCTTAATGAAAATGTTATCAAACTACTTACATTTTTTGAAGTATTTTTATTTACATAACACAAAATAAACTCACGCCTATACCCCCGAAGAGGTAGGCAGAGGTGCTAGCACCCACATTTCGCCAGTTTATGTTCCAATGTAATAGGTGGCGAGCCTATTGCCATTAACCGGGCACTTATAAACCTGCGATAAATACACACATAACTTCGAAAGAAAGCATCGAAAAGTTAATGGCGTGTGCCATGGTAAAACCTGGCATCGAACCCGAGACCTCGTCTCAGCAGTCCATTACCCATACCACTAGGCTACCGCGGTTTTCTTTACATTCATGCAGTAATTAAATTTCTTGAATCATAATATCATCATCTACTCTTGACGTTCATTATAGGTACAATGATTATATTACAAACAAAATTCAAATATCTATTAACACAAAACAATTATAATAATAAAAACTCAAAAAGATCTTAAATTTTCAGCCATTTTATTAGCGTTTGTCCTCTGCAAAGTGCAATCACGCGGACAAAAAGCGTTGCTTTGTTCCGTCTCCCCTTTTCGTTATAATTTCCTCGCCTCGGGCGGAAAACTCGGACCGCGGAAAAAATGCAAAGCACTAAAAAGTTTTCTAGTGTGTTGCAATTTATCTACATGCGTACATATACATTATATTATATTTACGCTTGCAAATTCCCAAAGGAGTAGGTAGAGGAGTATGTTATTATAATTTTTAGTCTCACGTAATTGAAGTGGTCTTATTGCGTACTTTCTCATATGTTCGATGTCGGATGGCAGCCCTATCCATATCCCTTATTGTTTACCCTATTTTGTAACCCACAAAGTAGGTTACTACATGTAATGATATACTCGAGTCTAGGAATCCTAACTTGGAACAAAAAATGGTACATCATACTTTTTACGATTGACGCCTGTCAATGGTCGGTCGCGGAAGACCCTTCGACTGCTAAGTCAGAGGTCGTAGGTTCGATTCCTGCTCAGTGTAAATATTTCTATGCATGATTATAGGTGTACCTATTTGAATAGATTTAGGTGCTTCATATTTTACAAAAAAGTACTAGTGTGTTACTACTTAGTGTGTTTATCTGTATCCTAGAATTCATAATACACGCTAGTTAGGCATACTAGTACCTACTTGGAGTGTAGATAGCGCTGTATAAAATATCCTAAAATATTTTATTAATTTATTTATGACAATTTTCTATCATCTTTGAATCAGTAATTTTTTTTCTTCCAAAGTCTATTTTTTCATTGTTCATCGTGTACAGATAGATCTACTCGTAAACAGAGATTTACTTCTAAAACTAAGGTTTATTAATGTTTGTAATGATCCCAAACGTCCCATAAACTACAACCATTGATTTACAGCTCTAACACATTTCCACTGAATCCATTTGCAATTCGCTCCCGCAACTATTCCAAATATAAAGGAATTCCTCGTACAAAAGGGAAACCTGGGGAAAAGAAATAAAAAATATAATAATTCAAAATGGCGTCTGGCCACTTAATAACTGGCTGACACCATTGGGAAATATAATTTAATTTTTCTTTATTACCGTACTCCTCATTCTTGAGTATAGAGGGTATCGGTGTCTCTGTCTAGCGTTTCCTCGGTCGTGTCCCCCTCGCGCGCCTGCCCCCTCAAACTTCCGTTTGTTCGGGCGCCCCGTGTCACCCAATGTTCTGGACAAGAAATATTTGCGATATTGTGTATTAGATGATTTGTGTATTCGAATGTACGTGGTGGGAATTTATAGGAATGTACAGTTCTGCAGAAATTGTTTGATACCAAACTCTCCACGATAATGGCATCCTCATCAAAAGTTTTTAACAAGCTCCCAGCAACATGTTACTTCTATATTCTGAGCCGAATGTATTTTGTATGAAGGAAAGTATTTTAAGTACGTTTGTGCCTCATCAACCTTGTCTTTTAAATTACTTTTTAAGCTGGTAAATTATTAACTTTTTTATCTTAGCGTTAATCCCAGTCGCATTCGATGATTTCACCTCAGAGTCTAGGATCCGATTTATCAGTCTAACTTCCGATTTGGCTGAACTTTGATGTTGTCCGTGAAACGACTGTCAATTGACCTCCACAACTTAAAGGCGATATTAAATTATTGCAGTTATGAACTATTCATATAAAATACTTGCTGACAAACGCGGCTACGCCCGCGTGGATATCTGTTATCGCAATATTGGCTCAAATCTCCGGTACTACTCAACCTACTGCGATCAAACTTATATAAGATTTCATATCCGATCAAGATTTTTCTAAAAAAATCATATCCGAATTCGTTAAGTTGTTTTTGCGAAATCCAAAGAATTTTTTTTCAATACCAGTCATGTACAGACACGAATACTTTAGAAATATGTTATATCTAACAGTTTAGACACTTGAACACTTTTTTCTGTGCGCAAAACCCACCACCGGAGCCGACGACTGTGTGGGCCGCAGGTTGCCGGGGGTAGATATTATCTGACACATATCCATCGCAGCCCGGCCGGAGACACTTGGACACTTACACATCCATGCAAAGTAAATTCAGCTGGTAAGCTTTAAAACATAAATAAGTGAACATATTGGAAGTCAATATGGACGCTATAACTACTACGAACGCTACTCAAAAATAACACTATAATAAATTAAGATATTAAAAAAAGATTCTATGTTTGAAGGCTGCTGATTTTAATAGTAGATATAAAACAAATTAAATTTTCATGGTTCAAACAAATTATTATATCGTTATTAAATTTTCTTTAATAGATTCAAAACTTGATATCAAAAATTGTTAGTTCGAAATCGTTAATAAAATTTCATCACACTAAATTTTGCTACGATAGTGCAAGCGAAAATAATGAATGGATCAAATAATCAATTAGTTTATCATAGTACATTCCTGGACATAGGCCTTTCCCAAAGTTGAGGAGCTTTTGCCTTCTATTTCCTCGCTGACCAGACGGCTTGGTACAAGGTTTTATTTTAAGTTAACCTTCTCTCGCAGTGATTCGTCTGCATATTTTTCTGTTACCCATTTCTCACAACACCCTTCGGATGATATGGGGTGGTGATACTGGTAGTCTATCTCTGTCACCACACAGGTGGATAGATGTCTGCTTGTTATCCAATCTCGTGATAAAGACTGAACCGATCTGGGTGAAGGGTCCAGAGATGGACTCTAATGTAGCATAGATGTAAAGACCGACAAATTTCTTCGGCAAACTCTAGCTGCACAGGACGCGTTCTTTAGGTCTCTTTGGTCGACCCCTCCAGCTAAGCTAAATTGCTTGTGTTAGAAGTGGGTTCACGTCGGTAGTTTAATAGCCAGGGTTTGAACCCGAGACCTTTCGATCGTAAGGCCGACTCCTTATCACTAAGCTACCGACGCTTCATACTCTACCTATAGATCTATCTACTAGATCTATTTATCTATGTCATCTTTCATAATGTTTCTATTTGACGATTTTTATGTAGGGAATCATTTATCTTTTTCAACTCTTCTTTTAAATTTGCCACTGTCATGCAGGAGCACAGTTTTATTGATAAATTTTGTTAAGTATATTACTCTCAATTCAAATGTTAACGACAAGATTGACAATTATCGGTACCTATATAACCAATGCAAGGAGCCATTTGTATAAAATAAGAAAAAGAAGAAGCACCTCTGACAGTCTATCGTAAGAAACAAAGGATTATAGACTCTAACGCAAGCACCAGCGAAGGTGACACCATCTGAGACTAGTTGTGCCTGTGCCTCCCCATTGAACTTCTAAGAATTGTTTATACACAGTCGACTTTGGCAATAGTTGATCTTTACAATTTTAACAACAAACGATGTTTACATTGAAATAAATAAATAAATTAAAAAAATTATACCACTTAGGTGGCAGACAAGCACACGGCCCACCTGATGGAAAGTGGTTACCGTGTTTATGGACGTCTGGGAGTCTGACATCCGCGCTGCCAAGCCTGTAAGCACAGAGAGTTTCTGTGCCATCAGTGTGAAAAACAAAGCAGGACAATCTTTTGGTCTTCCCACTGATAGCACAGAAACTCTCCAGTGAGCTCTGGCTACCCTACTAACCGTCGGAAACACAACACGAGGTTATTATGGCCGTGGTATTCTGTAGGGCGAAGGTCCCAGTCGGACTGCTCAATTTGACAAATTTTATTTTATGTCAAGTTTTAAAACTTAGTTACAGTATGGTTGGTACGTGATTTGTGTTAAACTAAAACCATTAACGACTGTGAATGGTGTACAGTGTACATTTATAGTTAGTTACAGGTGAAGCCACGGGTTATAGTTACAAAAAATTATATATAATATGTTTTTATTCCCGTCCCAATTGAGCAGTCCGACTGAAGAAGTACCTCCACTCTACATAATACCACGGCTATAATAACCTCGTGTTGTGTTCCCGACAGTGAGTAAGGTAGCCAAAGCTCACTGGAAAGTTTTTGTAATGTCAGTGGGAAGACCAAACGTTTGTACTGATGGTGTCTTCTGCACTGACGGCACAGAAACTTTCTGTTCTTACAGGGTCGGCAGAACGGGTATGAATCCCTTGGTATTTCACACGTTCGTAGGTCACGGTAATCACTTTCCATCAGGTGAGTTGTGTGCTTGTCTGCCATCAAAGTTGTATAAAAAATGTTTTGTGAAAGATCACGGCTTGACAGTGATATTTGAAGTCGAGATCGTGAGTGCAGAGGAGAAAAGTAATACTCCCTCTGATGGTAAAAAGTATATTTTAAGACCTCGTGAGACGTTACTCAACGTAAAGAGTATGAAACAAAATACTAACATACATTACTAAATTTTTATAGTAGGTGTGGTAGGTATACATATTAGTAATCCATTGATATGTTATATCTTTAAGTACCGTGGTAGCATAGAGGTATGGGTAATGGACTGCTGAGACGAGGTCTCGGGTTCGATCCCAGGTTTTACAATGGCACACACCAATGACTTTTCGATACTTTTCGAATTTATGTGTGTATTTATCGCAGGTTTACAAGTGCCCGGTAAATGGCAATAGGCTCGCCACCTATTACATTGGGACCTAAAACATAAACTGGCGAAATGTGGGTGCTAGCACCTCTACCTACCCCTTCGGGGATATAGGCGTGAGTTTATGTTATGTTATGTTATTTTTAAGGCTTTTGGATGAAGGAAGAAAAGGGTTTTAGTTTTTTTTCTATATAGGACACGCCAACTTGACATCACCTAGCCTGATGGTAAGCTAAAGGCAAAGTCTCAGGAAAGAGGGTCACCATTACAGACATTAAGTGTTACAATAGTGGCACTCAGCTTGACGGCCTCATCAGATGCTTTTTCACGCCCCGCTTGAAGGCCCCGGGACTGTAGGAATATATGTATAGGGCCACATTAGAATAATTGAGCGTCGTAGAAGGCGACTAAGGGATACGGCCATTCTCCATCCAGCAGTGAATATACAGCCTTCTTTTATTGTAAGTACTGACGTAAACTGCTTGACGGCAATTGACTCGCGCCCTTTTTACGTGGGACTGCAAATCATAGTTGGCAAAATGTTGGTGTCAAACCTCTTCGGGGATTTAAAGACATATTATTTTTAAATATATAGGAGCCAATTTGACTTCACCTCGCCTGATGGTAAGCTAAAGGCAAAGGTACGTACACGTAGCATGTTATAATGATGGCACTGAGCTTGGCGGCCTCATCACATGCTTTATGACTGTAGGAGGAACGAAACACGTGAGCTGGTAAAGAATTCCAGGTCTTAGTGGTGCGGCAGAAGAATTTTCGAACCGCTTGGTTCTTGAGGTGTGAGTAATGTATGCATGTAACCTTATTCAATTTAATTATACATTTATTTTAATACAATATGTCAAAACTACTAATCAAATAACCCGCCCCTGATCGCTCCCGGTGCAAAAGTGCCCATAACACTTGCTGCGTTGCCACGTTGGATGGCAGTGGACAGCCTTTGGACCAGGAACGACCCGGAACGAGTGTCACCGGTCGCCTCGATGAGCCTCTGTCCGATTTCTTTAATAAGGCTTTTAGCTTCCTTAATTATACTACTTTTTATATGAATGTATAAAGTTTTGTCCTAACCGGGAAAGAGTGATTCCTGCTCTTCATATGCTTACTACTATTGGCCGACATACGAGGCTCTGGCTTCAGCATTCCTGTCGAGGTTAGTGGGTTCCAACGCCCGTTGCTCCATTGAAAACCCTAGCATTACAAAAACCATTACTGATGTCTAATTATCCTGACCAAAATGTGATATTCTACAACATTCCACGAACGCTGTCTAGACCCATGGTAATTATATCTTAACTAGCTTATGTTATGAAATCCAGAATGCGGATTAACATACTTAGGTACTTTTTTTTTGTAAATACATAGGTATATATTATACATACCTATAAGCATTCAGATCAATGCAAATATACATTTTGGTGACCAATACAGGTAATATATTAGCTACAACAGGCACCGGCGATCCACAATCAGATTCTGTATACCTTAATTTGTGCAAACACTATATTTTGTAATTTGGTTGTTGGTGAGAAATAAAATGTCTTATTATTATTATTATTACTTATTCATGCACACAAAATATTTGCACTGAGCGTGAATCGAACTCCCGCCCCTTGCGTATCAGTCCAACGTTCTACCGCTATGCCATAGACGCCGTGATACTTACTTAGGAACCGATACTGTAAAATGAATTTCCAAATCACGTACAGTGAACTGCAAAAGTACAAAGGACCACTGAGTTGCCCAAGGTATTATAGACCTTAATGCTTTCTTAATGCTATTTGGCATGTAACTGTACCTTCTTCTGATTAGCGAAAGTTCACGCACGTACCTATTAGAAAGTAACACTTACTTTAACATTAAACGAAAACGTCGTGAGTAAACCTATAGGTATAAGAACCTAAGAGATATCATTGTTAGACTACATCTATTTACATAAATTATTGAACCAAAACCAGCATACAGAGAAACCTCATGATAGCTATAAAACTATGCAAAAACTGTATTTACGGAGGTCGCCTAGGGGACAGGTGTCGAGGTAATATTCTAATGTTGGTAAGAGCGACCCGCCATCCATAATAATATAGCCCCCTACACCTTTTTACATAAAACTAGATGACAGTACGTAGGTGTATAGATGAGTAGATCGCAGAATTGAGTTAGATGTGTGGATAGGGTTACCAGTTCTGAAAATACCGATAATTTTGGATAAAAGAAATATTATTAATGATGTTAAAAGTTCTTTAGGCGCGTTGGACATTTTACGTAGAATTATAGAGATAGGAAAAAGCTATTGAACTCACGACACCGTTACCGACACCTCTTCTGACAGTTTGTGACAATTCTTCGTTGATGATCTGTTAGTACCTATCTATACATTATATTTTTTCACAATCGCCACCTTGCTCCCGGCGATGGTTCACTGTGCGGATCCGTGGGCGGCCAGCGCCTCCTTCTGCGAGCAAGTTATGCTCGTGAAGGAGGAGACTGGGTGGGAGCGGCAGCGGGAGCGAAGGAGGATCGCAAGTCAAGTTGCCCGCGTACTGAGGCAACTCAAGCGTCAGAGGTCGATGAATGACCTCCGCCCCCCATGAGCGCTGGCCTGGGGGTGCCAGGTGGAGCCTCTCACCCTGGCAGAAGCAGGCCGCGGCGGCGATGCGCCTGGCGCGCCTCCCCGTTTCCGAGGACGAGTTGGGGACTCTGGTCCCCACACCCGAGGAGAGGGCCAGATCGCGAGAAATGGCTCTGGGTCGGCTGGGGTGCGACGGATATGCCTGTTAAGCTCACCTTCGGCAATCTGTAGGCATTCCCGGAATTTTTTTATATATATGACTAACGTGGATGACTTTAGTACCTATTTAGGTAGGTACTAAAGTCATTGCCGGGGTGCGAGGTAAATGCCTCATGATCACTTTAAGCCCCCGGTATCTGAAGACCCCAAGACTGTATGTGGTTTTATTCAGTTCAAGTTTGACATAATCCGGGGGGGTGTCCATGACGATTTCTGCACGAAAAAAACATCATCCGTCATGCCTCTTCGCATCAACTCACTGAATTCTCCCTATTCTTGAATGCCACCGATGATCGCAAACGGAACCAACGTGCTGTCTGAGAGACGGAGGGGTCTTCCTAGGTAAAGATTGAATAACAAATTTTGAGACTGACTCCATCTTCTAACTAAACATAATGTATTTTTATACAGATAGGTATTTTAAGGATCTAGAAAAAGGTTGTACTTATATAAAACTGTCACCAGCTGGTAAATAAAATCAATTTACTTGCATTAAATTTAAAGTTTAGGATAGCGTCATCTATGCATGTATATAGGAAACAGCAAACACTTCTTATGCTCTGACAACTAAAGTCCTACTCATCTTAAACTTAGTTCAAAGTCGTACTTGTAGATGGCGCTAAAATCAATAATAACTTATAGAGCCATGAGAGTAAATTGTACATTCATCACGCCTTTATCCCCGAGGGTTAGACAGAGGTGAATTAACACCCACATTTCACCAATAATTATATTTGGTCCTACGTAATTACAAAAATATATTTTATGCGAGGATTTTAGAGAACTGTTTTTCGAACCAGAAATTTCTACTAAATTTAATATGGCATGTTCTTTTTTCAAATAAAGGTACCTATTTTCGAACAGTAAAGTTACCTGTCTGTGTTACCTCTTTATATATTTCAATTACTTCTATGCGCCAACAAGGTGCTGTGCACAGTTAGTTTTAGGATGAAGGCGTCCTTAATACAATAACATGAATTTTGTATTTCTTTTAGAAAACAAGAAAAAGTCATGCCTATTTAATATTTTTTTAAAGAATGCTTAAGACAGTAGGTAGATAGGACTCGCAGTACTCGTACTCGCAAGCCATTGCATCGCAACAGTATTGCAAACTAATTTAGATTTGATAGCTAAGATGGATAACAAAGATATCCTAATTTAATAAATATTTGTATACATTTTAGTCAACCAAGCCATTGTTTCTTTATTTTATCCTCTAAAAATATCCGATCAATTGACATTTCATTTTATAAATAAAAATTGATCTAAGGAGCACCGTACAAGCGCAGATAATATAAATCTTATATAAAACTTACTATTTATGTTTTGTTGGATAAAAAAGGATTTATTATGGATATTTCAAACATCTTCGATGCAAATTCCAAGACAACCAGTCTTGGATTTTTTTTTTACAAGACTTATCGCATGTCACTGAGCTGCAGTGTTTTGTCGAGTCTCTGTACTGTAAATTCTGATATAAGTGGTCTGTAGGAGTTACAGTAGTGGGAATGTGGTCCCATTTAAGGTTATTTTTCAGTTGGCTGTAGGTAATCTGCATCTACAATTTCAGCTCGCTACCGTTATGATCTGATTTTGTTTGACTTCGAATGACTACCTAAACAAAGGATTGTCATAACATCAGTAATAACATAGGTAACATTGTTGGTTATTGAACTGTTTACAGTACAATGATGTGTTGTACTCTATTTACTCTGTCTCTGTCTATGTTTATACATATTATTTGCTGAAGATTATGTATCGTGAGATAACTAATTAAGCGTCATATCGTGGTCATATATTACGGCAACATCGTTATTATTGTATTTGTTTGGTTTTTTTTTTTTTATACCACTTAGTTGGCAGACGAGCACACGGCCCACCTGATGGGAAGCGGTTACCGTGGCCTATGGACGTATGCAACACCAGGGATGTCACACTCGCGCTGCCGACTATGAAGAAACCTTCTGATACCCCTCTTGAAGATCCCCATATTGTAGGCGCTTGGGAAAACCGCAGCAGGGAGGTCATTCCACAGCTTGAGTGTGCGTGGGATGAAGTTTCTTTCATATCGCACAGTGCCCACCGTCTCAGGTCGCAATGTGTGGGGATGAATTCCCTGCCTATGGCGAGAGGTGCGATGATAGAATGTAGCTACGGGCATCATGTCAAACAATTCACCATGTATTCATCAAATGTAATGCTGTACTAAAGCTTGCATAAACAATATTTCTAATTTACCCATTATATTTTCTGTATTTTTAATGATCTACAAACATGTGTATAAATTCGTAAAAAGTGCAATAGCTTTGTGTAATGTAACCTAATTCATTTACACTAGAGTTGTTACATGTAGTGTTTATTTTTATGCAATAAAGACTTTGAAAAATCAATCAATCAAAAACAATTCATCTGAGCACAAACCATTGTATAGGCGGTAGAACACACACAGTGAGGCAAAATCCCTCCTAAGGCTAAGAGGTTCCACTCTACCTGTGAGTATGGGATTGTCAACCAGCCTCAATGCCCGTCTTTGCAACGAGTCGAAGGGGTCAAGCTGATATGCAGGTGCTCCAGCAAAAAGGTGACAACAGTACTCCATGTGAGGCCGGACCTGTGCTTTATAAAGAAGGAGTTGCTGCCTTGCAGTGAAGTACTGCTTCGCCCTGTTGAGCACTCCGAGCTTCCTTGATGCCAACCTAACCTTGTCCTGCAAATGACTTCGGTATTGGACGTCACTGGAGATATCGACACCAAGGATCCCGATACTCGAGGAGATGGTAAGCGGTGTGCCCAGGAATTGCGGCGCTACAATGAATGGGGTTTTCTTAGCGGTGAATACACATACTTGTGTCTTAGTGGGGTTAAATTGGACTAGGTTTAGTCGTCCCCAATCGGATACTCCAGAGAGAGTAGTCTCGATTTCAGACACAAGTTGTTCGCGACTCTTCTCCACCTCGGACTGAGGGATATTTGCACGGCCCGTGTAACACGTGTCCCCGGTACTGTCGTCCGCATAACAATGAATGGAGGCATCAGACAGCATGTCATTGATATGCAGCAGAAACAGCGTCGGAGACAATACGGAGCCTTGTGGGACACCAGCGTTTATGTTCATGCGGTCCGAGCAGCTGCCGTCGACGACAGCTTGGATGTTTATGTTGGACAAAACGCTGGAGATCCATTCGCATAATCCCTCGGGGAGTCCATAATATGGCAACTTCGTAAGAAGACCTTTGTGCCAGACCCGATCGAAGGCCTTTGCTATATCGAGGCTGACCGCTAGTGCCTCACCGCGACTCTCGATGGCTTGCGCCCACCGGTTTGTGAGATACACAAGAAGGTCACCGGTAGAGCGACGGTGGCGAAAGCCGTACTGTCGGTCGCTCAGTAGATCGTTTCCTTCAAGGTACCTCAGGAGCTGTGTATTAATAACACGCTCCATAACCTTCGAGAGAAGGGAGGTTATAGCGATAGGCCTGTAATTAGTCGGATCTGTCCTGTCACCTTTCTTAGGTACAGGGTGCACGAATGCAGTCTTCCACGAGGCCGGGACCTGCCTCGCGGAGTATGAGAGTGCGAAAAGGCGTGTAAGTACAGGGCACACCTCGGGGGCACAGTGCTTAAGCACCATCGCCGGTATACCGTCCGGCCCACTCGACTTCCGAACATCTAGGGACTTAAGCTCGTGCCGGACCACCCGTTGCGCGATTTTAACTTCGGTCATCGAAGCACCACAGCTGGGGATGATGGGTGGTTCGGCGTTCCCGTCGTTCAGTCGGGTTTGACGCAAAGAGATTACCCAAAAGATCGGCCTTCTCCTTAGCGCCATGGGCCAGACTACCGTCGGATTTTTGCAGCGGCGGAAGGCAAGACTGGCAGAAGTTTCCCTCGGCAGCTTTAGCGAGCGACCAAAATGCACGACTGCCAGATGGGTAGCGCGCAAGCCGCTCGCCAATTCTGCCGATGAACTCAAACTTCACTCTAGACGTTGCCTTTTTACTGGACCTTGAAGCAGCATTCAACTTCCGCTTCACTTCAGCGATGTTCGGATCCTTATTGGCAAGAGCCGTGGTCCAAGTCTTGTATGCAGATTGCTTGCGGTCTCTAGCTTCCCTGCAAGGCCTATTAAATCACGGGCGTTTGCTCGCTACTGTCGCGACCCAGCGGTTGGGGATGTAACATTCCATACCCACTAGAATCGCGTCAGCGACTGCTGTTGCACAGGAGCTTGCATCATCAGAAGTGAAACAGAGCTGCCTCCACGGGTACGACGCGAAGAATTCTCGCAGTCCGTCCCAGTCTGCCGACTTGTAGTGCCACACGTGCCGCCACTGAGGTGGCCGCGGTGGTTCAGGCCGCGCGAGTGTCACTTGCGCCCGGACGAGGCTGTGGTCCGAATTACCGAGAGGTGCTTCCACCCTTATGGAGTATTCATCCGGGCGCGTAGTCAGCAGAAGGTCCAGTATAGAGCTTCTGTGGGTCTCAATTTCTGGTGTTCTAGTGATAGAATGCACCAGTTGAGAGAGCCCATAGGTCAGAGCGAAGTCGTGAGCAGCCCTTCCCGCAAAATCAGTCCTAGGAGACCCCAGCCACTCCACGTGGTGGGCGTTGAAGTCCCCCAAGAATACTAATTCCGCAGTGGGGTACTGCTCAATTACGCTGTCCGCCGACCGCTACAGATGCTGAAACAGTTGAGCCGTGCTCAGGTCACCGCTATGAGACCTGTAAAGGCACGCATAGATACGGGTGTGGCCACCGTGATCTATGCGTACCCATAAAGTTGACAGGTCCCTATCCTCAAGACCATGGAGACGACGGCAGCAAACATCATCCCGGACGTACAAGCATACCCCGGCGCGACTCATAAAGTTATGCTCGAGTTTGTACCCGGGGTACATTAGGGAGGCTGTATCGGCCGGGCATGATATTTGCGTCTCCGTCAGAAAACTGGTGGTAGAAACTTGGTGGCACAAATTTGTCTCAAGTTTCGACCGGGTAGGTACCACCGTGCACTATTGCGAAAAACCCTCCATAGCAATTCAATCTCGGTTGGATTGTGTTCAGGGGTCAGCATGTGCATAGCCGGGCAGAGGTGGTGGTTGTCGCAGCACTAGTGGGACCAGTGGGTCTTGGCGTAGTCTAGTGGGGATGGCGCGGGGCGATGCGCCGAACAGGGAGACCTGTAGAAACGGTGGTGCCGCTGGCCGCCCGCGGTATAGTACAGGGGCCCAACTGGGGTTAACCACCTTGGGAGGCTGCCTCACCAGGCCGCGCATAATCCCGATATGGTTCGTCGTGCCGGTTGGTGACCGGATTTGGGAGCCCGGCGACCATACTCGGGGGGGTACGGGGGCCCTTCCGTTCGGCGCATCGGCTCTCGCCATGTCTCACATTCATAGATAAAACCAATATCTCACGCTTTGTCACACGGTGCTGCGGCGGCAATCACCTCTTTTTTCACGCCTTCTCCCACCCAAACTCATGGCAGCGCAATTTAGAGAAATAGGCAACACAGCGGCTCGTCACACTCCCAAAAGCTTGCTATTTGAGGTGGAGTCCACTAACATCTGTGGGCTCCATGCAAACCTCAACGCCGTCCACCAACACCTAGAGACGGCGAAACCTGCCATGTTTTTTCTAACGGAGACGCAAATACACCGCCCTGACGACACGACCTACTTGCTCTACCCTGGCTATGTTCTTGAGGAAAGTTTTCGTGCAAAAGCCGGGGTGTGCGTGTTTGTTGGGGCGGATGTTTGCTGTCGCCGTTTGCGCTGCCTAGAGGACCCATCCTTCTCCATCCTTTGGGTACACGTAGACCATGGCCCTACGAGTCAGATCTATATGTGCCTCTACCGTTCCCATACAGGAGATGCTGAGACAACTCGACTCTTTGAATATCTGAGTCAGGCGGCAGATGATGCGCAGGAGCGATTTCCTAATGCCGAAATGGTATTTTTGGGGGATTTTAACGCCCACCACGAGATCTGGTTGGGCTCCTCCAAAACAGACCATGCGGGAAGTGCCACCCACGCATTTGCTCTGGCGCACGGCCTGACCCAATTGGTGCACGAGGTCACTAGGATACCAAGAAGGTCGGGCCTAGCACCTTCTCTGCTAGACCTTCTGCTGACGAGTGATCCGGACCGGTACAGTGTATCGGTGCGAGCCGCTTTAGGCAACGCCGACCACTGCCTGGTCTGCTCCACGGTGCCTATTATAGCGCCCCCACGACCCGTGCAGGGGAAGCGGCGTCTCTGGCACTACTCGTCAGCGGACTGGGATGGACTTCGTGACTATTTTGCGTCCATCCCGTGGGTTGAGCGCTGCTTTAAAGGTAAGAACCCATCGGATTGTGCTACTGCTGTCGCCGGTGAGATCGGTCTGGGTATGGAATACTATATCTCATACACCGATATCACCGGAGACCACGGGGTGCGCCCTTGTTTCGAGCGCGAGTGCGCGGAAGCTGTTGAACAAAAACAGTCTGCGTACCGTGCTTGGGTAAGGGCGCGCGCCACGCGCCATCCCAATCTGGGCCACTTCAAGGCGGCGTACAACAGAGCCACAAAGGTCTGTAGAAGGGCCTACGTCAGAGCGGATGCCCTGCACATTGCGCGGCTTGGTCAAGAGCTAGTGATGCATCCCACGGGAAGCCGTGGCTACTGGCGACTGGCTAAAGCCGTGCAAGCCAACTTCTGTCAGCCTTCGCTGCCTCCGCTGCGTAACCCTGATGGATCCCTGGCCCATGAGCCGCAAGAGAAGGCAAATCTGCTGGCTAATCTCTTTGCGGCCAACTCCCGAATCGATGATTGTAGTACACAGCCACCAACACTACCCGACAGTGACCACGCGATGCCTGATATCCATATCAGGCAACGCGATGTCCGTGCAGTGCTGCAATCACTCGATGTCCGGAAAGCCAGTGGTCCGGATGGTATTCCAGCGGTAGTTTTGAAAAAATGTGCAGCGGAGTTGTCTCCAATGCTTACGCGCCTGTACCGGCTATCCTACAGTTCGGGTACAGTGCCTTTGCCTTGGAAAGAGGCGAATGTTCAGCCGATTCCCAAGAAGGGGGATCGCTCGGAGCCAGCCAACTATCGACCCATAGCCGTCACCTCAGTGCTGTGCAAAGTGTTCGAGCACATAATTAACAAACAGCTCATGCGGCACCTAGAGGATCACTCCTTAATTAATGACCGGCAATATGGCTTCAGACCGAAACGGTCAACGGGTGATCTTCTAGCATACGTTACCCATCTTTGGGGTGAGGCTATGGACAAGCACGGCGAGTCACTGGCAATTAGTCTTGACATCGCCAAAGCTTTCGATAGAGTCTGGCACAAATCGCTTCTTTCCAAGCTACCTGCCTTTGGTCTACCTTCTAGGCTGTGTAACTGGGTTGCTAGCTTCCTGCAGGGGCGCCGTATTCGCGTCATTTGTGACGGACGAGCTTCGGAGTTTCTGCAGGTAAATGCTGGCGTGCCCCAGGGGTCCGTCTTATCACCCACTCTCTTTCTTCTGCATATCAACGACATGCTGTCTACCGGCAATGTTCATTGTTATGCAGACGATAGCACTATACATGGGAGTTATCATGGACATCCTGCGGCCAAGCAGGCAGATATCGCAGAGAAAAGGCAGCTTCTTGTCACTGAGCTTGACGGGATCCTGAATCACATTTCTCAATGGGGCTCTGAGAACCTGGTTGAGTTCAATGCCAAGAAGACGCAGGCATGTGCGTTTACAGCAAAAGTATCTTCTTTCCTTCCCCTTCCCACTCTTCAGAGCACGCCACTGCCACTGCAGGACAATCTCAATATCCTAGGTATGGATGTTCGATGCAACCTGAATAACAAAAATTACATCGAAAGTATCATCAAAACAGCCTCACGAAAACTCGGAGCCCTGAACAGAGTGAGACGATTTTTCGCGCCGGAGCAGCGGTGTCTTCTATACAAGACACAAATTCGCTCCTGTGTGGAATACTGCTCGCATCTCTGGGATGGTTCTGCAAAGTACTTACTAGATGCTCTCGACAGGTTGCAGCGACGTGCGGTCCGCATCATTGGGAATCCCGAGATCACGAACACCCTAGAACCTTTACAGCTGCGTAGAGATGTTGCGTCCATATCTGTATTTTACCGTCTGTACCATGGGGAGTGTTCTGATGAGCTCTTCCAATTAGTCCCACCCTCCCCTTTCCTACACAGGACAACACGTGCAGGTCTTAGATGTCATCCGCACATGGTGCAAAACATCCGATCAAGAACCAAGCGGTTCGGAGACTCTTTCCTCTGTCGCACCATTAAGGCCTGGAATTCATTACCAGCTCACGTGTTTCCTTCTTCCTACAGTCCCGGGTCCTTTAAGCGGGGCGTGAAAAAGCATATGATGAGGCCGTCAAGCTGAGTGTCACCATTGTCACACGGTATGTGTAAGTAATGGTGACCCTCTTTTCTGGGACCACGCCTTCAGCTTACCATCAGGCAAGGCGAAGTCCAATTGACGTGTCCTATATAAAAAAAAAAAAAAAAAAGCAAGGTAGGCTGCGCGGTCTCTAAGTGGAGATGGACCGCGTTAAGGTTGGAGTGTAGGCCCCTGATGTTGCAGAAAGGGGGGGGAGGTAAAAAGAGATTCTGTGCCTCCAGTGTAGAAGACAAAGCAAGGCGTCCTACCCCCACAGACAAGTTAGGGTTGTGTGACTGGCTGGCGCGATGGGCGGAAGGGCCCCCGGTCCCCTCCCAGATACTGAAGCCAGGTCCACTCCGGTCTCCTCCTCCGGCATGGCTACAGCACCGGGAACTTTACACAGGCTGCTGGTTCAGCCTCCTGGGGCGGAGATAAAGTAATCCCCAGGTTCGGGAACCGTACAGCCTGCGGGCGGCCAGCGGATAACCGTTTCACCGGGTCTCCCTGACCACCACGCCAACATTTCACGCCCCCACCAGTCAGTGGGGTCAATTTAAGCCTTTGGTCTTCCTACTGACAGCACAGAACCTCTCCAGTGAGCTCTGGCTACCCTACTCACCGCCGGGAACACAACACAAGGTTATTATAACCGGGGTATTCTGTAGGGCGGAGGTACTTACCCAGACGGACTGCTCAATTTTGGACGGGAGATACCGTCATGTCCTACCTCCAATTGTTCTCAGATTTTATATCTACACTTTGCAGTATTTTTAAAGTATGCCTTACAATACACTTTTCCTTTTCTTTTAGATACCTAGACATTGTGAATTAGTCCACTTTACATAAATGCAATTATATCTCATTGAGGTAATCATGCGACTTTGCACCTACGAGTGCCAAACAGTATGCTAAGATCTCTGAAGTCTTGGAGGAGGTCCACTTTGCGTTTTATACCCATTTATGTGACTTATTTACGTGAACAAGTGCCGTACAGAAGGTACAGGCTTTTCTATATGACTTTACCTTAGTATTTGTCGATTCTACATAGGTACACAAATCAAACATAAGTTATAGATAATATTTCTCTTGTGTTGTATGATAATAGTTACTTGATGAAAGATGCTTATTGTACTGTATATAATATCATCCATATTGTTCTGTATTTCCTGCAAATAAATGTATCATTCATTCATTCATATAAGTAATGTGATGTTACAAACTTATATTTGAAGAGAGATTGAAATAAAATCCATTTTTATCTCTATTTTAATTACTTTCATTGTTAGAGGAGAATTAACTACTGATAGCAATATATTATTTGCAACTAGACTTGCGTCTCGGTACACGTGTTTAGAGATAATTATAAAAAGTACCGTAATCATGAAAATAGTGAACAATAAAGTGCCTGTTTCTCCGATTTATTTCAATGTAGCTGAGTACTGTTTATTTGGTATTATTTTAGGTGTAATTATAGGTATTATTGTGTATTATAATGTGATAAATAAGAAGTATGGCACGGTGGCTGGTTTCTTATTTGGTGGCAAGAATATGTCTGTTATATCTATCAGTTTGGCACTTATTTCAAGGTGAGTTTTTTCTTTTATCAGAATTCAGCAAAATATTACAGCTGCGTAATCATTGCCCTCGCTAAAGAATATAACAATTTATGCAAAGGATTTTATAATTTGTCATATTTCCACTATCGTAAATTTTATACAATTTTTTGTGCACGGATTGATGTATGGATTCCTTGATATTTTTGATTCAACAATTATCGACCGATTTTAACTGTAATCGAATATTGTAATTTTTAAATTTAATTCACCGTACAGGATATGAAAATTTCCTAAAATTAACTCCTTTTAAAATAAAAATTTCTGTCGCTTTCTAGCCATTTGACTAGCATCACATTGCTCGGAGTGCCTGTGGAAATATATCTTAGAGGTACACAGTACTGGGCGTCAGCGCTATCTTTGGTAATTGTTACCTTTCTAACTGCAGTCATTTATTTGCCAGGTGAGTATTGACTTCTTATATCTAAACAATATGTTATCGAAATTTAAACAAATATTTTTAAAGTATAAATTCCGGAAACTTCTAAATTTCAATAAGTACAAACTTACATTTCGATGAGATGGACGTTATATTATATGGATTAATTAACCAGCATAGTGATAACGGTAATCAGTAGTAGGTAATTAATTCTTTTTTATTTGCAGTCTTTCATAAACTTCAATTATCATCAAGTTTTGAATATTTAGAGATTAGATTTTCGACACACACAAGAACTATTGCCGCTGTTTTGTTTGTTCTCAGCAAACTTATGCTACTTCCTATAGTGCCTTATGTGCCTCTGATGGCATTCAGATTGGGTAAGTATTGATGAAGATAGTTATCTACTAACCTTCAATAAACACACATACATATAACCCCGCCTTTACGAAGGGTTAGCCAGAGGTTGAATTAACACCCACATTTCACTAATAATTGAATTCGGTCTCACGTAATAGGGGGTGTGTGTATTGTTGGCTAAACCCATGCATCTGAGGCTGAGTCTGGGCTGTATATTTCTGTCCGATGTTAAACAGCCCTATCCCTAAGTCGCTTTGTACGACACCGCGATGAAAAAGATGGGGTGGCCCAAATTCTACTCTGCCGGGAACCACACGACTTCCATTAAGATTTTTTAATTAACTCTCTTAGGTTTGGAAGTTGGAATATTGGTTCAATGACTGGAAGAGGAAGACAGATAGCTGATGTTTTGAAAAGGCGACGAATTAGAGTAGCGTGTTTACAGGAAACTAAGTGGAAGGGAGCAAAAGCCAGAGAGATTGGAGAGGGTTATAAGCTATATTATAGTGGAGGAGATGGGAAAACAAATGGTGTAGGAATTGTGCTAGATGATGGATTGAAAAAATGCGTGATGGATGTAAAACGACTAAGTGATAGGATTGTGAATGAATATGATTAGTGTGTATGCACCCCAAATAGGGCAGAAGGACGAAAAAGATAAAAATGAAGTTTTGGGAGGAATTTGATGCATTGATGAAGGATATTCCGGATAGTGAAGAAGTATATGTCGGAGGTGATTTTAATGGACACGTCGGAGAAAAAGTGAAAGGATCCATGGAGATTGGGCACACGGGAGTCGAAACAAAGACGGGGAAGCTTTACTTCAAGCTGCCTTTGCTTTTGACTTAGCTATTGTGAACACGTGGTTCAAAAAGAAAAAGGAACATCTCATTACCTATAAAAGTGGCCTCCACGCGATTCAAATAGACTTTTTCTTGACTAGGAGGGATAAACTTAGCAGTGTAAAAAACTGTAAAGTAGTGCCAGGGGAAGACCTAGTGACCCAACACCGATTGCTATTAATGCAAATTAAAATCAAAATTGAGCCAAGTAATAACAAGCGAAGGCTAGGGGCCTCGGACCAGATGGCGTATGATAGAAAATAAGGAGTATGCAAGTAGATTTAAGAAAGAAGTGGTTGATAAGATGATAGATATGAAATGTATGGAAGATAAAACAGTAAATGAATGTTGGGAAGAAATGGCGCATTGCATAAGGGCAAAAGCAAAAGATATCTTAGGTGAAACAAAAGGCAAGGGTGTGATAGAAAGGGATACATGGTGGTGGAATGATGAGGTCCAAAAGATGCTGAAAGAAAAGAAAAAGGCGTTCAAAGAGTGGCAAAAAGTTGCCGTTGAAAATGTGACTATAAGAGAAGAAAAAAAGATGATTTACAAGAATTGTAAAAATAGAGCAAAAAAGGCAGTAGCAATATCCAAGGCAAGCGCACAAGATAAAATATACATTCGGCTTGATGAACCGGGCGGCCAAAAAGAACTCTTTCGAATGGCAAAGATGAGAGAAAAAAGTACGAAAGATATTAAACATGTTAAATGTATAAAAGACGAACGAGGACAAATTTTGTTGCAAGAGGATGATGTAAAAAAACGATGGAAGACATATTTTGAGAAACTATTGAATGAAGAAAATGTATGGAATGGAGTGCTAGAAGATAAGTCTGGGAATATTGGTTTGGTAAAAGAAATCGGTGTGGATGAAGTAAGAAGAGCGGTAAAAAGTATGAAAAATGGCAAAGCTGTAGGGCCAGATGAGATACCAGTGGAAATATGGAAGTTATTGGGAGAAGATGGATGTCGGTGGCTGACTTTATTCTTCAATAAGTTGTTGCAGGAAGTGGTTATCTCTAGCGAATGGTGCAGTAGTGAACTAGTGCCCATTTTCAAAAACAAAGGTGATGTACAGGACTGCAATAGCTACCGAGGCATAAAGCTCATGTCACATAGTATGAAAGTGTGGGAGAAAGTAATAGAGAAACGCCTGCGAGAGGAGAGTGAGATCACCCAAAACCAGTTCGGTTTTATGCCAGGGCGGGGTACCACAGATGCCGTATTCGCATTACGCCAACTATGTGAAAAATATAGACGTGCCTCGAAAAGGCGTACAATAAAGTACCACGAAAGGTCTTGTGGTGGGCCCTGAAGGCGAAAGGTGTGCCAGTGAAGTATGTAGAGTTAATACGTGCTATGTACCGGCAATCTCATACGCATGTCCAGTCGGCCGCGGGTAACACCGATGAGTTTAGTCTGGCTGTTGGCTTACACCAAGGGTCGGCTTTAAGCCCGTACCTCTTCCCGTTAGTAATGGATGTTCTGACATCGGATATACAGGATGAGGCACCCTGGTGTATGCTTTTTGCCGACGACATTGTCCTTGTTGGTGAGGATGGAACCGATGTCCAGAGTAGATTGGTGAAGTGGCAACAAAGGTTAGAGAATGTTGGCCTGAAAATTAGCAGAACCAAAACAGAATACATGTTCTGCGATTTCGGCGGTCTCTCTAGTCCCACAGTCATAGCGCTTGATGGTGCTCCTATACCAATCTGCTCCGATTTTAGGTACCTCGGTTCACTACTGCAAAGCGATGGAGAATTAGATCGAGCCGTAAAGCACCGGATTAACGTTGGTTGGATGAAATGGCGGCAGGTTACAGCAACTACATGTGACTCGCGAATGCCCCTTCGATTGAAGGGCAAAATTTATAAGAGCATGATCCGGCCTGCCGTCCTGTATGGATCGGAGAGTTGGCCAGTAAAGGTGACGGATGAAAGACTGTTGCATGTAGCCGAGATGCGAATGTTAAGATGGATGTGTGGTGTGACAAGAATGGATAAGATTAGGAATGAATATAGTAGAGGAAGTTTGAGAGTAGCACCAATCATAGAAAAGCTACGAGGAAATCGTTTGTCCTGGTTCGGGCATTTCATGCGTAGGGATGAAAGTAATGTCGTAAGGAAGGTACTAACTATGGAAGTGGATGGCTACAAGGGGAGAGGGAGGCCCAAAATGCGGTGGATGGACTGTGTGAAAGATGACATGGTTAAGAAGGGAGTGAATGTTGAAATGACTGCAACTAGAGATGAATGGAAAAGGAACAGATGTTGCGCCGACCCCAAATAATCTTGGGATAAGGGCAGGAGGATGAATTAACTCTCTTAGAACTTCAAAGAACCTAAATCCACCGAAAGCTTTTACGTCTACATGTACTATCCTTTCTTATCTTAAGTATGGTGTGCAATAATTTATCCATCTAGGGCATACTTTTCGTTTAAATTAGTTAGAATTAATACATTCTAGTCAATATAATTTGCTTTGTCATTTCAGTTACGAACCCTTTAGCTGGTCGTATAACAGCAGTACTATGTGTAGCCTGTTCTACATTCTGTGCCATTGGCGGTCTAAGAGCCATAGTAGCTCTAGGTATTGTCACATCGTTCCTTGCTCTGGCCGGAACTGCTTTACCCAGTGGTTTAGCGCTATTGCCTATGGGTTTCAAAAGAATGTGGGAAATTGCTGACCTTGGAGGGAGATTAGTTCTATATGAGTAAGTACCTAAAATCAAAGTAATAAAGTCGAGTAGTTAATTAATTTGATATAAAGTAATCAGTTTCATAAAAAAATAAAATTGATTGTGTTGTTGTTAATGAAACCGATTTTCTTCGATGCCATGAGCTGTAGCCCGTACACTATGGAGCATTATTGATTTATATGGAAATTTGAAAAACCATGTGGAATTCCACAATAATGTAGCCCATGTTTTCAGTCCAGATCCTGAATTGGCCCACCACACATCTTTTTTTGCGGTAACACTAGCCCTGTCCATAAACTGGCTATGGAAAACAGCTCTGAGTCAGTCCACGTTGCAAAAACTTCTAGCAGTTCCTACAATAAGCCAAGCAAGAATATGTTTGACGGTGTCATGTGTGGGAGTGATTCTGATGAAGTTACTGTCTTGTTTCCTTGGCCTGGCATTGTACGCTTGGTTTGCTGGTTGCGATCCTTTGCTAACAGGACAAATTAAGAAACATGAACAGGTAGGTATGTGAACTAATAGATATAGGAATCTTATCTATAAATATTGTGGAGCGTGTCTACCCATTTCAGTATATTATTTATTATATGAAAAAAAAAAGTTATCGAAACTGGTATTCCTAACATTTCAAAAAGAAATCCTTTGTGTAATTTTATGTACATAACTTCCTTCTCAAATACATTTTTGATCTCTCACTGAATCTCAGACTAAAAGAAAACATAGTCTGAGCACCGTACTGAATTTATATAGAAGATCTTTGTTAATTGGGTACAGTACGGTATTGAGCAAATTAATTGACGCTAGTGTTACTTTCACCTAACGATAACAATGAATACTTGATACTAATAAATTATTGCTATATTACGTATACCAGAGGTTGCTATAAATTGATAATGCATCACCTTTTGTTACAGCTCGTGCCGCATTTTCTCAACAACCTGGCGTCCATGTTTCCTGGTATCTGTGGTATTTTCATCATGTCAATATTTAGTGCGACAACTGGGTGAGCATTTTTACATTTGCTATGATTCTACTACACACATCAACAAAGTCTAGGGAACAAGGACATTTCTAGTGTTTTATATCAATAGAAGGGTATTTTTATACCGTTTTTAATTTTAATTTTAATAAAAACATTTTCATACCAAATTTTTTTTTTTTTAAGATAGAATTGAATAGTGCCAATATTGAGTATTACAACCTTCTATGATTAGGCACAAAAATAACGAGGTAGTAATAAATACAGTAATTAACCGTACTTTAAACGTTTTTAATAATCTGTAGGACAGCTCGACAACGGCGTGGCATACTTAGTATGAGATTGTCAATCATCGTCTGTGGAATATGGCTCCATACACTGCGAAGGTGTAAAAAAAGTTGTTCTTCAGTGTTCAGATTTTCCAAAGAATCACTGAAAGCTCTTCTCCCAAGCAAATCCCAGGCATGCTCTATGGGATTGAGGTCGGCAGACTGAGCAGGCCATTCCAACGTCGTCATATTGTGCTCGCTTAACGCATTGACCACTACCCTCGCGGTGTGTGACCGTGCATTATCTTGCATGAACATAAAATCTTGACCGAACTGCTGTCGATGAGGGATTACCATGGGGTGTATAACCTCCTGAATGTATTGGTTTGCATTCAAATTGCCCCGTGTCCAAACGAGGTCGGTCCTTCCACCAAGGCGAATTCCAGCCCATACCATGATTGTTCCACCTTGGTAAGGATGAACTTCTTGCGGATTCTGGAGACGACTCCGACGTCCAGGAACTCGCCATATACGCACTCTTCTCGAATCAGGATGAAAACCGAAGTAAGATTCGTCGGAAAACAGAACCCGTGCCCATTGATGGTCGGTCCACTGTAAATGTGCGTTAGCCCACAATAAGCGACGACCTCGATTTCCACGTCGAAGAGCTGGAACCCTAAGCGGTCTGCAAGCATTAAGATTGGCTTCGTGTAGTCTTGTTCTGACAGTTTGATCGCTAATAACCACTTGATGCTGAGACTGGAGGCCTGCGACCAACTGACGAGCAGTAATCGTGGGTTTGCCGCCTTGCGGAATTTTGCAAGAAACGATCTTGTCGCGGGGTAGTAACCCTATTTCGTCCCCTGTGACGTTCGGCAACATCCCCTGTAGACCTGTAGCGTGCCCACAATCTGCAAATTACGCTTGGTTTGGTGTTGACAGCATCCGCTACGTCGCGTTGAGTTCGTCCAGCTTGCAGCATACCAACAGCCCTAACAGCATGACTACAGTCACAAAAATGCACAAACCATACGTAAAAGACGTATTATTGATAATAAACGTTATTTACAATCAAAAAAAATAATTTTTATTTTGCCTCAGAGAAACTGCACAATCAAACACTTTTAAAAGTTTTCCCTCCATATTCGAAAATCATTACTTATTTAAATTTATTTTTAAATTTCGAACAACTCTGTAATCTACTTTATTCTATTTTTATTTATTTGCTGCCAGTTATTTGCAAAACAAGATTTACATGAAAAAAAATAATTGGGGTCATCTTGTTCCCTAGACTTTGTTGAGGTGTTTATTTTGTCAGTACTTTAGATTCTCAAGATCCCCACTGCTGGTGGCTTTCGATAACCTTTTAAATTCGCATGTGTCCGTTAACTACTGCTGGTGATATACAGGGTGGATTTTTGGGATGGGGTAATAAAGACAGAGATCAATCGTCATAAAACAAATTTTATGTCATAGTTTTTTGGATTACCTACCTACTGTACAATTTTCCAAAATAAATGAATGTTCAAAGTATCTTAAAAAGTTATATACAGTCTCCTCTTTCTGTTTATTGTAGATGTATTGCATCACTAATTAACTCAATATCTGGAGTTCTGTTCGAAGAGTTCATCAGACCTTGGATGCCTCGGCGTGCAAGAGAAACGGATTGTTGTAATATTATGAAGGTAAGTTTAAAATAAGTATTTCTGTAGTCTGCATGTCTATAGGTATTTGGTATGTCAGCATTTCCAGCAACTACCGTCTTAGCTCCTAACCCCGAGAGCAAAGCCTGTGACAGAGCATTGTTTGTTCTTTAGCAGGCTTGCGTTTGTGCCCTAAAGATGATCGTAGAGTCTCGCACACTGTACAGTGTACACCCTATTTAACTATCAGAATCTCAACCTTGTACAGCTGTCATAAGGTTACATTTGGCTAGATTGTTCTCCTGTATTTTCAGCTGCTCTGCGTACTAGTAGGCGTTTACTGTGGAGTGGTGGTATGGTTTGCCAAAGAATTGGATCGCTTGCAGCATTTCGCGTCAGGAGTAACTGGAGTCACGGCTGGTACTCTTCTTGGACTATTTACTTTGGGCATTGTCTTCTCCAAAGCTAACTGCTCCGTAAGTATTTGTACTCTACCCAATATCCACAATCGCAATTTTTTTTAGAAGTATTATCTATACTTACTACTAAAAGGGCCTTTTATCGCATAAGGACAGATTCTCATAAAGACAGATTCGCAAAAGGACAGATTCTCGTATGGACAGATTCTCAAAAAGACGAAGTACATGTAAGTAGAAATGTAAATACAAAGATTTTAATAATATTTTAATAGTTATATTATGAAATTTGAAAAATTATGAAAAGCAAATGAGCATCGGTAAAAAAACAAATGAATAATATCATATATTATCCTAAATATAATGAAATTTAATTACCTATTCAAAAACTGAATAATCTTCTGTGAGTCGCCTCAGTACTGCAAGGCATTGTAAGCACTCTATGAGCGAGATTTTATTTTGTAAACAGTCAGATATAATAATATGTCCTATTTGACTATCAATTAAAATATCACTTCTTCTTCTTTTTTTGCCAGCACAGTAGTAGCCACCGCGAATTATCTTTATATCGCCAACAGTTGCTTCTTTTTTTAAAAGCGCGACAAAATAAAATAAGGGTGGTTTTTTAGGTATTATAGAATTCATCCTTTTGTGCCACCCTTCGATGGCATTCGTGGTACGGAACTTTTCACCGTAACAACTAAAGATCTTGCTTGTTATAAGAGTGATCCATTGTTTATTGAAATAATTTCTAAACGTTTTACTTTCATCGCTATTAGAAGCTAATTCACATAGTGATAGATATGCTTCTGGTATAAGTACTGGTGGTAGTAATGCTAACAGGGAGAACATCTTTGTGCATTTACGACCTTCTGCTGAACCAGTGAAACCAATAGCCTTAGATTTTTTCCAGACAGCATTTACAAAGTGATAGTAGCAGCCTTTTACAGTAACATCAGGATATATTGATTTAATGGCTTGGATTATAGCAAGTTCATAGTCGCATTTAAAAATGCTAATATTCATATGAAACTGTTCCTTTAACATCTTGAAAAGTCTTTCGTACGTAGCCTGGCTTTTATTAGGTAACAAGGCCAATAGCAATGGTACAAAACCAACAGTTTCTGCCTCATGTGTTATATCAGCATGCAAAGAAAATAGCTGATAGAAAGGAGCTGGACAACATTTAAAGGTGCCGTCAACGTAACAGTATTAACTTTTTTCAATGTTACTTTTGCTAGTTGGCACCAAAAATAATAATTTTCTCTTCAACTCCTTCAATAAATAAAAAAAAGTCACTCACTAGAGAGTCTGGTAACTGTACTTCCTGTGGTCGATTAAATTTACTTTTCTTAACATTTAAAAATTTATATCGAGCCCGATATAAGGTATCCTTTTTGGAACTAAATAAAGGTAGGTAATTCTTGTGGGGATTTTTCATCTTGACCTAGTTGATTGTCACTTTTATTATTAAGGTTGAAATAATATTTCTCAAATATTTTAGGAATTAGTTCCAAATTTTGACAGGGCTCTTTTTTAGCACACGAAGTTGTAAAATCGTTTCTATTGCGTTCAAAATCTGGCAAGCATAGATGTTTTGCTTCTTTTATAATCTCGACGCTAATTTATTTTGTCAGCGGTCCTTTAATTTTTTTATAGCGATGTTTCCTCACATGTCCTAATAACTTGCATGAAAGTGTGTTCAACTGTACCATTTTTGTCTTTTTGAGAATCTGTCCATATGAGAATCTGTCCTTTTGCGAATCTGTCTTTATGAGAATCTGTTCTTATGCAATAAAAGGATTTGGAGTATTTTATACAAATTAGTACAAAATACTGTTACAAAAAATTATATCGACGGTTAAAAGGAAATAGGGGATAAGCGACAAAAGATGAAATGTTCAGGAGAGCCGTTCAAAGTTTTAAATTTTAGAAAAACTGACGTATTTTTGTCATTTGTTAAGATATTGTGAAAAGCGAAACAGTTATAAAATCAGATAGAAACGGAACAGTTACTGGTATTCTTAGTTGTAGTGATTTGACGTTATTTAAAGTAGTTTTTGTCGCTTATAACCACAGCTTATAATTTTTGAATGAGGAAATATGGCATAAGATACAATTAATGACAAAATCAAATATTAAAGGATAAGAAGCATATGCGACATTCCAATTTATCATTTCGCAAGGTAAAAGGGTATAAGCGACTAGACCGTTCAATCAATATTATAGGAAAAGAATGATAAGGTACTTTTCATAGTGGCTGTATAAAAGGTAATAGGGCACAAGAAACACTCGGCATTCAAAACAATACCAGGATATACGACATTAGTAACACACAATGTCGCTACGAAGCAAACAAATATGGATGAAAAGCCACCCCAAAAGTAATGAAGTAGCGCAACCAACACAATCCTTCATCAGGAAAATATCTAAAACAGATATTACACGACACCGTTATTGGGTCTCTAACATCTAAAGTAGGGGGAAATTGCTTGGGAGTAAATTTTCACAGAAACATACTAAGGATCTATTTTACTAAGAAGCCTATTACAGTATACCCTGCTATAATTTTACACTAAATGGTAGATTTAAAAGATATAGCCCGTCATTTCATATTTGCTAACGAGCAGATAGTGTGATGTTTCTTGAAATAAAAAAGGAGTTTTTATAATACTTTTTAATAAAGAAAAATCAAAATTAACCCCCTTACTAATAAAAACACGAATCGTATTTATATTTTATTTTATTTTTTTATTTTTTTATTTTTTTTTATTAGTAAACGGAAGTAAGGTATAACCACCAGTGTCATATTAAAATCAATTTAGGTAATAGAGCATAACCGACTTGGCTGTCATTAAGAACTGAATGGAAATAGGGGATAACCGCCAGAGTAATATAAGTATGCATTTTGTATATAGGGCACAAGCGCCATAGCTCTGTTAAATTACGAAATGGAAGTAAGCTTTAAGCAACATTTATACTTTTCAATTGAAATGCTTAAAAGGCATAAACAACCAAAAGCTTGGCACCCTTGTGAAGTAAAAAAGTATTACCGACAACAAACCCAAAATAAATCATTTTTGTAGGGGTACAATCACCTTTATAGCAAAAATGACCAGAATTTTCGTCGGTTAGCAAAAATAACACTACAAATTGTATTTGGTTTGCTTGGGCATAAACGCCAAAAAAGTCATCGTAGAGCCATGGGAGTAAGCGCATTCGAAAGAGCAGAAAATTTTAAGTCCAATGGCATAATAACTCATTTTTGACCAAAATGTCGCTTATGCCCTATTTCCTTTTTCCCGTCGATATAGGTATGCGACATCTTTTTTTAAGAACGCCTAAATGTGGTGATAAACATAAACTCAACCGAAATATGTTTAGTGCGGCAAATATACCAGAGATGGCGGTAAAAAGTAAAACCTCTAGTAGGATCTGCTATTTATTATATTAAAAGGATTAATAAAAAGCTATTAATACCATATTGATACCTATGAATAACATTATAACAATAACATATACTATTCCTAAGAAAAGAAAATTCTTCATAATTATTATTATGAAAATAATAATAGCGACATCTTTCCATCCGTATTAAAAATAGCTATGACGCTGTGTTAGTGCTACTGTGAACTTGGATTTAGTTCCGCAAATATTACAGAGAGGGCAGTAAAAAGTTATCACTGTTTAAAAATAGATGTCACTGCACTCAATAATTTCTCGAGCTTAACGTTTTGAACTTATAAAATTAAAGATTGAATAAACCTTTAATATCTTTGTACCTACTAACATACCATTCTTTCACATTTCAGGGTGCTTTAAGTGGATGTTTATTGAGTCTAATCCTTTGTGGATGGCTGCTGATTGGAGCGGAAAATGCATTAGCCACAGGGGCATTAACCTTTCAGGGCAAGCCACTGGCAATATCAGGCTGTGGCAAAGCTAATTTCACATCAGCCCTGGTCAATATAACTACAGTACTACCTAACGCCGCGTAAGTATTTGCACCATCCTACTTCATACTAATATTATAGTGTGTAAGTTTATGAAAATATGTTTTATGTTTGTTATTCATATTTGTATTTATTATTACGATTGAGCTAATTTGGCTAAATTAGGTGGCACACCCATCTGAACGAAAGTGGTGAACGATAATGGACGTGTGCAACACCAGGGACGTCACACTCGCGTTGCCGACCCTTTTTTTTTTTTTTTTTTTTTTTTTACGTGCGCAAAATCCCCACGGATATCTCCCCACCGGACTCGGTGGAGGAGGTTATGTCGGACTCGAACCGACTAAAACGCACGCCGCCTGTGGGTCGTTTCGGTTGCCGAAGGTGAGGTTGACAGGCATATCCCTCGCACCCCGGCCGACCCAGGGCCATCTCTCACGATCTGGCCCTCTTCTCGGGTGTGGGGACCACAGAGTCCCCAACTCGTCCCCGGAAACGGGGAGGTGCGCCACGCGCGCCGCCGCCGCGGCCTGCTTCTGCAAGGGTGACAGGCGGCTTCACCTGTCACCCCCAGGCCGGCGCTCATGGGGGGCGGAGGTCGTTCATCGACCTCCGACGCCCGAGTTGCCTTCGTGCGCGGGCAGCTTGTCTAGCGATCCTTTGTCGCTCCCGCTGCCGCTCCCGCCCCGCCTCCTCCTTCACGAGCATTACTTGCTCGCAGAAGGAGGCGCCGGCCGCCCACGCATCCGCGCAGCGAACCATCGCCGCGAGCAAGGTGGAGAGCGTGAGAACCCTCACTCCCAGGGCCGCCACAAGCTCCCGCCTCGGCGTCTCCCACGCCGGACACTCGGTGAGCGTGTGCGGACCTGAGTCCTCGCTCGCGTCGCAGTGATGGCACTCGGACGTTGGCTCTTTCTGCATCCGACGCAGATACTTTCCGAAGCATCCGTGCTCGGTGATCATCTGCGTCAGACGGTACGAGAGGCTGCCGTGTGGCCTCTCTAGCCACTCCCCCATGATGGGTCTTACCGCCGTTACTACGGCGTGCCCTGCGCTTGGTTGCCCAAGTCGTCTCTCCCATTCTGCCACCATTTCCCTGTGGAGCCGGGATCTCACGGCCCGAATTTCTTCGGGCTCGGGATCGTGACCCCGCTCCCGCGCCGCCCTTCGGAACCTGTATAGCGCCGAAAGGCATCTCGCTTCCAGGATCCATGGTGGCGATCCGGCGAGGAGACTCGCCGCGTTGAATGATATCGTGCGGTACCCCCTTATGATGCGGCACGCCAACTTCCGCTGCGGACGCTGCAGCAGAAGCATGTGCCGATCACTCAGGGTGTCCGCCCACACGGGACACCCGTACAGGGCCATGGACCGCACGACACCCGCGTAGAGTCTCCTGCAGGAGTCATCCGGGCCCCTCAGGTTGGGCAGTAGCCGCGCCAGAGCGTTGGCTGTGCCCGCCAATTTGGGGCCCAGACTTCGGAAGTGCTTCCCGAAGTCCCACCGGCCGTCGAGCACGAGCCCCAGATATTTCATCTGGGGCTTGATGCCGATGAGAGTGCCTCCCACTGTGAGACTGGAATCAGGTGGTGGCGTGCGCCGAGGTCCATGAAAGAACATGGCCTCGGATTTATGCAAAGCTACCTCAAGGCCCAGCCGCCGGATCCGTTCCACGACTTGAGCAACCGCGGTCGTGGCCCTCAGGATCGCTTCGCGGTGTGTAGCTCCGCTCGCCGTCACTAGCGTGTCGTCCGCATAGCACGTGACGGCGGCGCCGTCCGCAAGCTCACCGCGAAGCACCCAGTCGTATCCAATGTTCCACAGTAGCGGCCCGAGAACCGATCCCTGTGGAACACCGCACGACATCTCACGCCGACCGACGCCGGTCGCACTTGGGTAGATGACGGCTCTCTCCGTCAGGTACGCCCCGACTATGCGGCGGAGGTAGAGAGGCACACCGTGGTACACGAGTGCCTCCCTGATGCAACTCCAGGGCAAGGTGTTGAACGCGTTGGAGATGTCCAAGGACACCGCCAACGTCACCTCACCCCGGGCAACCAAACACCTCCGCCAAAGTCCTCACGCGCATGATGGCATCCACGGTGGACCGCCACCGGCGGAAGTCATATTGGGCATCCGCCAGGTCCGGCCCCCTACCAGAGAGGTGCTCGACGAGGCGCTTCGCAATAACTCTTTCAAAGAGCTTGCCCACCTCGTCGAGCAACACAATGGGCCGGCAGCCGAACGGTTCGTCCGCCGGGCGACCCTCCTTTCGGATGAGGACCAGTTTCCCCGTCTTCCACATCTTCGGAAACTGGCCCCGCTCCAAGCATGCGCTGAGGAACCCTCTCAGCCGGGGTTCGAGACCATCTTCTCCCAGAGCTAGGACCCACGCGCTGCCTGGAATGCCGTCGGGTCCCGGGGCGGTGCTCTTCTTGGCTCTAAACCTTCGCACCGCCAGCTCCAGTTCTACCCAAGTGACCTCGGGGACTTCGTCGTCAACTACCACACTGGGCGCCACAGGCGACCGAGGTGGCGGAGTCATCTGCGGCGGAACGTGTTCCGCTCGCGCCGGGAACAGGGACTCGACCACTCCACCGAGCAGAGCTGGCTGGAGAACCCGGGTCAACGGCGGGGCCCGGGGGCGCAGCTTTCCTCTTACCATAAGGTAAGGCCGCCCCCATGGGTCCCGCTCCAGCGTCTCCATGAGCTCCTTGTAAGCCGCGGCTTTCGCCCGCTTAATCTCCGCTCGGAGGGCATCTCTGGCCTCCCTGTATCCCACATGAAGCTCCGCCACTCGGGGCTCCGTATCTGCGGTTCGGCTACGCCTCCTACGGAGTCTGGTCCACCGGCGGTGCGCGATCACGCAGGCTTGCCGTAGCCTCGCGATCTCCGCAGACCACCAGTAGACCCGACGCCTCGGACTATAGGGTGGTGCCCTAGGCATACCCGCATCGCAGACACGAGTCATGGCCTCCCGGAACCACACCGCCTCATCGTCGATATCGACAGGCCTGTCCGGCGCAATGGCCCAGGCCTGTACGATGGCGGCCTCCAGGAGGACCTCCCGATTCAGTCTCCCAAGCACCCAGCGTGGCTCGCGTGGGGCCGGTATGACCGGCGCATCACCCGCGGGGGGGGAGACATCAAACCGAACGTATCGGTGATCCGCCAGTGTCTCCACCCCCACAACAACACGCCAGTCCCGCACACGGTGCGACAGCGAAGCGCCTGCGAACGATAGGTCGATAATCGAACTGCGCTCCGCGGTCACGAACGTGGCTTCGGCCCCGCGATTCTGGAGAACTAGACCGTGATTAGCGGCCCAGCTCTCCAGAGCCCTACCTCGTGGGTTCGTGTGCCGGGACCCCCAGGTCACTGACCAGGCGTTGAAGTCCCCGAGCACAAGAACCGGATGAGGATGACAGGCGTTGACGACGTCGGTCAGTCGCTCCAGCGACTGCCGGTACTCCCCCTCCACCGCAATCTCCCCCACACGCGCCGCTACGATGCCATGCTCCCTTGCCACGACAACAGGGGGAGGGGCACCCATAGCGGCGTTGTACACCAGTGCCGCCGACCCGTCCAGGTCGACCACCCAGGCAGGCCCAAGGGGCCGGTGAGTGTACGGATCGGCGACAGCGGCGACGTGTATGGACCACTGTGCCATGCTCTGGAGCAGAAGACCCTGAGCATCGGCACCGTGGCCCACGTTCGCCTGCAGGATGCGGAGCTGGGGATCCATTATGGAACCATCTCCGCATCCCGCTGCGAACTTTGGGTGGAGCCCCCGCCTTGCGGCTGCGGCTCCCCCCCGGTGCAGGCCTTGCTGCCAACCCTATGGTCGGCCGGTTTGCCCCCCGCTGCACACCTGAAACAGTGCAGCGGAGCTTCGCATCCACCGGCCGTATGGCCGGGTTGGCCACAGCGGAAGCAGCGGTCACCGACCGTCACCGCCGCCGTGCACTGCACCCCCACGTGGCCGACCGACAGGCACCTGAAGCACCTGGTCGGTCGAGCCTGCAGGAGCCGGACCTGCACCCGCACCACGCCTCCAACGGCGAGGAACCCCCGGTCGGCAGCCTTTTTGGCTGCTGCGATGGGGCAGCCGACAACTGCCGCCCCCAGTCCACGGCGGCCGAAGCGGATTGCTCCGACCTTCACCGCCTCTAGGGGGCAGCCCCCGGCCTCCGCCACGGTGAGGCGGATTTGCTCCACCGTGATGGAGTCGTCCAGGTCCGAAATGCGCATTTCGGCGCACTTGTTGGGCCTGGACACCCGGACGTCGGCTGCGTCAAGCGTCTCCCTAAGCTTAGCCGCTAGGGCATCAGCCTGGGGACCGCTCGAAGCGCCTGGGATCTCGAGTAGCCGAGCACCCGTCCGAGTGGGTTTCACCCGGATGGGGCCCGGCATGTCGAGGGCCTTCATGTCAACGCAGGCTCTCGCCTGCGTGACAATCTGGGCGTACTGCACGCCGCCTCCGCCGTCATCGTAAGGACGACGGCGGTTGAGCGGGGGACGCGCAGCCTCCCTGGCACTCCCCTCGCAGCAGCCTCAGCCCTCCTGGCCTTTTTGGCTGCCGCGTTGCCGACCCTGTAACCACAGAACATTTCTTTGCTGTCAGTGTACAAGACAAAGCAGGACAAGCCTTTGGTCTCCCCACTGACAGCACAAAATCTCTCCAATAAGCTCCGGCTAGTGGCTACCCTACTCACCGCACAACTTGAGGTTATTAGGGCCGATACTTCCTTAGTGGAGCTGCTCAATTGGATGGAAATACCATTGTGTCCTGCCTACATCAGATACTTCAGCAGACAGAATAATACATAGGCCCTTTATACCGGAAATAGGTTTCTATGGGTTGCGGGAATGGGATCAAAATTCTATGCGGGCGAAGCCTCGGGCAGCAGCTAGTAGATTGTGTTATATTTAAAGTTTTATGATGCTAAAATTTCCGAAATTTCGTTTATAATCAGGGTATTTTTTCAGTTCATGCTTGTAATTAGCACGATCACGCAACCAAACAAACAAACTCTTCAGCTTTATAATACCTATTGGTAAGATTAGTAGGTAGGTATAGGTTCGGCTTCCTTATTCGGTTTTCTTATTTCTATGGTGCACATTGGCAGTACCAATTGCCTACCTTGTATAGTAACGGTAGGTTAGTTTGAAGCTTCAGTGTACCTACTTTTGAGATAATCTTGAAAGTAAGTACACTGAAGCGATTCTCTAAGTTAGTGTGGGTAAGTAAAGTGCTTAATTAACACTTCTTTACTACTTTCTGTCGAACTCAAATTTAAATTGCTGTAAACAGTTATATGTTTGACTGACTAGTCGAATTAGTTACTTCGTACTAAATGCCAAAACGGTAAGAAGTTGTAACGAAACTCGTGTGAAATGAATAATTGAGTCGACATAATATTTAATAATCAAAAAAATTACTATTATGAATTTAGTTCAATGATTAAAAATATTATATTATAACCATTAAAAAAACACAGATATAACTTGTACCGTGCTCTTTAACAATCTTAATTTAATAAGCACCATTAAATAATTAAAACAATTAAATAATTATAACAGGAACATTAATTGATTTTTCAAGTTATGATATATTATGTAGAAAAGTGGTTAAGAACAAAAATTGTGTATACCTTGAATTTTAAATTTAGAACACGACGCAGAAGCCAGATAAATAAATAACATAAAGCAATCGGTTATTGAATTTTAACGCTTTTTATGATTTCACATTTGTTATGTCAGCAACAAATAATGACGCATCGTTGTTAGTCAAATTGTTGGCGGTCTTGATTGAATCGATATCGGTTTTATTGCACTGTACAGCCAGTCTAGTAGTTATAGAAGTCATTATTTCCCAATTAGGGGAATTCGAAATATTCTAGATCTTTCTACATGCGCACATCGTACTTCAAGGCGATGATTCTACAAGTTGCTTATTATCATTATGAGTTCTAGAGTGGGAATAAACATACACAGACTTATATTTTATCATAATATGTTTACATATATATTGAAACACTAGCTGTTGCCCACGGCTTCGCCTGCGTGTATGTCGGTTATCGCGACCAAATATAGTCTTTCTAAGGGTTTAATCTACCCCTATCAAAATTTCATCAAAATCGGTTCAGCGGTTTAGACATGAAAGCGAAACATAGAGACAAACAGAGTTACTTTCGCATTTATATTATTATTAAAAACAGCCAAATGCAAATACACCTATGCTTTATGAAGCATAAGTGTATTTGCATTTGGGTGTTTTTACTTGAACTGAGCTGAAATTGAATACGCGAGTTTTGGATTTTTGTACTCAATCGCCACATTGGTCGTCAAAAATATCGCGGTAAAAAATTTGGTGTGATAGACTTTTGCGTGATGAAATAAATCCTCTGGCAATAGCTCTGTGACATAGAAACATTTTTTCACACTTGATTAAAGGTAGTCAGGTCTAAGTTTTAATCTTTCTTCGCAACTTCGGTGATAGCAAACCTCATCTCTCTTTTATTCCTCCTATTAAAACTTTCCCCATATTACTATTACACGATTCACCCCCTTTTATGACTTTTCTTCGTCGTCGTCGCTTCGTTTTTTTAAACCGCGCTGATTATTCTATGAGATGGGGAGTCACTAAATTTCTGTGTTAATAAGATTGGACTTTTTTGGGGTCATCTCTTTAAAAATTCTGCGTATCTATATTGTATACTTATATTATGATGGAACTTTAGACATTTTACCCTACTTCGAGAAAGGAGAAATTCAAGCTTTAGATTATTTTTAAACTTTTCAACGATATTAAATATTATTATCATGCAAATGAATGCTCACACATAAAGCGACTGCAAAAGAAAAATTCTTGTGGGTACTACCTGTAGGTGCAACAACTCACATGTAAGGTTGGATTGGCCCCTGTCATTGTTAGTTGGGCCCTGTACACAGTGTATATACACCCATTATTACACTATGTAATTCGCAATATAAATCGTTTATGTATTCTCCGAAACTTTTCAGACCGATTGTATTTCTTGCCATTGATTCAGTTTTGGAAAAACTTAACATCCAAGACGAGATACTTCTTTCGTTTTTCTTGGCAAAGTAATGAAAACTACACGAAGCATGAATTTGTCAATGGATTCCAAAAACAACTAGTAGGTTTATAGGTATTTACAATGCTTTTCTGAACGAATTCCGTTTTGGTATAAAATTTCGCTACATTAATTGGAAATTCCGATATCTATCATTGAATTCCAGTTACATTCTATCCACAGTCAGATAATACCTATTTCAAATATGGAACACTAAATTGCCGTTTCCCATTTAGGTGCCTATGCCTATTGATTAAATTTGTCGACTAGAAGAATTGTTTCATTACATTACAAAAGTGTTATTGGAGTCGTTTATAGGAATTGTTTTATAGTACCTATCTATGGGTACTGTGAAATTTTATAAAGAGTTAATAAAACAGTTCTGAGGTAGTCTGGGGTAAACTTCAGCATCATTGCAATAAAAATGTCTCTTTTTTTTTCATTATCCCCGATTCAGCATCTAAAGTCCCCAATTGCATTTAAAGTCTGCTAGTTGGATCCGCTTATTCTTTTTCCATTAATATGTCGGCATTCCCAGGTACTACTACCGCCTGATTCTCTAACTCCTTGAGGTTGTTTGGGCTTCAAAGATGTTTATAGGGCCCTGTACACAATGCAATAATCCTGTTTTTTTTTTTTTGTAGTATAGGTTAAAAAGTTTACATAAGTCATCTGTACCCCTAGCACGAAAAACTATCGTAATCGTATCGTAAGCGTTACGAGAAATCGGAGCATTGCGATTGGCCGCCTGCCTACTTTGAACCAGTTTGTGTGTGAAGCCGGCCAATCGCAATGCTCCGTGCTCTCGTTACTTATACGATTCCATTACGATAAATTTTCGTGCTTGGGGCACTGAAAAGACAGACTTTTAGACAGTTCGAGCCTTGCATAACTGTCCACGCCGGGCGGCGATACGAGATGACCTCCATATGAAAAGAAAAATTTTGTAGCACTGTCTTAATATAGGATGAACATAGATTTTGGCAAAAGCATAACAACCAATTTTACTGTTGATTGAAGACCCTTGGTGAAATTTATTGTTACACATATTGAGAACACAGTGTAATTTTTCCAAAGTATTTATACATTGTACACCTTATACGTACTTATGTATAAGGTGTACAATGACTGTCATTGTAAACCTTTGAGGATGAGTAAGGCAAATTCTGTCAGGTATCATAACCACTTATGGTATTCAATTTAAGACTGATTTTTATAGTGGATTTAATTATAATTATATATATAATTTAATAATAATTTAATTAAATACTTCTTATTTTCTACTTTTCAGGAACCAGTTACCAACGAAACGTTTGCAATCATTGTTTCGAATTTCCTTCACGTACTGTCCATTTGCCGGCGCCATCTCAGTTATAATCATAGGTGTTCTTATGAGTTACCTCACAGGAAAGTCACGGTTAGACTCTATGAATCCAGATGTCTTCTGTCCTCTCACTCAAAGTATTCTTAATAAATCACTGTTGAGGAGTCCAACTGCTTCTTTGGAGATAAGACCGTCCAATACTCCAGAAGTCTACCTCGCGTTGGATGAAGCGTTGAAACATTTGAAAGAAATTATAGATCGGTGAATAAATATTTGGATATTATTTTTGTAGTTTTTATTTCGAAGTTTTTATTCATATTTTTTTTTTGCCAATCGCATTTGTGCCTTTATAATAATTATAGCAAGAATTTTTTTTATCGATCAGCAGTTACATTCGTTGGTTGGCGTATTGGAAAATAGAATGATGAGTTTATGGGATGTGAACACGTAATTTCATTTACGATGTTTATGACATACCTCTCATAGAATAGATTGATCAATTTCATACATTTATCAATCTATTCTACAAACGTGTTGCCACTTGTCTAGAGTGGCTGATCTATATTTTTATTCCAATATGAGGTTACCAAAACTATTTGAACTGTTTTCGTTAGACTCCAGGATAAGGGTCAATGAGGGCTTTCGAGCTAGGAAACGGCAATATATCAAGTTGCCAGAGGGAGTTTTGTTATGGTTCAGTAACTAACTCGTTCATCTCGTTTTCGTAAGTACATTGTTCTTGTGATATGGTAGATTGGTTATGTGTGGGTAAATACTAATATCATTCATATTTGTTACGTGTTTGTTGCAATGATTTCTTCTTTTGAAAGAAAAAAAAAACAATGTTATATTACTATATAATAATATACTAACACTACTTCCTACACGATACCGTGCTAAAATTTCGTCTATCTTCTCAATCCAGTTGCTACCTACAAGAAATTGCCATAGTGCGTAAGGCTGCCAATGGTAGGTATATACACCTGGAAATCCCCGAATGTGTAGAATAAGTATTATCAACTAATTTTCGCCAACTACGATTTTCGGCTCCACATAATAGGAGGTGAACATTTTGCCATCAAGCGGGAATATTGCTATGGGCTGTGTGTTAACAGTCGGATAGAGTTGACTTCTACGACACCCGATGATGAGATGGCGTGACTTAATTGTCTTCACAGAGAACCACTGGAAACGGGGTATTTTTATCGTTTAAATATATATTTTATTATTATTTGTTCATTGTGTCTGAATTAAAGTTTTTCATTTTTGTTATAAAGCCCGGTGACAGATAGACGGATGGACGAAGGCAGCGCGTTGGCGTAATAAAAGGATTTCCATGTACCCTAAAAAGCAGCTAATACAAGAGTCATCACAGTAAAGTTGTTTACAATAAAACTTACTTAAATTTGAAATTTATAAACTTACTTTTATAGATCTTAATTAAGACTGAAAACTTTTCTCTCCAGCCGCTTTGACAACTGCCTAAGGTTGACAAAAGTTAAGAAGGAAATCAAAAACGCAATTGCCTGAAAATAATTTCTATTCTAGTTTTCCAGCCAGGTGCTAACTATGAATTCATCAAAATGTTCGAGAATTCCACACACCTAGGGTATTTACGAAACGGTCCAAAGTAGGGGAAACTGGGAAAATTTTAAATGAAATTCCCTGTTGCTGCTCTGCAGGGAAGAAGCCGATTGGGATAATAGGAATAACCTGTCAGTAAGGGTGGATTAGGTCAGGAGGATGTGGTGGAGATTTTACCGCAACCATAATCTTTGTGTTCGGTTCCTTATATTAGGAGGTTTAAGTTGGAAGCTTCAATACGTGTCTTCAAACCAAATTAATCTAATCGTAAACACAAATCTAAAATTACTTTCAGTCCGTACAATTTCACTCCCTTTTTAACTTTTATGTCTTTAGAAAAGATATTGAATTAATATTAGATCTTTCTACGAATATACTATTAAATTTTTTAGTCTTCGTATAAAGGTATTACTGTAATAATCAACCTTTTAACATCAAGAAATGATGAATAATTTCCAAGAACGCAATTCGAATTTCGTTCGTGATTCCACGAATTGCTCAAGACTTAATGGCTACAATTGCTAAGAATGTGGAAGTCAGAGAAACCCTTCAAAGGACGTTGGATTAATGGTTCAATGTGCGAATGCGATTTCGCGCTTGACGGCTCACGGCAAATTTACATCGTCGCCTTACATTATTCATGTGACGTAATGATGAAATATTGAATGTCACTAAGTCAATACAAAATCTTCATAAATTCCATTCATTTTTCAAGGATTTAGTAGCGCGCGATAATTTGATGGCAAATCCGGGTGCGCTTATCATAATATTAGACTATATATTTTTATGTGTTTTTTTTCCTCGTGAAAAGCATTTCACAAAGCCGTTGATGGCCCAGGGTTAGCGGGGGTATGAGAGAATTGCCTTATTGGGTCACTTTACACCTTGCAGTCCTTGTCGGTTCGAGTCCAAAGTTTCAACATAACCTCCGGTTTTGTCCGTCTTACACATATTTGTGTCGTGTCTCCGTTTTAAGCGTCGCTTTAATTTTAACCAACTTAATCAGTAGGTAGTTTATTTGTTCCTGTGTACAAATGCACGAGTTCTAAATGCTTTGATCCATTTAGAAAATTGTAAGCTATTGCGTAATGCACCATAATTTTACTAATAGTCTACTTTTACCACAACACTGGACAAAACAAACAAACTGGTGAACACTTCGTTCCAAATTGCTCTTTCAACAATAGCTTTGAAGTCTGTAACCAAAACAATATACCTTTATCAATGTCTGTGACATTACGTGTAACAATGTGTAAGTAAGATCAAGTTCGATGTAATTACACTATCGTACTATTGGCTAGTTGATTACTTTCTAAAGATTAAATCCAAATTAGATCTGGAACGTTACTTTTAATAATTTATTTTTCGACAAAATGTTACATCCATGCTCCAATCTATCTCTATCTTATCTCAAATTATGTAACTAACCAGTCTATAACGCAAACTTTCTTCTGATCCTAATGCAAAGGAATATGAAATAAATAGAAAATCTTATAAATAGATCACCTCTTACTTTTAAATTCATTACTACGCTTTGAAATATACACCGGGCAATAAAAGCCCTGAAATATGCAACGTTTAATCTTAAAAAACCTCACAAGCTATTTGAAATATCATCTACAAAGTAAAGCCCCTTCACCGCCACTGACATTGTCGTCTATGAGACAAAGAGAAAAACATGCACAAGAGAGGCGTGCGCTACGTTTTAGACATGCCACATTAATTCCTAGACCGCAGTTCTGACTGAGAGCCTACTGTCTCGAGTACTTTACACATTTTCAAAATGGCTCAACTGTTTCAAAAATAGCAAGCAAATTTGGCATTTATAATGATCAGAATTAAAGATGAGAATAGTAAACATTCTAGATTGTTTGTCAGACTAGGAAATTAAGAGTGGCTTCGAGGACTCTTAAAAAAGGTTGTAGATAGTAGTAACTAAGAGTGTAACATTTAATATGAGAAGAAAATGTAATAAGTATATCTATGACACTTATGCTTAATGTTTCTTTGAAAGATGAAATTCGTAATGAGGTCAACCGACTAATAATCAAAGTTACCGAGGTAGCTTGGAGAGTGACTAAGTTGAAGTGGCGATGTGCTGGCTGGAGAAAACAAGTAGTTGAGTAGAGACCGCGAATTAGTAAACGGTAGGTGGGATAGCTAGTCGCTCGGACTGACGACCTCAAAGAGTTAGCTGGGACAGATTGAATGCAGATGGCGTAGTATCGGGCGAGGCACTCCACGGGCTCGTACTTATCACTTGGCGTAAGTACATAGGTTGAAGCCTACGTCAGACAGTGGATTGAAATAGATAGATTGATTGATTGGTACAAAACATAACTAAATTGTACATGGTGGCGCGTGGGCCAACGTGTGCGAGTGGACTGTATTGCGGGGAAGCAGATAACTGTTCTATTGACACTTTACACACAAAACAAGACAGGTGGCCGGGCTGCCGCGGATTCGATCCAGGCAGTGAATGCAGCCCGAGAAATTAGGAGAGGATGCACTAACCTTCACGACCCACGTGTTTTTCATCGCAGCCGGTACACGGATCTTCTCTTCCTTGCTCAGGAGCTGCCGTCAGCGTCACTAGATCCCTTGAGGAACACACGAGAGGCACCATCCGATCGGTAAAGGTCTATGAGGCGGTTAAAATACAACAAATATTATTCATTTCTGAGAGACGCGCTCGCGATCCGTCCCTACGCTGGCTAGTTCAAAGCGGGAGTGACCGTCCACATCTCACACAATGGCGGACGGAAGCTACAGCTAGCCCTACTCTATGGTTAGTGCGGAGGGGGAGACGGATCTAAAAGGAGTGTGTTTCCATGTCAAAAAATACAGTTTCCACATCGGCGCAACCATTCCCCCCGGCTTGAAGGGTTACCTTCGAAACGAAAAATGTGGAACAAAACTAATGTCTAATCTAAATCTAGGTTTGCGAAATAACAACTAAAATATAAACATAGATTGGAACTCGTGCCTACTGCTGGCTAGGCAGAGGGCAGAGGCGAACAACCGGGCGCAGATACGATCCGGTTGCAGTTTTAACCCGTACAACACGAGTTATCCCGCGGGCATCGGGAAAAATTTCCTCTACTACTCCTAGAGGCCAATGTAAAGGAGGCGCATTCTCAGTCATAAGGACTACCACCGTACCTACAGTAATTGGGTTGGATGGAGTATTCCATTTTTGACGTGACTGCAGCGTGTGCAAATAATCGGTTCTCCAACGATTCCAAAACGATTGGACCATCTTATCTAAAAGAGCGTGACGAGTTAGGAGGTGTATTCTATCGTCATCAACATCTATTGCGGGCAAATATTTTAAAGGAGTCATATTTAAGAAGTGAGCTGGCGTCAGCGCTAACGGCTCTGACGGATCGCTAGATAGAGTCCGACACAGCGGACGCGTGTTCATCACCGCCTCTACTTGCGCGAGTACGGTACTCAACTCCTCGAACGAGAGAATCTGTTCGCCTATGACGCGAAACAGATGCGACTTAAGGCTTTTAATATTCGCTTCCCAATTACCACCAAAATGACTAGCTGCAGGCGTGTTAAAGTACCATTCAATGCGATTTTCGGCTAAGATGTGAGCGAATTCACTTTGGTAGTACTTAGACCGTAAGAATGTGTGCAATTCCGAAATACTACGTCGGGCCCCTACATAGTTTGTACCGTTGTCCGAATACATGCGCTTAACCGGACCCCGACGCGACAAAAAACGTTTAAAGGCGGACATAAAATTTGGCGTACTTAAATCACCGGTCAACTCTATATGAACCGCGCGAGTTGTCATACAAATGAACAAACAAACATAAGCTTTCGTGGAGCGAATGCCACGACCACGAGCAATGGTGACCTTGAAAGGCCCAGCAAAGTCTGTGCCGGTGTGTACGAAAGGTTTTGCGGATTGAACAACACGACAAGAGCGATGATCGGCCATTTCAGGCGCGATAAAACGCGGGCGGAGTTTAAAACAAGGTACACATCTGTGTACTCTAGCGCGAATCAAATTACGAGCGGAAATTATCCAGTATTTCTGTCTCAAAATAGACATTAACAAATCGGGACCAGCGTGACAATTCACCTTGTGATGATAATCTACTAACAAATCTAATACGTGGTCCTTACGCGGGAGAATTACTGGGTGCCTTTGTTCAAATCCTAAACCTGAATTTCTCAAACGACCACCTACTCGAATGAGTCCATCTTCCAAAAATGGTTTCAAGTGTCGGAAAGAACGACTACAAGGTTTGTTAAATTCTAAATTTTTAAATTCAGAAGCAAAATAACACTTCTGCAATTCGCGAAGTATGATCAATTCAGCCTTATCTAAATCAGCGGCGGTTATATGACCGCGTGTAGATAAAATTCTCAAAAATCGGCCTACATAAACAACACAACGCAACAGTCTCGACCAAGACGAGACGCGATTAGCCAACAACAAAACCAGGGACTCTTCACGCGGGACCGACACCACAAGCGAGTGCTTCTTTTCCTCGGGTGGTTCGGAAACCGTAGTGGGATTGAATTGACTAACTGGCCACTTATCTAACGCGGCATGAATCCAGGACGGTCCACTAAACCATAACGGGTGATCTAATATTTGCGAAGGAAGCAGTCCACGAGAGAGACAATCGGCTGGGTTGTCGGTGCCAGCAACGTGAAAGAGATTTTTTGGCGCTAATTCCGATTGAATTTTTGCCACTCTATTAGCGACGAAGGTGTCCCAACGATGGGGCGAAGAGTGGGCCCAACACAAAGCGACTGTTGAGTCCGAAAAAGCTAAAATTCTATTAATATTAATGCGACTACTACAAGCATTGGCGATAGAGGTGATCAATCTAATCAACAATAGTAAAGCGCATAGCTCGAGGCGTGCCAGAGAGACGACCTTACGGGGAGAGACCTTCGATTTCGCGCTTATAAGGCTAATTGAAACCTTACCTACATTCGAGACATGAAAATAGACTACTCCTCCATACGCCCTCTCACTAGCGTCCGCGAAGCCTACTACCGTAACAACACTATGTTGCGATATACCTACATGACGCGGAATTTGTACTTGGTCAAGCACAGAGAGTTCTTTTCTAAAGCGAGCCCACAACTTAGCAATGTTGTCGGGCGCGGTGTCGTCCCAATCACAATTCGAAAGCCAAAGCTCTTTTATAAGTAGTTTGGCGTACAGAACGACAGGAGCTACGAATCCCATTACGTCCCATATCCGTGCCACACACGACAGGATAATGCGTTTAGTACAAGTTTGCGGGGTCGAACTACTTTTCAAACTAAACGTATCAGATGCGGGCGACCAGCTTAAACCAAGCACCTTGTGCGTATCACTTTCATCGAACTCCTTAACCGAAGACAATCGGTGCGACGGTGGAATCGACTCTAACGCTGTTTGCGAGTTGCTCGTCCATTTCACGAGATCAAATTGACCCGCCTTCATGAGACTTATAACTTGAGCGGCCGTCTCGACAGCCTCGGCCTCGCTATCTACACTATACACGAAGTCGTCCATGTATAAGCCAGTCTCAATGGTGGCTCTCGCTTTAGGAAATGCATCGCCCTCGTCAGCGGCCAACTGCTTGACGGTGCGAAGTGCGTGAAAAGGGCTAGATTTAAGCCCGAAGCAAACACGATTAAACTCGTAAACCATTAAAGGTTCTTGCGGTGAAAATCTATACAAAAATCGTTGAAACCTACGATCGGGTTCGCGCACTTCAAGGCACAAAAACATTTGTCGAATATCTGCAGAGAGTGCCACAGCGAATAAACGAAAATTTACAATTATGTCAAATAAATTACCTTGAAGATTTTGACCACAATACAAAATGTCATTAAGCGACACGGAAGTGCTAGTCTTAGCACTGCCATCTAGAACTACGCGGAGTTTAGTAGTAAGCTTATCTTCTCTAATAACTCCGTGGTGCGGGATAACGTACGAAGGCTGGGTCTCGTCAGTGTCCGCAGGCGCAGGTGAGATGTAACCTTTATCTAAATATTCGTTGACAACCTCATCATAGGCTTGCTTTAACTTTGGAGACGCCTGCATCTTTCGTTCTAAACAAAGAAAGCGTCTTTCAGCGGATGCACGGGAGTCGCCGAGCGAAAAAATATCTCCCTTGAAAGGGAGCGCGACAACATAACGACCCTGCTCATCGCGAGTAGTCGTGCGACAATAAATCTCCTCAGCCATCTTGTCATCAGGGCTTAGGATTGGTGGGACATTGACCTCCTCAATCTCCCAAAACTTGCGGATGGTAGACTCCAGTGGCGGCTCGACGGTGCAACAGAACGAGGCAGTCGAGTGACTAAAACTATCCATAGAAGCGGGTGCAGAACCAATTATAACAAAACCCAGAACTGTTTCCAGGGCGTGCGGAGCGGGGTACGTCGGACCCCCTTGAACCTTACGTGATAACTGGAGGTGCGGGAGAATCGAAGCGCCGATCAATATATCGACGACTCCAGGAACAGCGTAAGTCTCATCAGCTAAAGGTAAGTCTTTAAATTTCGTTAATAAAGACGTGTCAACTGGGACGGTAGGCAACTGTTCAGTTATTTTATCCGTAACGAACGAATCCATGTCAAACCAAATTTTATTATTAAAACGAGATCCAAACCTCGTTTTAACTGTGCCATGAACAGCTGACCGTAAACCTCCAAAACCCGTCACCACTGAGTAGGTTGAACGCCTATCAACATTGAAACCAAGACGTTGACAACAATCTTGAGTAATAAAATTACTTTGCGAAGCGCCATCTAATAGCGCTCGAACAATGTGCGGTTTACCTAATGCATCAACAATAACCACGCGAGCGGTCGCAAGACAAACCGTAGTGAGGGCAGCACTAGCGGAGAACGAACACAAGGTGACGTCATTCGTAGCGGTCCCCGGGCAGGCCGGAGCGCGTGCGAGCTCGGGCTGCGGCTGCGGCGCAGGCTGCCGCGCGTCACCGCTCGACGAACCAACTGTGCTCACCTTGGATGCGGCATTACTATTTTCAAAATGAAGCAAAGTGTGGTGTCTCGCTTGACATTTGCGACAACCATTTCCACTATTACATAAACCCACGCGGTGTTTAGTACCGAGACAATTAAAACAAAGATTATTAGCGCGAACAAATTTATAACGATCACTAGGCGACAATTTTAGGAAACCAGGACACTTGTACAGTTGCGAGTGATGAGTACTACACAAAGAGCAAACAGGTGATTGTACACGTGCTGGTGCGGTATTAACATAAGTATGGGTTGACCTCAGTGACCTCGATGACGCATCTATTTTGCGCGCGGGACTAACAACTGTCTTCGCGCCTTCATGTTTCGATGAAGAGCGTTGTAATATTTTTATATGCTCGCGAACAAAACCTTCTAAGTCTTCGAACTTAGGAATTTTATTGCCGCGATGATCCGACTCAAACAAACGAATGGTTTCGGAATCTAATTTCCTTAAACCCATATACAAAAATACGAAGTCGCAGAGGTCATCAATCTTTAGGTTCTTTACAGCGCGAACAGCTGACGCGAAAGTGTCTAGAAATTTCTCTAAGTTTTGATCGTTACATGCCGTAATAGATTTCAAATCAAACATCTGATCCAAATAGGCGTTAGCTACCGATCTTTTATCCTCATACTTAGCTTTCAAAGTATTTAAAATTAAATTATAATTCCCGGCACTAAACGTAATTCCAGCGCAAACGGTTATAGCTTTACCAGTCAATTTTTCAACAAGATAATGCAATTTTTCGTGATCTGTCAACGAATCGTTCTTATCTATTGTATTCTCAAAACTATCTATAAATCGACACCAATTGCGAATGTTACCATCAAATTCGGGTATTTGAATTGGTGGCAACTTAGGTCGGTCGCGAGTGGGGTTGGGTCGGTCAGACGGCTTCTCCAAACTCCTCGCGACGCGCTTGATACGACAATACAAATCGTCAAACGACGACAAGGCTTGATAACTCACTGAGTAATCGGGATCCAAATTCAACTCTAAAACGTTGATGTCATGCACTAAGGTTTCGAAATCCGCGCGTAGACTATCTAAGTTTTCTATAGAACACAAGAACGAATCTCTGATGACCAAATCAGAGGTTTTAAGTGCACTATCATAAATCGATTGTACGCGAGAGTAAATCATTTCTTTTTTAGCGTATAAAAGTTTCAATTGAACCTTACCGGTCTTATCAACCTTTGGGGACATGTTTACAATTAAATCTCAAACTAAAGTGCGGTAAACAATAAATATGAAATGACTTAATCCTAGCGGTACAGAGCAGCGAGGCGGCGCGAGCGTTAACTATGTAGGTAGGTAGGTGCTTACAACTGTGAATGCACGCTTGAACAAACGCGCATAGCAACAAGGTCGTACCTACGCGATGGTCGCTGTCTAGATTCAACTATTATTTCCGAGATTAAGTATTGCGTAATATCTATTCAAATTAAAATACTTTCGTATGAATTGGGATGAGATGCGAGCGAGGTAGGCACAGCCACGTGTCTACCCACGCAGGTACTAGGCAAATACGACGTGAGCCGAGAACAACGTAATTGAAAAAAACAAAACAAAGCCAAATGCGTTAGGTATTACACTGTGCCTATGCACTAGGGTGTCTGAGTATACCTAAGATCTAAGCCTAAATGTCTGGATGCGGGGTTTTCTACTAAAATAACCAGGCACTTAGGTGCGATGCGAAAATTGCGAACTACGATTAAGTGTTGATATGATACCTAACCTATTTATGTATTAGGTAGGTACAATGCGAGCCAGCGGCGAACGGACAACAAATTCTAAGCCTAAGTGTCTGGATGCGGGGTTTTCTACTAAAATAACCAGGCACTTAGGTGCGGTGCGCTCATTCCCATTAGAATAATAACAAAATACGAACTACGGCTAAGAATCCGGCTCGATCCGGACCAAAAAAATGGTGGCGCGTGGGCCAACGTGTGCGAGTGGACTGTATTGCGGGGAAGCAGATAACTGTTCTATTGACACTTTACACACAAAACAAGACAGGTGGCCGGGCTGCCGCGGATTCGATCCAGGCAGTGAATGCAGCCCGAGAAATTAGGAGAGGATGCACTAACCTTCACGACCCACGTGTTTTTCATCGCAGCCGGTACACGGATCTTCTCTTCCTTGCTCAGGAGCTGCCGTCAGCGTCACTAGATCCCTTGAGGAACACACGAGAGGCACCATCCGATCGGTAAAGGTCTATGAGGCGGTTAAAATACAACAAATATTATTCATTTCTGAGAGACGCGCTCGCGATCCGTCCCTACGCTGGCTAGTTCAAAGCGGGAGTGACCGTCCACATCTCACACAATGGCGGACGGAAGCTACAGCTAGCCCTACTCTATGGTTAGTGCGGAGGGGGAGACGGATCTAAAAGGAGTGTGTTTCCATGTCAAAAAATACAGTTTCCACATCGGCGCAACCAGTACACTTTCAAATATTTTGATAATTCTAAAACCAAATGTGGGTTGAGTGACGTCAAAACGTCCAGATATTATACAGTATACATGTTTCAGCTATTCTCATGTACTATATCTTGCCCTTAAAGACAGCATCCAAACAACATCGGCCGAAAATTTTCAGTAACAGTTAGTAGAATACATGGTTTGTTTACTTTACAAAATTCCTTCAAGTTTTAGGAAATATTTCTAATATTCAATATCAGTTAACCCTTCAGTTGCGTTACTGTCAACGCGTACTGCCTACTATTATGGAAGATCGAAGCGGCTAGACACATACGTCACTATATTTCCAGGAATTAATGCCGCGTGCCCATTGCAACCCCTATAAAAGGCTTACTGCAGTGCTAATCGGTAGCCGTTGTTATTTATGATGCAATATGAATGGACAACCCAACATTTTGATGACACTATTGAAAAATAAGTAATTTATTGAAATGTATTTACTTTTATAACTATATTTTACGCGCTACTAAACCTTTGAAATCTATTACAGTGTCCTCTATAAACTTCATGGTCTATGTAATTACATTATCGTGCTATTGGACTATCATGATCGGCAGCGCGAGTGTAACACCCATGGTGTTGCATATGTCCATAGGCCACGCTAACCACTTCCCATCAGGTGGGCCGTGTGCTTGTCTGCCACCTACGTGGTATAAAATAAAACTTATATTAATATTATCTGTATCCGATTGGGGCAGACTAAAGTTAGTGCAATTTAACCCCCCTATACTGCCAGCCTCAAATTTGAGGATAAAGTCTTCGCCAGAGCCTTGTTTATTGATCGGCAAGTGTGCCAACTTATGTAAGTCAGCCATGCAAGACAATAAGTTTTACTTATTTAAATTATTTTATATTATTTAAAAGAAATTTAATATCATGCGACTGAAAACCAAAAAAACATATTTGCACAGTATGGAAAAGCGAGATCACCAGTCACATTGCATTCTTTGCTTAAAAGGTGATCACCATCAATTGTACGTAACTGTGGATACCAGCATAGCCTTACTAAATGCAACTGACAGACACCCTTCCCTTGCTGCTAATTGTACGACTGACGATGAAGGGTGAAATGGACTGTGCAATTTATGAATTTATTATTTACACTATCATGCCTCTAGTATTTCGTATATTGATTGTTTCAAGAGTGATTTAAGTATGGATGTTGATTATATTATTCGGATATTGCTTGTTGTTTTTGCAATAAAATTCGTTTAGTGACTACAATATGGGGTTCTTCCTTCAATAATGTTCAAGGTTCTTACAGAGTCAGTTGAACACGTAATATTAGTGTCACCCTTGGCGTAGCACAACTCTATAGGTAACTACCTACTTCCTATTAGGTGGACTGTGCTTGTATGCCACCGAAGTAGTATAAAAAGTTTAATCTAAGTCTAATTTTTAATTTATAACCTTTGCAGCCGTTCAGCTTTCAAGGAAATATAATAATAATAATAATAAATAATAAATTAATATTCTAGAACATTCCACACAACGCTATCTAGACCCATGGTAAGCATAGTTTAACTAGCTTGTGTTATGGAATCTAGAATACGGATAAACATACTTAAATACTTTTATTTTTTGTAAATACATACATATTATACATAGAAACACCCAGACCAATGCAAATACCCATATTCATGCATACAAATATTTGCACTGAGCGGGGATCGAACCCGAATATTCCATACAACTATAGAGCTGATGATGACAAACACAAAGTATGTTGTGACGCATCAGTCTTCATTCCTTAGAGAATTTATATAGTAGATATCTTGGGTCAGCCACTATTTATTAGCTGACACGTTTATCTCCCAAGAGCGCAACATATTTTGTAACTCTGGCAAACCTTAATTATCAGTCAATTAACGCATGTAAGGAACTTTGCTCCTTGATAATATATTATTATTATATGCTAGACTTATAGTGGTCAAATAACTTACACCACATTACTTCACATCCTCAATTAATTTGCAATATTTCAGTAATCTATCACATATTGCAGTTGATCCATTTCTGTGTACAATGTACCTACTTATTTATTCATAATACGTAGACGTATTCAGCGTTAGTACTATATATCAATATCTGTAATAAAAAAAGTTAAGTGTTGCCGTTGAAATATTGACGTAACGTGAAAAGCCTTGTAGTGAGAATAATAACCATGAGTGCCTTCTCCTTTCAAAAGATTTTTCTTTTTAGGTGTCTAATGAAAACTTGCAGCTTAATATTAAATAACAATACAATTATTAAAATTAATAGAAATCATAAACACATTAAACACTTTACAACTTAACACACAGAAGAAATACTGATTTATGGTAAAATAGATTGTGCAATAATTTCGTACCTTATTTCAATTTCTTCTATTAGGAGCTTTGTGTAATCAAATTGTTGGACAAACTATTTATTTATAGTTTCAGTCACATACATGTAATTTAATGTGAAAAATTATAAACCATGTCATTTATTATGTCCTTTATTTAAGTAATTCAATTAAATTTCTTTGATACATCGTTTCAAGTATTCGTAATATTTCGCAGTTTAATTCCTAAGGTAAGATTTTCGAATTTACTTAATTTTATAAGTAACCATATCTTGCAAGCATCCACGTACAATACGAACTTGATACTCATCATGTACCTCAGTAGGTATACCTTGGACCCAAGTCGCGAGATAAACTATCGTGAAGTTACTAATACCTTGGAACCTATGCAGTTGCGTAGAGACTGCTTCTCTGGCCGTATTCTATCATGAACCCACCTATTCCCTTCCTGTCCAGAACAACTCATACAGGCCTGCAGTGCCACCTACACACGGTGGAAATAGCGTCTCGCACCAAACGGTTTGAAGCCACCTTCTTCTGCCGCACTATAAAGAATAGGAATGCTGTGCCTCCCTCTTCTTACAGTCCCGGGTTCTTCAAGCGGGGCGTGAAAAAGCATCTATCAAGGCCGTCAAGGTAAGGAGGGTTTTGTAAGTTGGTACAGTTATTCCTTAAGGTACCCAGAGAAACATACTTGAAGGGTGCTAGGTATACCTGGAGAAACATCTTTTCTCTAATAAAAATATTAGTATAAGCCCAAGGTCTCTCTGTGGCCCAGCTAAGTTGATTTTATAATAAATTATTAGCTTTGTTACCATCTCATATTTAGGTATAGATAGATAGATAATAGATATTCTACAACATTCAACACAATGCTATCTAGACCCATGGTAAGCATAGTTTAACTAGCTTTTTTTTTTTTACGTGCGCAAAATCCCCACGGATACCTCCCCACCGGAGCCGGTGGGAGAGGTTATGTCGGACTCGAACCGACTAAAACGCACGCCGCCTGTGGGTCACTTTGGTTGCCGAAGGTGAGGTTGACAGGCATATCCCTCGCACCCCGGCCGACCCAGGGCCATCTCTCACGATCTGGCCCTCTTCTCGGGTGTGTGGGGACTACAGAGTCCCCAACTCGTTCCCGGTAAACGGGGAGGCGCACCGCCACCACGGCCTGCTTCTGCTAGGGTGACAGGCGGCTCCACCTGTCACCCCCAGGCCGGCGCTCATGGGGGGCAGAGGTCGTTCATAGATCTCCGACGCCCGAGTTGCCTTCGTACGCGGGCAGCTTGGCTTGCGATCCGTCGTCGCTCCCGCTGCCGCTCCCGCCCCGCCTCCTCCTTCACGAGCATTACTTGCTCGCAGAAAGAGGCGCCGGCCGCCCACGCATCCGCGCAGCGGACCATCGCCGCGAGCAAGGTGGAGAGCGTGAGAACCCTCACTCCCAGGGCCGCCACAAGCTCCCGCCTCGGCGTCTCCCACGCCGGACACTCGGTGAGCGTGTGCGGCCCCGAGTCCTCGCTCGCGTCGCAGTGATGGCACTCGGACGTTGGCTCTTTCTCCATCCGACGCAGATACTTTCCGAAGCACCCGTCCTCGGTGATCATCTGCGTCAGACGGTACGAGAGGCTGCCGTGTGGCCTCTCTAGCCACTCCCCCATGATTGGTCTTACCGCTGCTACTACGGCGCGCCCTGCGCCTGGTCGCCCAAGTCGTAGCTCCCATTCCGCCACCATTTCCCTGTGGAGCCGGGATCTCACGGCCCGAATTTCTTCGGGCTCGGGGTCTTGACCCCGCTCTCGCGCCGCCTTTCGTGACCGGTATAGCGCCGAAAGGGATCTCGCTTCCAGGATCCATGGTGGCGATCCGGCGAGGAGACTCGCCGCGTTGAAGGATATCGTGCGGTACCCCCTTATGATGCGGCACGCCAACTTCTGCTGCGGACGCTGCAGCAGGGGCATGTGCCGATCATTCAGGGTGTCCGCCCACACGGGACACCCGTACAGGGCCAGGGACCGCACAACACCCGCGTAGAGTCTCCTGCAGGAGTCCTCCGGGCCCCTCAGGTTGGGCAGTAGCCGCGCCAGAGCGTTGGCTCTGCCCACCAGTTTGGGGCCCAGACTTCGGAAGTGCTTCCCGAAGTCCCACCGGCCGTCGAGCACGAGCCCCAGATATTTCATCTGGGGCTTGATGCCGATGAGAGTGCCTCCCACTGTGAGACTGGAACCAGGTGGTGGCGTGCGCCGAGGTCCATGAAAGAACATGGACTCGGATTTATGCAGAGCCACCTCAAGGCCCAGCCGCTCCACTCGTGGCCCTCAGGGTCGCTTCGCGGTATGTAGCCCCGCTCGCCGTCACTAGCGTGTCGTCCGCATAGCACGTGACGGCGGCGCCGTCCGCGAGCTCACCGCGAAGCACCCAGTCGTATCCGATGTTCCACAGGAGCGGCCCAAGAACTGATCCCTGTGGAACACCGCACGACATCTCACGCCGACCGATGCCGGTCGCACTTGGGTAGATGACGGCTCTCTCCGTCAGGTACGCCCCGACTATGCGGCGGAGGTAGAGAGGCACACCGTGGTACACGAGTGCCTCCCTGATGCAACTCCAGGGCAAGGTGTTGAACGCGTTGGAGATGTCCAAGGACACCGCCAGCGTCACCTCACCCCGGGCCACTGCCTCCTCCGCCAAAGTCCTCACGCGCATGATGGAATCAACGGTGGACCGCCACCGGCGGAAGCCGTATTGGGCATCCGCCAGGTCCGGCCCCCTACCAGAGAGGTGCTCGACGAGGCGCTTCGCAATAACTCTTTCAAAGAGCTTGCCCACCTCGTCGAGCAACACAATGGGCCGGTAGCCGGACGGTTCGTCCGCCGGGCGACCCTCCTTTCGGATGAGGACCAGTTTCCCCGTCTTCCACATCTTCGGAAACTGGCCCCGCTCCAAGCATGCGCTGAGGAACCCTCTCAGTCGGGGTTCGAGACCGTCTTCTCCCAGAGCTAGGACCCACGCGCGGCCTGGAATGCCGTCGGGTCCCGGGGCGGTGCTCTTCTTGGCTCTAAGCCTTCGCACCGCCAGCTCCAGTTCTACCCAAGTGACCTCGGGGACTTCGTCGTCAACTACCACACTGGGCGCCATAGGCGACCGAGGTGGCGGAGTCATCTGCGGCGGAACGTGTTCCGCTCGCGCCGGGAACAGGGACTCGATCACTCCACCGAGCAGAGCTGTAATTTAACTAGCTTGTGTTATGGAATCTAGAATACGGATAAACATACTTAAAAACTTTTTTTTTGTAAATACATACATATTATACATAGAAATACCCAGACCAATGCAAATACCCATATTCATGCATATAAATATTTGCACCTGCGCCTCCTGCGTAGCAATTGCGTTCACTACCGCCACGCCACAGTGGTTGTTTATTAAAGTATTGATCCTACAGTGACAATATCTAAACATAATTAATCGGCAATTTAATGTAGATAAATAATTTCAGAGTAAAATGTTCAATATACAAGCAAAAAACCGAAAAAGGAACCTTTCTCCCCTTTCCCCACCGCCGGCTCGTGTCCTACTTTCGGAGGCTTTTAGTATGTGTAGTAGTAGTATGTGTGTAGTGATGACTACACGAATTATTTGGTCTGATCGTCTATTTTCACGTTAATTTTTCCGCAGTACCTAGATGTTTGCGATTGGTGAATTTGGACTCATTCGCGTCGCAGCACCCCGTGGCATTCTCAAAAGACACTCAAAAACACGTACTCCGCATGTAAAGCGCATTTTGAACACATTTTGGGTCCAAGATATCTGCCCCGAAGTATATAATATATACTGCTACTCCATATTATGAAGTTGGATTAGCTGCTCGGTACACGAACGCCAATACAAAGTTAAAACGAAATAAACGCTGAGTTATTTTAAAAACAAATTCTCACGTCTTCGCACTTATTTTGAAAGATAGAGTACTACTTGCAAAATAACCTTTAAAAACGATGCTTCTAGAGCACTTAAGTGCCCGAAAGAGTAATTGGGCAAATCAACCGTATAAATTCTGTACAGTATTTGCATAAAATTTTACTACTTACAATGAAAGCTGTGTTAGGACTATTTCGTTTAATATTGCATTAGTGTATGAAAATTAAACGTTACCCTTATGAACATAGATGCTATAATGGTCTGTAAGTTAGCACCGATGTCGACGTAATTTAATGTATGAGACACGCGTGGTTTATAGTAGTAAATCAACGAAATCATTTTCATACCTGATAACATTTTTTAAAGGGGGGTATGTGTCGATTTTAAGTTGCGATTTTTATTTCCTTTGGATTGTATTATTATAGTCTAAATAATTATGATATGCACGTTTATGTCCACGTATTTCACAAAAAATCGCAACGTATTCGCACCACTATGAGTTTATTCATATGGTTTATTATTGGAAACTAGCTGCTGTTGTCCACGGCTCAGTCCACGTGAAATACTTCCTTTACATGACTAGTAGGTAATCTAAAACGTCTTCGCATTACTGCTTTTCTAATGCAACTGTCTGAGGCACATTGGTTAAATGATTCTAGTCTATAATGGACTATATATTTACCTAACACACTCAATAGGTATATGATTGTCTAAAAAGATAAAAACACGCTTGACGGCCTCAATTTATGCTTTTTTACGCCCCGCTTAAAGGACCCGAGACTAGGAAGAAGGAAACACGTGAGCTGGTAATGAATTCCAAGCCTTAATGGCGTGACTAAGAAAAAAGCTTCCGAACCGCTTGGTTCTTGAACGGATATTCTGCACCGTATGCGGGTGACATCTAAGCCCTGTACGTGTTGTCCTGTGTAGGAAAGGAGAGGGTGGGGCTAATTGGAAGTGCTCATCAGAACATTCACCATTGTACGGACGGTTTTACCAGGCTACGGTACCTACAGAAGCTGTTAGGTTATGTCCGTAGTACAGTAATTATAGGTTTAGTTATTATTACTTAAAGTAAAATATTAGGCATTAAAAATATATATTATAAAGGAATACAAAATGTAGCAACATTTTTCACAGTCATGTCTAATACCTAGCTAAAAGGAACAAAAGGAAACCATAAACAGAATTATTAATTGTAAGATGAAAGAAAAGAATATTCGGAAGAAGTCAATGTCTTCCTTCAGAATATAAGTTCGTGGTTACACATTGAAATAATTTTGTTAAAAATCGCAAGGGACCACCGAAACATAAGGACTCATTTAATGCTTGATGAAATTAATGTTCATGTAGTTTTTTTAAATCCTAGTATTTATTAGGCGTGAGTATTTTGTAACTTCTTTTTTCTTTGGCAGAAAATACTTATTGTTTTAAATAATATCGTATACCTACAATTTCATAATTATGCTCACCGGAGCCTAAATAGAACCCGGTAATCGAGCGAGTTTTTCATGGATTCATGTTTCAAATTACATTTGTTTCCGCTACTTAATCTTCGTGGAGGCTACAGAACGGTACATATTAGACTGGCGCATTTTACAGCCAAAAATAAAAGTAAGGTAGGAATTATACGACGGTAAAAATATTCTTATTTCCGTAGCACCATAACGCACAAGTCTCATTAATTCTGTCAGTCTCGTTTGAAATAATGAAACGAGGCAGATAATATGCCTTGTGTATATTGTCGTTTAGCTTCCGCTTGTTTTGTCATTTTTTCTGTATTGTGAAAAGATGTTTTTTTAAATATTTTTATTTGGTTCAAACTGAACTAAAACCTGACAAGGGTATTATTTTGTTTGAAACGTGGCTAATCACAGTCGTAACATGTGCAGTTCGGTAGATTTTCATTGGAAACTGAATTATTGTCGTGCTGAGTATTTAAAAAATCACCTTAAATATGTCAGCTAATACAGAAAGAAAGAAAGAAAGAAAGAAAGAAAAGAAATGAGGATATTTCAAGAACGATCATGGTTCGGTCGGTTTGTATAAAATAATTTTGTCTTAAGAGTCTGAAATACAATGGGGTGGCAATGATGACCATATCTACCGATAGACCGATGGCTGTATACCATTAGGTACTGAAGTGGATATCGCAAATCGAACCAGTCGACGAACTAAGGCAATGGTGTAATGCCCCGAGGGCCAGCGAGGTAATTCAAATTCAATGGAACTGACGAGCTGAAAAACTAGCGGAGATATACTGAATGAAATAGTTTGTTTCATAGATTCAAGTACCTGCTCATATCATGACTGAGTAGGGTAGCCAGAGCTCACTGGAGAGATTTTGCACCGTCATCGTCAGTGGGAAGACCAAAAGTTTGTCCTGCTTTGTCTTTTATACTGATGGCACAGAAACTATTGTGCTTACTGGGTTGGCAGCGCGAGTTTGACTCCCTTGGTGTTGCACATGTCCATAGGCCACGGTAACCACTTTCCATCAGGAGGGTCGTGTGCTTGTCTGCCAACCTAGTGGTATATAAAAAAAATACTATTCTACTTTGTAAATGACTGTCATGACTCATCTCACATTTGTAAACCATTGCGAACTGAGAAGGTGCGCACTGTGCGGTATGAAAGAAACTTCATCCCACGCACACTTAAGATGTGGAATGACCTCCCTGCTGCGGTTTTCCCAAGCACCTACAATATGGGGTTCTTTAAGAGGGGAATCAGAAGGTTTCTTTATGGTCGGCAGCGCGAGTGTAACATCCCTGGTGTTGCACACGTCCATAGGCCACGGTAACCACTTTCCATCAGGTGGGCCGTGTGCTTGTCTGCCACCAAAGTGGCATAAAAAAAAATCTAAGTTTATAGTATGAATATACTGATATGTTATTTGGGTCTGCGGGTCATACGGAAATCAATTTTTTTTTTATCTACGACACGCCAACTCTTTATTGCACACAATAAAGAGTATTTATCTTATATGCTCTTAATACCTTAGTAATAATTAAGATCATTTTGAGAATTTCTAGATAGTGTACATTATCTAGACTAATATTATAAGACTGAAGAGTATGCTTGTTTGAACGTGTTAATCTCAGGAACCACTTCATCGTATCGAAAAAAATATTTTTGTGTTGAATAATCCGTTTATCGACAAAGGTTTCGGGCTATATATTATCGATGTTAGTGGACTCCACCTCAAATAGCGAGCTTGTGGGAGTTTGAAGAGTCGCTGTATTACCCAAATACTCTATAGAGCGCTGCCATGATAAAAAGGAGAAAAGGGCGTGAAAACGAGGTGATTGTCGTCGCAGCACCGCGAGACAAAGTGCGGAATATTGGTTATTTCTATGATTATGAGGCATGGCGTGAGCCGACACGCCGTACGGAAGGTATGAATTTCCTGTAGATCTCAATAGATTCCTATACAGTTCGTAAAATGGACGATTCTAATAAAGTCGCCCTTTTAGACTTGCAGGTAGTCATAAAAAGAATAATAACTTCTTTCTGTTTCAGGAAATATATAAGAAAAACAAATAAGTTATCTCCAATACTAAAGATATACAATTTAAAAGCTACCACTCGGACGGACCTCGTTCCACGAGACTAAAGAAATTGAATTGATTCCGATAATTGATTTAGTTAGCTACGTTCTTCACGATATGGTATCTTTATCTTCTGTTCCTGTGTTTGTCTTAGAAATCTAATTTATTTTATTCTTCATGATAATCTGGAACAAAGCAATGTTGAAATTATATTTGCCGAAAGTTAGATAGTCATAACAATAGCACTATAAATGATGATGGTAAACTTAAATAAAATAAAAAGTGTGCATCAAGTAAATTATCATGAATTAAAAAGGTTTTAGCTTACCTTTAGCCTTAGGATGCCTTTAGCTTACCATCAGGCAAGGTGAAGTCAAGTTGGCGTGACCTAGATAAAAAAAAATTGTATTTCCGTATGACCCACAGACCGAAATAACATATTAAAACATATCAGTATGTTCATACCATAAACTTAGATAATATGGTTTACAAATCCTATATTTGGTGTGCCAAACATAGGATACATACAATGGATACATGCATGTTAGATAGTTGACAATGGACGGTCTTATCGCAGTCTGCGATCTCTTCCAGACAACCAGTATATGGACTATACTGCCAAGAATCATGGTGGTTTGCGGTGTACACTAAGTTAAAATTAATTGCACTTCCGAAGTCTGGGCCCCAAATTGGCGGGCACAGCCAACGCTCTGGCGCGGCTACTGCCCAACCTGAGGGGCCCGGATGACTCCTGCAGGAGACTCTACGCGGGTGTCGTGCGGTCCATGGCCCTGTACGGGTGTCCCGTGTGGGCGGACACCCTGAGTGATCGGCACATGCTTCTGCTGCAGCGTCCGCAGCGGAAGTTGGCGTGCCGCATCATAAGGGGGTATCGCACGATATCATTCAACGCGGCGAGTCTCCTCGCCGGATCGCCACCATGGATCCTGGAAGCGAGATGCCTTTCGGCACTATACAGGTTCCGAAGGGCGGCGCGGGAGCGGGGTCACGATCCCGAGCCCGAAGAAATTCGGGCCGTGAGATCCCGGCTCCACAGGGAAATGGTGGCAGAATGGGAGAGACGACTTGGGCAACCAAGCGCAGGGCACGCCGTAGTAACGGCTGTAAGACCCATCATGGGGGAGTGGCTAGAGAGGCCACACGGCAGCCTCTCGTACCGTCTGACGCAGATGATCACCGAGCACGGATGCTTCGGAAAGTATCTGCGTCGGATGCAGAAAGAGCCAACGTCCGAGTGCCATCACTGCGACGCGAGCGAGGACTCAGGTCCGCACACGCTCACCGAGTGTCCGGCGTGGGAGACGCCGAGGCGGGAGCTTGTGGCGGCCCTGGGAGTGAGGGTTCTCATGCTCTCCACCTTGCTCGCGGCGATGGTTCGCTGCGCGGATGCGTGGGCGGCCGGCGCCTCCTTCTGCGAGCAAGTAATGCTCGTGAAGGAGGAGGCGGGGCGGGAGCGGCAGCGGGAGCGACGAAGGATCGCTAGACAAGCTGCCCGCGCACGAAGGCCTGGCCTGGCCCATGAGCGCCGGCCTGGGGGTGACAGGTGAAGCCGCCTGTCACCCTTGCAGAAGCAGGCCGCGGCGGTGGCGCGCGTGGCGCGCCTCCCCGTTTCCGGGGACGAGTTGGGGACTCTGTGGTCCCCACACCCGAGAAGAGGGCCAGATCGTGAGAGATGGCCCTGGGTCGGCCGGGGTGCGAGGGATATGCCTGTCAACCTCACCTTCGGCAACCGAAACGACCCACAGGCGGCGTGCGTTTTAGTCGGTTCGAGTCCGACATTACCTCCTCCACCGGCTCCGGTGGGGAGGTATCCGTGGGGATTTTGCGCACGTAAAAAAAAAAAAAAAAAAGTTAAAATTAATTAATATTTGTCTCTAGTATCGTAATTAGAAAACCGAAGTGAAGAAGAACAATAGAATATACTATTTCATTGAATAATTGCCTATCTATATATACAGATACATAACTACATACATATACCATAGCTACATATATATGTATGTATATATGTATACATACCCATTTTAAATATATAATATATAAATGTACTGCATGCAAATAGACATTAATTACGTAACATATAGTTACTAGAAAACAAAATCAAAGGGTGAACATGCAAATTAAACTGTTTTATCGATTTAAATTGTATTATTGTCTGAACTAAAGATGTGTACCAAATATTAGAACTATCAGATCATTTTGAGTGCTTTGTTAGTATATAGAATAGTATATAATAATATATATAAATAGTATATATAATATAGTCATGACTCTGTCCATCGCTTCATGAATCTGTTTCGTGAATTTCTTTTCGCCCATCCTATCTACGTATCTGAACCATCTAAGCATTCCTTTTTCTATTTTGTAGCATCTAATTTTAGGTAATTAAAAATTCTACGTAGGTATCAATCGATCAATTAGCTTATTGCAGTCCACCGCTGGACATACATAGGCCTCTCTCAATGTTCTCTACTGTTTTCACGCTGGCCAGACGGGTTGGTTCAAGGTTTTTATTTTAAGTTTTCCTTCTCTCGCAGTGATATGGTCTGCGTATTTTTCCGTAAGCCTCTTACGACACCCTTCGGATGAGATAGGGTAGTGATACTTGTATTCTTTTTCCGTCTCCACACGTATGGTAGGTATAAATTCGGATCCACTATTTTGAATACTGAAACAGTTACAATTTTAAAGTGAGAAAAAACCCATGTATATACATAAATAGCCCATAAGCTTGGTTTTTCGCTGAATACACGAGCAATGGTTGTCAATTAAGTTTGTATAGTATATGCAAATGGGTACAAATTGTTTTTCTTTATCTATTGCGAAACGTACATTATCTAGGCAATTTTCTTCGGGAAATGAAGTAGACTGACAGCCGTATAGTTAACAAGGTTGGCCCGTGTTGCGAATTCGTAATTCGTACCTCTCCAAGTCTAATGTGTTTCATTAGGTTTACTCGTGACACACAACACAATGATTTAGGCATTTATTTACTGACTTTAAAATTAATTTAATTTAAAAATTATTATTTTTATGCTCAAGTAAAGTTCTTAATATAAAAGTTTTTCACATCTAAAGTAAGAACATAACGGTCAATATAAAATTGAGTACAATGTAACCAGATTTACCCAAATATCGTTTCTTTATGACATGCCTCTAGAACCCCACAAAATCAACTAAATTTTGTATTTTCTTTAATATTCGAAAAACGAAACCCTAATCCACTTTCGTCAAAAAAAAGTAGGGCTGGTAGTTCCGGTCGTGATTGTAATGGCATGCCTGGAACCTCGAATATCTGTCAGTCAATGCAGCCATAATCGAGACAAACTCATATTTTAATTATTTAAATATGAATTATAGAGATGTAGATCAAATTTAACATCATCATAATGATTTTATCAATACAATTAATCATAAAAATCTGTTCAGAGGTTCTTGACATATAAAAAGTACGATTTTACTCCTTTGTTATGTTATTCAACCTAAGGGCCTAAAAAAGAAAGGGTTTCATTTCGAGTTTTCTTTCTCTCGCAGTAATATCGTCTTTCACTATAAGAGAAATGTCATCAGCAAATAATATACACTTGTGATTACTTATGTCAGGCAGATCATTAATATAAATTAAGAATAATAGTGGGCCCAGAACACTTCCCTGAGGAACACCAAACTCATTTATTTGAAATATTGATCTCTCTCTAGTAATCATAGAGCTTTTTTAATAATTGAGTGAATGAAAAAATTTAATAAAACTATTTTCATTTAATTTTGGACATTGTGCGTATAGAAATAAAGTCTAAGTCTATGCCATTTATTGCAGTGTCTGTGGTATAACAGACTGTCTGAACTGTCGTAGTGATTTTTCTTTAATAAAATCACGGGCCAGATCAACTGTTTGCCTAAACAAGTATTAATAGTTTTAGAATTGGGAGGCTATTTCAAACAGTAAAGTAATCATGAATGAAATAAGTAAGTTCCTAGTTTGCTGTAAAAAGATATGTAATTTCATTGAATAGAGAGAAAATAATTACTATTAACTGCTGGTGTACAGTAAAATCTATTCATAAATTTTCTATAAATGTTTAAATGAAAGTGATGATTACACTGTTTGTTTATTATTTTTATTGTAATCATTATACAGTCTCAAACAGGCTTATATAAGTCCCATCAAGACGTATGGGGTAAAGCTAACCTCACCTGTAACTCTTGTGAGCAGGGTCCACTCGCTGATTGATGGATGAAGCGCTGTGGTGCGAGTTTTCTCTCGGGGTTGGAGCGTCATATGGTAGTCATTTCCATGAAACCCATACACCTCGTTACATGCTGTATAAGACTTCCAGAGAGTTACTCGTTAAATGAAGATTACAGTAAAATATCTACTAAAATACGAAAATTACTAGAACGGAAATTTCTGAAAAGAGTACTTAGATTATTATTAATAAAATTCAATGGTTATTATTATTTTCAAGCTATTGCGGTATGAATTCATAATTTTACAACAGTTTGGGACATTTTAACGAATAGATGGAGATCTTCATAACATTTATTTCTAATCCTTTTATTTCAAGAGATAGTGACTCCTATATCTAATATAGTTTCCTAATTTCTAAAATAACTTAATTTGTCTTGAGAGTTTTTTGAGCATTAGCATGTAAAGATGTAATAATACCTAAATGTGGAAACTGATAATTGGGCTTCATACTATTTATTATAATATTGAAACTAACAAACAGCTGTAAGTTTCCCTAAAATTGTAAAATAAAATAAAATATGACGTTTTAAACTACAAATTTCAGGGCATACAGTTCAGTGACATACGTGGAATCGATGCTTGATTTGAGCCTTATGTATCCAATTTTATATTCTTGTTAACATTTGTTTATATCTTTCTACGTAGTTCTAATATTTTTTCATATTGATTTAGAATCCATGAAAATGTAATTATTTAATACAATAAAGAATAAACCAATGACATACACATTTAACCATAACATAACATAACTCACGCCTACATCCCGAAGGGGTAGACAGAGGTGCTAGCACCCACATTTCACCAGTTTATGTTTAGGTCCCAATGTAATACGCGGCGAGCGATAAATACACACATAACTTCGAAAAGCCTCGAAATGTCATTGGTGAGTGCCATGGTAAAACCTGGGATCGAACCCGAGATCTCGTCTCAGCAGTCCATTACCCATACCACTAGGCTACCGCGGTATAAATACACATACACATTTAATTAAGGATTATTATTAAGTAGTACGTCTATTAATTTATACTGCAAAAGGATTTAATAAAAGGTCTGCGAAGCGTTGACCGCTAACTATCACGTGGACTCTCTCATTGTACCAAAGCCAATTTTGTTTCGATCAGGTACTATTTGTTAAAACTTTTTAGATTAGAAACTTTGCGTGAGCCCACTATTTTTTGCTATTCAAGACACGTACGATCTTAGTAGAAGATCGGCAAACTTGCTCTGATATGAGAATATCCGTTCTTATCCAGACAGGCACTCTCGGAATCTATTAAGCCTTATTACACTCGTGTGAAATGTAAAAGCACTTAGAACTATTGTAAGGGAACTAAAGAATACCTCCAGATAAATGTGAGTGTTTGAGGTAACGATAGTTGTTGGTACTAGAGAAATTCACTTATCTATTATTTTGTAATTTTATTTAAACATTGTCAAAAAGTTTTTCTTACGAGTGTATAACGCGTATAAGTACATATTGGAATATTTTGTTGTTATAATCGTATTCTTACGTTGAGATTCCTACTAATTTTCACTACTAGAGATGCCCAAGACTGTGTGAAGTGGAATAGGAAAAACTGGTTATCGAACCTGGGCTCCGAGATATAAGACTCAACGCTGTAATTAAAAAATAATCTGATTTATCGATGAACTTATTCTAATTTTAAACCAGTTTTTTTTTAAACGGACCGCCGCATAATTCCCAAAATTTGATTATGATAACTATAGCTTATTTATCATCATCATCTTCATCTTAGCAACGACCAAGGTTGGTTTATTTCGACTATTCACCTATTTTACACGTAATCCTCAACAGGTAACAACGCACTTTACACCTTCAGTGCTTCATTAGTTCATAGCCCAAAGTCGTTATTTACCACTAAATAAACCGAATCCACTAAATAAAATATTCTTGTTAACCATTGATATACATTTTTGTATATCAATGTTGTTAACCAATAACGATAAGGTCAGGAAGGGCATTAACCGTCAAATACCGTTTGTAAACATTAACCATTCAATATCTTACCAGTCCAGTCATTACTACAGCGCGACAACGACGTAAGCGCATACTTTTATAATCGTTTTAAGTTTGTTTGTGTGTTTAAAAATGGAATCACTAATAACAGAAGACGGTTAGTGTTTATATTATTTCATTTATTAAACAAGTATCTAATACAATTTTGTCTGGAGGAAAATTTTAATGACATTTAGGTATACTAAAATATTTTTTGTTGATCAGTTTTTATGTTAGGACCGGTTGTTGGTTAAAGCGACCTTCAGTTTTGTGACTGCATTATTGCAGCCAGTTTCATTGTTAATTATCCTGATGTTTACTACATATGCTATTAAATTTTAATCAAAACGATGATGTACTAAATTCTGATTGTTTTTACTATCAACGTACGTTCATTGAACCCTAATGTTTTAGTAGTTTTGATAAAATATGTGATAGAGTACAGATAGTCAATACTAATATTATAAAGAGGAAAGATGTGTATTTTTGCATTCTTGTATGTTATGAATAAACTCAAAAACAATCGACCGATTTCAAATATTCTTTTACTAATAGTAAGCTACATTATCATTGATATAATATAGCCTATGTTAGATGGGCTATATTACCTATATATTATTTTTAATTTAGGGATCCTTCTAAAACTCCAATAATGTAACCCAAGGTATAAAAATATGACCTTAAAAATGTGTGGCTTAAAAAGGTCTACAATAAAGTCTGGAATAGCATACGTTTATCTCTTAACGATAACTCACAGTAACTATTTTTCCCTTTTACTAATTACAAAAAAATAAAGTGTCATTTTCGAAGTTCAACTCAAACAATACATTGTTATTGCTATATATCTAATAGATATCTAATTATTACATATATTAATTTAATTTAATTACATATCTAGATATCTAATTAAATACGTTAGGTACGTTGTACATTTAATGTAGATCATACTTGCCACTCATAGAATATAATTACAGTGAACATCTTATGAGCCATCGTAATATGTAAATTAAGCGCAAACTAAATATTCAAGCGTAGCTTACAGAAATGCCGATCAAAATCAGAACATGTTTTTTGTTTAAATAGATAATTTCAACTTGTATGTGTTTAATAAACAAAACTATGCCATTAAAAACAGTTTACTATAATTTTACTTACTGCAGATTTACTAATTGTTTCTCTAAATAAACATTTTATCTAAGTAGGTACTATATAATAGTAGTTGATGAAACTGCTGCATAATAAAGGTTCTTAATCCAAATCATGTGCAGTTTCATACACTATTTTATCTAATCTCATGAAATAGTTAACATAATTTGCGCAAAATTACGAAGTTATTTTTAGCGCCAAAATCCATTTGCTGATCGCGTATACACGTGTTGCGCCATATCAATCACAGACTATGCAGAATAAATGAAAAAAAATATTAATGTAGTTTTTTAAATTTATTTTTATACTCTGTACGTGAACAATGTCATAATAGGTATTTAAACTATCATGGTCACTCATATCAGTATCAAAATAATCGGGATATTTACCATATTGCACGCAAACTCGAAACAATGCAACATGGTAAATATCCCGCTTATTTTGATACTGAATGTCATTAACGTTACATTTCAGTATGAGAGTAGATAAAATTATTTTTTAGTATTATTTTATTTGCAAGTGTGTTGAATAACGTCGTATGATACACGTGTGTATTGATGATTACTGTTTTCGCTCTTCGCTCACTCTCTTAACGCCACTGGCCTGTCGGCTCGGGTTTCAATAGCGCCTCAGCAGCACATCAGTAGATTGTAAGCAGTAATCTACATATAGATAGATAATGTATATGATAATTTTAACTATCAAATAATTTTATTTTAATTGTAAGATATATTTTTGTACGCCACACAATGGTAGAGTATGGCTTGCACCTAAATGCAAACATCCAAAATTTATGTACCCACTCACCCATATTCTGACAAATAAACTTTCATTTCATTTCATTTCATTTCATTTCATTTCATTTCATTTCATTTCATTTCATTTCATTTCATTTCATTTCATTTCATTTCATTTCATTTCATTTCATTTCATTTCATTTCATTTCATTTCATTTCATTTCATTTCATTTCATTTCATTTCATTTCATTTCATTTCATTTCATTTCATTTCATTTCATTTCATTTCATTTCATTTCATTTCATTTCATTTCATTTCATTTCATTTCATTTCATTTCATTTCATTTCATTTCATTTCATTTCATTTCATTTCATTTCATTTCATTTCATTTCATTTCATTTCATTTCATTTCATTTCATTTCATTTCATTTCATTTCATTTCATTTCATTTCATTTCATTTCATTTCATTTCATTTCATTTCATTTCATTTCATTTCATTTCATTTCATTTCATTTCATTTCATTTCATTTCATTTCATTTCATTTCATTTCATTTCTTGATTAACAATTAATAACTGTCTAGATTCACATGAGTCTTAGCTAGCTAGTACGCTTTTGATAAAAAAATATTATCAGAAGCGTATTAAATTACCAGAGTTTTTTGCTTCAGTAGCAATTTGATGGTCAAAGTGTCATTAAATTACATAATAAATAAGTTGTACTAGTTGCCAATTTTTACAATCAATAATGTGACACTTAGTGATAACAATATCGATATAATTTTTCAAATACTCTGCATAACTCCTCTAAACTTAACGCGAGCTACATTATAATGATTCTATAATGTTACTTTATAATTATAAAATCACCATATCGTTCGAAAGCGAATCTAGACAGCAGTAGTTTTTCATATTCAACATATTTAGTAGTAGTTTAAACTGTCAGTGAATGACGAAAGATCTGGTTTCTTGAAATGTGTACCTACTATAATAAATTGTGATAGGTAGTATAGGACATAACTTTCAGTACTTGTAATCGTATCCATAAGAATTGATAGTTCCAAACACGTGTGCCGATGTTTCACATTTTCTGGCTGTTCTGGCCCATGCTTGGGAGGTCTGAGTGTAGCGTCAGCGGGGCGGCACGTCAAGAAAAATATTCTTGCTCTTATGAAGTAAAAGGCTATGTAGCGGCACTGCATCGTGGCATATTTAACTCACGCTGCACCGCTGCAGTGTCGCGCTACTGCAGTTAGACCTTAAGACAAACCAATAGAAGGAATACGTGGACCCCACACTTCGACAACAACAACTGTTAATTAGTATTGTCATCATTATATGTCCAAGAGGATGTTGATGTTAATGTCACCATCATTATGATTATAATACATAGATTAACCGTGGTTGAATAGGCACCTAGTCATCCAGATATACTCATTATGCAACAGTACACATTAAATTTATAAAAGTACACTGTGGTGAAAAATTATTTATCTATTAGTGAGAGACCAAAATATTTACAACGATACACTGTTTCCACGCTTTCTTTTTGCTTGTGAATGGTTTACAAGCATAGTTTAAACATGAGAATACAAACAATGCAACGAAGAAATGGTGCACTTTTTTAAACAGCTTGCATTTCTCATTCATTTCAGGCAAGTACAGAATAGAATCTCTGTCAGCTGCGACGTTCCACGGTGCATTAAGAGTGAGTATTTGCCGTAAATAAGGCTTATTTGTTTTGAAAGTTTTAAAACAAATCATTCAAAACAAACAAAAGCATTCCTTGCGAGGTACCTACGAATTATTATGACAATTATTAACAGTAATAGTAATATAGATAGGTAGTAGTAGTATGGGTAATAAGATAAGATAAGATAAGATTTATTTCAGATAAAATCATCCATAATTTATTAGTATGTTGTCCTATAACTATGTTAGTATGTAATTATAAAATAATATTTACAATTCTTTTTTATTTTTATTAATCATGAGTTAGGTATATAGGCGCCGATGTCATGTCTACAAATAAAACAATTGATCATAAATAACACTAAAATTTATTAATATTAATATATATTATATGAAAACTATAAGTTGATTAAATATTAATAAATAATATTCAAATGAATTCAATTAATTAAATAAATTATTTTAAGTTTATAAGTGCCCGGTTAATGGCAATAGGCCTACCTATTACATTGGGGCCTAAACATAAACTGGCGAAATGTGGATGCTAGCACCTCTGCCTACACCTTCGGGGATATAGGCGTGAGTTTATGTTATGTTACTATAATTTATTGTTTATCTTACATGTTATGCCTATAAACTATTATAATATACTTATAATAAAGATTTCTACTTCATGCACTCTTTATACCCACACTGTACAGTAAATTAAATCTATACTAAAATTGTAAAGCTGAATAGTTTGTTTTGTTTGTTTGAGCGCGCTATTCTTAAGAATTACTTGTCCGAATGAAAAAATTCTTCTTGTGGTAAGTAGTCCGTTTATCGACAAATGTTTTGAGTTATATATATAATTACTTTACTACTTAAGGGAGCAGAGCAGTGATCATAAAGTGATTACATTTACGATAATATCTTAAATGTACGAAAGAACCTAAATCTTTTCGAAAAAAAATCTGACGTACTTACATAATTTTAATATATACGAGAAACATAAATAAACTAGTTGTACCAAAACTCAGGCTTCACAAGTTGGTGATTCGTTTGCAGGCAGCAGTATAAAAATATTTAATAAAATTACACATGACTTCTTGATTAACATGCCACAATTAAATTTTAAATTGAAGTGAAAAAAACTTTAATGAATAAATGTAACTATGAAGTAGATGAGTATCTTGATGATGTTAATGCGTGGTCAACATAAGTCTCGTGCTTGCTCGCATAAAATAAATTGTAAACTAAAGCAAATTCAAAAAAAGAAAGATAACCTATTTCTCTGAGTTTCTTACTGGTATCTTCTCAATAGACCTAGCCGAAAAATGATTCTTCCCTGGTTCGGTACCGGCAAAGAATAATTTTTCGATGGTCTATTTATACATTATTTTATATTTTTATATTATTTTTTGACATAGTTGTAAAATTTTGACGTTCATATGCGCTAAACTGAATAAATGAAATTGATTCTTGGATTCTTTGGTTAATTTAAATAATAAATCTGGTTAATTTAAACGATTTTTTAAACTCATGAGGTAGTAAACTAATGTCTAACCTACTTGATGGTATGCGATTATCGAGATCCATTAACGCTTGCAACATCGGGTACCTAGGTATATAATTTGTATGTAACCTTTAGAAAGAAAGAGGGAGGTGATACTGTAGAGGAGAATGGACCAGAAAATACTTACTTATGCTAATAAACTTACTTCTTTGGTCGAGCCGCGGCCAGACGTTCGAACTAATTTTATCTCAAAGTAGCAGGAAGCTGTTGAATGAAGGTAGTATACTAATGAATTTTGGACAGTCTTTTCCTTAATTTGATACACCTACAAACGCTCAAACTTATGGACAATGAACGTAGTACCTACATAGCTTCTTTTGTAGTAATACTCGTCTGTACAATATCAATACAAAACTAATATCTCATTATTGTATGATACACAAAAAAAGAACACATTACATTATATGGAGCAGTTTCTCAGTATTTTTTTTGTACCACTTAGGTGGCAGACAAGCGCCATATTACATATGTAATAAAAAATATATATATTTTCATGTACTACAATTGATGGCCTTATCGCTCAAGGCAATCACTTCAAGGCAACCATGGGATGAAGTGAGTCAAAGGAATATAAGCACTAAGTTTTGAGTCATATAGGACAAATGTAAGGGACAGTTTCTAATAATGGCTATTTTATGTTGGTCCATACTTAGAAATATTATATTATAGATATTTACAAGGCTAGATATGTATCTATGTAGTCATGTGACTGCAAGGAATGGTAGAGGTTTATTGAATATCACCTTTCACTAACTGTCCATAACTATTTCTAATTTAAAATGTGACATAATTGAAATAATATTTCCTATTTAAATTTAAATTGTCGACTCTTTCATACACTTGTCACATTTCAAAAAGTATAATATTTATAGGTTCGTGTTCAATTTTATTGCTTTACCTATTAAACTTACAAATGGTATTTTTGCACGTCTCTTACATTGTAACTCTTTTATACTAACAGAACATAAAATAATGAATAATCCTTACTGATCTTTATTTAAAAAAATATTATCAAAGGCATCATCACCCCATTGGTTTCCATCCCATGTAACTCTTAGTAACTCTTAGTCCAAGAGTGCCTGGCCAGATTGGATAAAGATGACTGTTGTTTATTTCCAAACTTTCTCTTAATATCATTTCATTCCACAGGTGATAAAAGAAGCCTTCTGCCAAGATGAGTCCGTCAGTATTGGCACAGAGATAAACAAGAATGAGTTAGCGGCCGACGAGTTGTTGGAGCTATGTGCTGACACAGCACTAGATGGAGTATCTCTTGTAGCTGTGCATATTGAAACTGAGGAAGTGGTTTCTGTTGCGTTTAATAAATTACAGGTTTTGATGCTTAATTAATATCAACATTAATCTAATTATATCTACACCCAGACCAACGCAATACAATGCAATGCAAGGCATGTATTTATAAATTTAAAAAATCTAAGTCGATATATCCGCATTATAGTTAAGCCATGCTTACTTAGGGCACGCCGTAGTAACGGCGGTAAGACCCATCATGGGGGAGTGGCTAGAGAGGCCACACGGCAGCCTCTCGTACCGTCTGACGCAGATGATTACCGAGCACGGATGCTTCGGGAAGTATCTGCGTCGGATGCAGAAAGAGCCAACGTCCGAGTGCCATCACTGCGACGCGAGCGAGGACTCAGGTCCGCACACGCTCACCGAGTGTCCGGCGTGGGAGACGCCGAGGCGGGAGCTTGTGGCGGCCCTGGGAGTGAGGGTTCTCACGCTCTCCACCTTGCTCGCGGCGATGGTTCGCTGCGCGGATGCGTGGGCGGCCGGCGCCTCCTTCTGCGAGCAAGTAATGCTCGTGAAGGAGGAGGCGGGGCGGGAGCGGCAGCGGGAGCGACGAAGGATCGCAAGACAAGCTGCCCGCGTACGAAGGCAACTCGGGCGTCGGAGGTCGATGAACGACCTCCGCCCCCCATGAGCGCCGGCCTGGGGGTGACAGGTGAAGCCGCCTGTCACCCTGGCAGAAGCAGGCCGCGGCGGTGGCGCGCGTGGCGCGCCTCCCCGTTTCCGGGGACGAGTTGGGGACTCTGTAGTCCCCACACCCGAGAAGAGGGCCAGATCGTGAGAGATGGCCCTGGGTCGGCCGGGGTGCGAGGGATATGCCTGTCAACCTCACCTTCGGCAACCAAAACGACCCACAGGCGGCGTGCGTTTTAGTCGGTTCGAGTCCGACATAACCTCCTCCACCGGCTCCGGTGGGGAGGTATCCGTGGGGATTTTGCGCACGTAAAAAAAAAAAAAAAAAAGCCATGCTTACTTTGACTACTATAGTGTTCTGTAGAATGTTCTGGAATATTTTATTGTAACGTTCAAATACGTACCAAAGATAAACAAGATAACTGACGAAGAAGTCTGTAAGGAAGAAATGTATTTTTTTAAAGAATATAAAAACCGAAATTACTAATGTTCTCCTCCAGCTAAGCGAAATCAATTGTATTAGGAGTGGGTTCACGCCAGTTGTGTAGTGGTCAGGATTCGAACCCGGGATCTCTTGATTGTAAGGCTGACTAAGCCACCGACGCTTTTTACATTTTCAAACAGTTTCGTAAAATTACAATATACCTAGAAGATCCGACATGAAATCTGAAGTTACAAACTGCCTAACGCAGTCAGTTGTGTCAAACGCAGTCAGTCAACAAAGTCATAAAGTCAAATCTGTTTTAAGAATTTTAAAGTAAAATTAGTTTAACAATTGTTCTCATGTAACATGTTAATTAGATCTTTTAACGAATGAGAAAAATATTGTAGTTTGAAAAAGAAAAAGATAAAATAATAATTATACAACAGTTGCCTGACTGTATTTAGTGTGCTAATAGGATTGTTTAAAAAAAATAAAATTTTTACCTTTTTTACCATTCTCTTGCTGATGTTTGTTACCAATTTTGCTTAGCCGAATGGATCCATCACTCAAGCTGTAGAATGACCTCAGGGTCGGCAGCGCGTGTGTAATTCTCCTGGTGTTGCTCACGTTCATAGGCCACGGTAACCATTTCCCATCAGGTGGACCGTGTGAATGTCTGACACCTAAGTGGTATAAAAAAATCCAGCGAAGCTAAATTGTTGACTTTACAAATGGCGGTGATACTCCTAACCTCTCAAGAAGACGTAGATAGTACTGCATCAATACCTTCTTGCAAAGTTATAAGTAAATATATTCAAGAACTTAAAAATACTAAATTAAAAATCTAATAATAATAAAATACGATATGTTATAATGATACAATGCTTCTAAATGGTCTAAAAATAAAAAGGCTTAAGACTAAATGCAGCTAGTTCATTATCTACGTTTTGCTTTTTTACTCCATGTTTGTGAATAAGCCTTTTTACTTCGTTTGTAACCAATTGACTGACGTATTGAATGTTAAGCATTTGTATTATTATGCTAATGTGGTGATGCTTATGGCGAATGAAAGATTTGGTTCATTAATTTGCAATAATGGTACATTAGGATGATGATGAATGGTACATGGAACAATTTGAAATAGGTACTTATACAGTATTTTCTTACTTCATGCTTTTTCTTCTTCCTCTCCTTAATGATTTACATTTACAACGATTCGCAAGACAACCTTATAGAGCGATAAATACTGTTTGAAAATGTAAAAAAAATAAGAAACATCAACGTGAGATGACGTAAGTTCTAAGCAAGTAAGTTAACTCCTTTCAAATAATTTACAGGAAGCAACAACAAATTCCAGCGAGAAACCATTCTTCGAGGTGTTTGCAGAGGAACGTTGCAGTCAGGCTTCATCACGAGCGTTGATTGAATTTATGGCCAATGTCGACGGGAGGTGCAATTTTTTTGAAAAGTTAGTTTTCATTCCTCAATTTTAATTATTATGTGCTCTGTTTCCATTTTATTTTAACGCTGTAATTGGTAATGATGTTTTAAGGGAATGGTGAAACCGTCGACCATGTATTAAATATTAATTTATGAAAGTAGGTTAAAGAAAGTAAGGATGTAACCAGAACCGTAGTTAGGTAGTGGTAGGTGGTTCGTTATTGGACAAATATAACCAAGTAAAAGTAATTTCAACGGATTCAGGTTTCTAATTAAATTTGTTTGAGGACTGTAAAATATCACCATATTTGATTAACACAATCTTGGCTGTAAGATACAGCCAATATTGTGTGTAGTAACGTAAAAATAGATAAAAATTATACAGCGTTGAATATTTCATTATCCAATAGCGCCATAACGCACGACTCCTCATTAATTCTGACACTCGTTTGACATAATGAAACGAGGAAACGAATACGCCTTTTGCATATTGCGGTTTAGCTTCCGCCTGTCTCGTAATTTTTTGGTGTATTCTAGCGAGATAAACGATTTTTTGGTATTATATCATTTAACTAACCAATATTTTGTTCTTAGCTTTGAGAGAAGACAACATGGTCATTATTCTATTTAGGATAAGATCAGCTCTGAGTAGTTTTGTAGATATCACTAAGTTAATATGAGAAAGAACTAGATCAAAACTACTTTAAAAAAAAGTCAGTAGACGAAATGTATGTACACATTCATACGTACATATAATCACACCTTTATCCCCGGAAGGTAAGGCAGAGGTGAAATTAACACCCACATGTATTCGGTAATGCAGGTACTATTGTTGACTCGGGCCATTCATCTGAGGCTGAGTCTGGGCTATATATATGTCTGATGTTAAACAGCCCTATCCTTTAGTCGCCTTGTACGATACCGCATGGGAAGAGATGGGGTGGCCCAAATTGTTTTTATACAACTTAGGTGGCAGCCAAGCACACGGCCCACCTGATGATTACTGTTAAAATCTACTCTGCCGGGAACCATTCAGCAACTGAAATTTATGTGTGTCTGCTAATACAAACGTGTATCTTTCAAGTCCGATTGGGTTACTGTTGGCCATTTTGATTTAAGGTTACAATTCTTATTAGACCCTGAAGTAAAACTTTTTTAACATATTCATGAAAAGATTTATTGAACAAGAAGTAAAATGTATTTTGCTTCGCTAACGTTTAACACGCCCTGTGAAATCATCTGGGGACCATTCAAGAAAATGGCCTTCATTTACTTTAAACGGTAGATACTTAACAAGGCATTGGGAGGTAGGTCGATGTTGTTAGTTACAAGGTCTTGTGACGGATGTTAGGTATCGTAAACCTGTCTCATTCTAGATAATAGTGTACTCTTGTACAGTAAACATCAGATCGATAAAGTACTATTAAAATTATTATATATATTAAAGTACTATTTTCTACCGTTGTAGAATTATGAATTCACACCGTGACAGTTTAAAAATAAAGTAGGTACTGAAAATGATCTTATTAACTTAGTATTCCTCCATTTCTGTTGACTGATTGTTCTGTGATTTGGTACAGACCTTTAGTTCGGACGATAGTACAATTTAAATCAATAAAACAGTTTGACTTGCTCGTATTAATTCCTTGGTACTAAGATCATATATTATTGAGACTTTGTAGTCAAGGTATATCTAATGCTGACTGTACTTAATTAGTTCAAGAGTATTTTGAATTCGTTACTACTATTTGAAAAAGGTGGCTGGGACAGACTGAATGCGAAAGGCGGAGGATCGGAGAAAATGGCGCACATTGGGAGAGGCCTATGTCCAGCAGTGGACTGCAGCGGGCTGATTGATTGATTGATTGATTGATTTGGCATTCGTTACAAACTGCATTGGTTTTCTGTAATTTCTTATGCATCTTTTTGTCTTTGTGTGTGATAAAATAAAAATAAAATATTAGCAGTTATTTAAATTATCATAGTAAAAGTTGTAATTTTTAGAGCAACATTTTCTCATTTTTAGCTGAAATGTCAAAATATGGATAAAAATATCTTTAGGTCGCAGTTTTTTAGTATTATTATATCAACATCGATTCATACATTATTTCTAATATTAAACTTCAGCCATAATTCGCATATCAGTTAGAACGAATTAGTAGACTTTACAGGAGATAACACGAGCTGGACATATGAAATAGGCTTAACAATTCTGCTATGCTGAAAGTTATTAGTGGAAATAGTTGTCCTGAATTTAAAAGTTCTCATAATACAAAGATAACTGTGCACAAGACAACTCTGTGAACATTTGTGTAACTTGTTAGTAATTGTAACTATTACTAAGTATTTTGCTTAGAATACAGTAAAAGAAAAGTTATTTAGTAACTTTTCTTTTAGTTACTGGTTAAAGAAGATTATAATTTGTCATTTTTCAGGTTTGGCCTTGATTGCAGTCTGGAGTTAATGTTTCTTGGTACACAGCGTCATCACAGACACAACAGGCTCGGTACATTACTGTGTAAAACTTCCATAGAGCTAGCGAAGAGATTAAAAGACGGTCCAGTTTCCGTAATGACAGTCAAAGATTTTGGTCCAAAATATTCATTTATACCAGAAAGGAAACCTGTGGACAAGATTCCACAGTTCTGCCAAGCTCTGTGGACTGCAGAGCCTACGCAGAAGATTGGGAAGGCATTAGGTTTTACCGTCTATCTGCGTATTCCATTATCAGAATTTTCGTTTGATGGTAAAACCTATTCCGAACGGATAGGAGCTGACGTGAGCTGTGAAGCTGCCGCTATTAGGTGGTAAAATGTAAAAGATATTGCTTAATTATGTAGTTAAATTTTGAAAAAATAAATATATTAAAATGGAACTGGTGATCTATATTTTTTGTTTTTATTTAAAATTACGTTTTTATCGGGGCAGGTGGATAACTTGTAGAGATAAAAGGAAGAAAAATGTAATAGTGTCCCTCTTTCCTGAGACTTTGCTTTAGCTTACCATCAGGCGAAATCAAGTTGGCGTGTCATAGATAGATTACAAGATGAAGTTTTTATTAATGAAAAAAGTGAAGTCCACAGTTGAAATTGAATTTAGGTTTGAACTTCAAACCTTAGGAATATCGCTCACCGAGTGTCTGGCGTGGGAGACGCCGAGACGGGAGCTTGTGGCGGCACTGGGAGTGAGAGTTCTCACGCACTCCACCTTGCTCGCGGCGATGGTCCGCTGCGCGGATGCGTGTGTGGCCGGCGCACATAGGAGTATTTGCATCTAAAATACGGTCAAAAGTCGAAATTACGAAGTTAAATAAAAACTTGTTAAAGCCACGCATTTTTACAGCCTAAAAACCCATCCACTTAAAAAGGGTCACATTTGTAACTCAGGTAGTCGCCCCGTCCTGCACAAGCAGTCGGAACCCAGTCGTTGTCTAAACCGCATGTCTTTTGTTCTCAGCGTTTGCATTTTTAACTGCATTGAAGTTTGAATTGTACGTTTGGTGTGATAAATAGTGAAAAAAAACATTGTGACTCCATAAATCGTACAAAATATTTAATTATTATGTTGAAGTAATCTACGTACCTTGTGCTTCCATAAGCACAAGGTACGTAGATTACTTCAACATAATAATTAAATATTTTGTATATCATTTAAGTGTTTAAAAAAAATAGAAAGATGAAGTGAAAATTAGAAATAAACTGTGTAAAATATTTTATTCAATAGTGTTTTTGTTTATTTGTCAAGGCTTGTCAAACGTTTATATTACTATTAATATGTTGTCTAGTATATGTTTTAGTAAATACGATAAAAATTTGCCGCGCCTCCGCACGCCATTTTTATTTTCAACTATTTTAAGATGATAGAGTAAAATGTCGGTATATTTGACTTTATGTTGTTTTATTTTTTATTTTCAGATAATTTAGAATCAACTATAAGTTTTACCAGAAGAGCTTTGTACGACATCATATGTGACTGAAAAGGAAAGAAAATTGAAGAAAAGTTGGAGTTTTTGGGAACGAAATTAGTTGAAATAACTCAATGCCCTGATGATAAAAAAATTATCTTGGATCGTACTTTGAGATTTTATAAGACTGAATTTAAATAAAAATGGGTTGCAGCAAGTCGCAAAGAAGAGCGTTTTTTACGTTATAACGACAAATTGCTGAAATCAACTATACAGTTGCAGAAATTTAGTGCAAAGGCTATGTACAAACCGGGTCGGCCAACAAAATCTTTTGAAAACTTATGTGAGCGTAGTAAACGACGAAAAACTAGTGAGATACGGAAGCAAATACCTGCTGGAGAACTAATATATGCAGCTGGAGTCAGTCAACGCAATATAGGAAATACTGATGCTTCAGTAATGATAAAAGAAATCATGGAAACGCCAACAAGAGCGTCGAAAGTTCGTAAATCTTACACTTTATTCCAAAGCCAAATAAGTGTAAAAAAAGCACACTCCACAAGAGGCACTGTAAATTTTTGTTGAAGGTGACTTCACAAGAAGGCAATGGGAAATCCTTTATAATGCCGATAAGAGTATCTATCCATGTTACTCATTAATACAAAAGGCAAAAAAGGATTGTTACCCCAAGGAAGAAACAATACCCGTCACTGAAACTTGTATGGAAATCCAACTGCAAGGATTACTAGACCACACAGCATCTCGCCTGTACAAATACCTTGCAGAAGTGATAGAAACGTGTACATCGGAGGAGGCGGTTGAGGCCCGAAATAGAAACTTTAGACAGTAAAGGCTCGACTTTTCTAGAAAATTTTCTAGAGAAGACTGCAACAAAGATATTGTTAACAGATTGTTATTAAGTTCCGATCCGTATTTAAGCTCAATACGGCCAAAACCACAATTCAAGAGAAAGAGTTTTTCAAAAGAGGCGCTTGAGCTAATGGTCGCAATTGCGCTGCCATCTTTACCATCAACGACAACCGAACAAAATACCCGTTACGAAAATATGGATGAAGATGATGAAGAGGAAATGGACAATTAAGATTATTTTATGAACTTAAGTTAATAAAACGTGTTTTTTACTATGATTGTACTTTATAATGTCATTAAAGGTTATATTAAAACATTTTACCATATTTTATTGTTAAATAAGCCACTAAATAATTTTGACCGGATTTAACATGGAAATACTCCTATGTGCGGCGCCTCCTTCTGCGAGCAAGTAATGCTCGTGAAGGAGGAGGCGGGGCGGGAGCGGCAGCGGGAGCGACGAAGGATCGCAAGCCAAGCTGCCCGCGTACGAAGGCAACTCGGGCGTCGGAGGTCGATGAACGACCTCCGCCCCCCATGAGCGCCGGCTTGAGGATGACAGGTGGAGCCGCCTGTCACCCTGGCAGGTCTGGCGGCGCGCCTGGCGCGCCTCCCCGTTTTCCGGGAACGAGTTGGGGACTCTGTAGTCCCCACACACCCGAAGAGAGGGCCAGATCGTGAGAGATAGCCCTGGGTCGGCCGGGGTGCGAGGGTTATGCCTGTCAACCTCACCTTCGGCAACCAAAGCGACCCACAGGCGGCGTGCGTTTTAGTCGGTTCGAGTCCGACATAACCTCCTCCACCGGCTCCGGTGGGGAGGTATCCGTGGGGATTTTGCGCAAGCAAAAAAAAAAACCTTAAGAATATCTAATACATAAGATTACTTAAGTTGACAAAAGTTCAATTTGAGATATTTGACAATTTTTTCATATGCATTCAGATGCATTGCATATTCCTAAAGATTGAAGAACATACAATATTTATAAAATGTTTTTCCAGTCACAACTATGAGTAAAAGGCGCGGCTCTGCCCACATGCAATTCTGATTCTGGCCCCACAATCCATAGCGACCTATTACATCGATAGAAAGTAGTGTTATTCCAGATTATAATCTATTCTTGTACCAAATTTCATCCAGATCCGCTCAGCTATTGAAGCGTAATTGAGTAATAAACATCCAAACATCTTCATAAACTTTCACATGTGTCATATTATAATAGTAGGGTTTGAACTTACCGTGGCTAATAAATGAAAATCATTACGAATAGTCTGTACCTACGTAGTTATCATAGTGACGAGCTCGCTTCAGTTAGATAGCCCGACATTTCTAATTGCATCGTCCAACTTCTCCCCAAATTGGTTCTAGTTAATTGATTTGAATTCGGCATTTAGTTCGTAGCCTTGTCGCCTTGTGTCGCACTGTCGCACCACGATTAATCTATTAGTGTGCGATTGTCAAGTTAGTCATTTACATATTACAGATTATCATAATGGACTTGGTAGAGATTTAGCACGAGATAGTATGGAACTATTGGAATTTGCATAATGAAAATGTCTAATAACTGTTCCCCGCGGCTCAGCACGAGTGGATGTTAGTTATCGCAACAAAATCTACCCTATGTCCTATCGCAAAGTCTAATCAACCTCTATACTAAATTTCATCGAAATCAGTTCCGCAGTTTAGGTGTTAAAACGTACTGTACAGACAGACGGACTGACGGAATTGATTTTCCTTCCCGGAACCTCTCCACTACACTTAAACATCATGGTATGGTATTAAAGTTCAAATTTACTTATAAGTATAATTACGAATCTTTTGTGTGGGAGTACACAAAAGTGTTGTTTTCAGGCTTTTTAGACAATTTTTTTCTCTCCGTAAGAGCCATCTTTGTGCTTCAAGGAATATTCTAAAAAAATAATTAGCGAAATTGGTTCAGCTGCTCTTTAGATTTGCGCTTAACAATACATTAAGCGATTCATTTTTATATCATAGATGCTACCTATAAGGAATTCTAAAACTAATTATATTTTACCTTGAAATACAAAAAAAAAGAAACTGTTAATCAGACATAACTGGAGAGTGTTTGTGTTGTCAGTGTGAAAACCAAAAGCTTTGTCCTGCTTTATCTTTTACACTGACGGATGGCACAGAAACTCTTTGTGCTAACAGGGTTAGCAGCGCGAGTTACAGGGTTGACTCACTTGGTTTTGCACACGTCCATAGGTCACGGTAACCACTTTCCATAAGGTGGGCCGTGTGTCTGCCACCTAAGTGGTATAATAAATACATTAATAAAAAGTTCTTTCAAAAATTATTTTGAAAAAACTTTTGCATAAAAAGAACGTGAACTTAGAATTAGGAGTTAGAATAAGGATGTGTGTATTTATCTCAGGTTTATAAGTGCCCGGTTAGTGGCAATAGGCTCGGCAACTATTACATTGGGACCTAAACTTAAACTGGCGAAATGTAAGTGCTAGCACCTCTGCTTATCCCTTCGGGGATATAGGCGTGAGTTTATGTTATGTTATTACACATATAAGATGAAAAATCTTTATAAATTCATTACACACAAGAATGTGATGAATTTATAAAGATTTTTCATTGTGACGAATTTTCGTTGTGGCTTGTTTTTAATAACCCAAGTAAGTAGTATATAGCAATATAGTTGTAGTATAATATAAATAGGTAAAAATATAGTAATAAGGAAATTATATAATTGGGAATACCTTTCAAATTATAATAAATCGATCGCAGCAACTGCTAAAATTAAATAAGTGGTGTCTTTATGTTAATGCAAAAACAATACGATGGTAAAATAAAAATTTCAATCTTACCTAGCTACAGTCAACGTTTTATATTTTATATCTGCAAGATAAACTACATTTGGTTGGCTAGATAATAGACATTCATATTTAAACTGAGACCTTATTTCATCCCTCAATGAGTCAGAAAATGATCAAAAGTAAGCACAATACCCTTTTACCTAAGTTTATTTTATATTAAGTGGCTCCCTTCCTTGGTAACACATGGTTCTACCTGTAACACAATTTATATAGGTCCTTTTGTTTTTTATACGGTACATCTTTTTTGATCTTAATTGGGCTCAGAAAGTACCGGGTCAATAAAATAAGTTGATGTATATAATTATTATATATATATATACCTACTAGGTATAATTATGTACATCTGACTACTTTCCCTAATGGTATGTCAAGTATGATCATACTTACATAGTGATGTGAATACATAGTCATTTGATGATGGACATCTTACTGTGAGATGATTATTGAGTTCAAGTGACAACATTGTCACGTACAATGGTGTCCACACAACATAAAATTAAATGGGAATGTAAAGCGATTCCCGTGATCAAACCCACCGTGATCAGTAACAATGAATAATATGAAATCTTATGTGAAATTAGTATAGTATTTTAATTCTAATTGCTTTTGGAGCAAATACCGAATAAGAGGATCTACCGAGTATAGGACCTCCCAACTGGCGATTACATCCAACTAACAGCAATCACATTTATTACTGGTGTTATCTAAAACAGCTTATAATAAAATAAGCAACATAATACTAACATTCCGATTTTCTTCCTCTTAGCGGTAAATCTGTCATATCCGAAGTTTTCACCTCGGAGTCTTCGATATTTTCCCTGAAGCGACTTCTATCTGACTTCCACAACCCAAAGGCGATATCGAAGTATTGCAGCTAGACCAGTTGTTTCACTTTTTAAGGGTCCAACTACCCATAACAACAGCCATAGGATGTTGGTATGGCAACCAGCACGTGCTTGTGCGTTAATGTGCTCTCCGAGCCTCTTGCAAAGTGGCCGCGTTCACTATCGCCACGCCACAGGGGCTCTCTAACATTCAGATCTATGATTGTCAATGTAACACGAAATAACAATGAAAATAAATAATAAGAGGTCATTGGAATTCACGATGGTACTCGACATTAGTCTTTGTTAGTTTTAACTAGTGCACTATCAACGGACTGCACCGTGAGTTTTATTGTTTTCATAAACATCATTGTCATACGTCCAAAGGAACCAGAACCTGAGATCCTCTTATTGTCTTATTCTTAGAGTATTGATTATCTTCGAAGAATCTAGTCTTCTTTTATCCAATAGCTTTATCGACCTACAAAGGTCCAATAAGCCACAAACAACATTGGTATTCGAGTGAGACAATAATATCCGTGTTTACTAAAGCACATTTAAGCGATCTCGACGGATCCTCAGTTCGGAATCGCTTTGCATAGCACTTGAAATTCAAATGGTGCAGTTCATATTGAGCCTCCCCCTGTCTAAGTGCCCAGTTGCCATGGAAACCGTGCAATACTACCTCCAGATACAGTTACAGTTACAGTTGTAATTTGAAGCTGTGTACTTTGTAGGAATTCTTAATGCACCTGTCGTAGATTTATGGCTGTGTTTTCTATTTGTGAAGGTGTTGAAATCTGTCTTACTTTATTAAAGAAAACCATTTACTTGCCACCATTTATTATTCTCTTTATTTATTATTCTCTCAGAGACGTTTCTTGTTATATTTGAATCCCTTTTTCTTTTGTTTAGACTTTGGAGTTAGAAATGTACAGTCACCGTCAAGAGTAACTTAATACCGTCAAATTTGCAAACGATTAGAAATAAATAACATATCTTCACAGGTTTTAATACTAAAATTGGAATATATCACATACCAAGTTATTGACTATTTAGAGTCGCTTCTGAGGGCGACTGAATCATCTTATGCAGAATACTACAACTGTCGTGTAGTAAACAGCGGTATAACTATATGGAACTTTAACCATGCAAATAGTCGTTTCCAATACCCTGCGCTTAAGTCGCCGGAATCGTATTGTTACAACGTCGTCGTTAGCCTTACATGCGGGCTCTTAGTCTTAGATCAAGCTTTTTGATTTACCTAAATATTGACTTCAGAAATAATCATTGATCCCTCATTTATTTGAGATTAAATTTTAGATCATCGTTGTACAAATCTAATAACAATAATACATTAATTTCAGAAATAACTACTCTGTATTTAACGATACATTGCCCTCGAAATTTGTTCAGTCAAAGTGAGAATGTAGGTTCACAAAATTATTTTTAAAATCATCGCCCAAAAATTCACTCAAAAGCGCCCAAACGCAGCATAAAAAGAATTTCTACGAGGTAAAGTATTTTAACCCATATCCGTGTTGTATAAAATAATTTAAACTACCTCTATTCCATTAAAAGCCACTAGAACTACTCTGCGAATGTTCAAAATTATTATCTCTGTTTCGCAAAAAGGACAGGTAAACTTTGATATAAAAAATATACGCCGAATGTATGTTATGGACAGGAATGTTAGGCAGACGCTTTTCAAATCTTTTTTTCTTATTGGGTTTACTGCTTATTTTATGGATAAATAACTGCATGGTCGACTGTGGATTTTCAAATATAAAATTTTTTGCTCCCAGCTCTGAATACACTGAATTGAAATTTGTTTCAACAATATACTATTTGCTATATTCTTCTTCATAATTTGATTCGTGTTTAGAAAACACTTGGGTGTTTTAGTTAATATGAGTATGTGAATATGTATGTGTGTGTGTGGTTGAGATACTCTGTGTGTGTATTGTTTGGTAACTTAAGACTTACAGCAGAACAGACAGAAGATTCTTAGCTTCCTCTTAAGTTAAAGATAAAAGCCTATTTGTCACTTTTTTCCTACATTCAATTTTGGTCAATCAGCCAATTTCCATTTTTCTATATATAAGAAGGTAATTAGAATGTTATTATGATAACTCAGCTAAGTTAGAAGCTCAAGTTAGATCTTCAATCGTAACTTAAAATGATTGTGATGATACAATAGTAAAAGTACAAATCATAGTGGCACTTCACAGAACGCTGTGACCTATTTGGTAAAGTTGTCGAGACGAGCTAGCACATTAATTTTGTTGCGATCGTGACCCTACATGTGTCACTTTAAACATGGTAAGGACACGAAACGTCGGGTACCCCATGAAATTTGCCTTTTACGAGCTTCTCGTAAAGTAAATATCACTGACGTTTTCCAAAAAAGACGTCCAAAGCGTAAATGCGTGCTTATTAAACCACTTTATTGACTTATTTAGGTTTACGTCTAAATTTATTTTTGTGTATTTTTTATGTTATTCGCTTGGGGGTACCTCTTTATGTAATGCTGTGTCATAATAAAATACGAAGTCGTATAGTATTATTGACTAAAGGGCTGGGTTATGTGTTTTACTAAAGTCACGTGCTAGCGTATCTTATCTTATAATAAAATAAAACACTCATCTGTTGGATCTAAATGTCAATTGTAGAATAACATCTTGAATGATAAAATATATAATAAAATACGTATATAATTTAACTTGACTTTTTTGATGATTTTGACAAATCGAAACCTTTGACTTAACAGTTGCACGCTTTATCGCTACGCCACAGGAGTCGTCTTTATAGAACTTTACAATTTAATTAATCCTATATGAGGCTTGTGAAGGAAAACCACAAAAATATGTTTCTAAGACTCCATGTACAGTTTTTACTCCTACACCACGTCATTATAATAAAATATAGTCGCCTATTCAGCAGAGTAGCCACATCGCCACTACCGTCTTCACGCTAGCCCCAACGTATCTTTGACGCATCCGCTTTTGACAAGTTTGACATGATATATATCGTTGCTGTGACTTGCCGCGAATAATTCTTTAAACCTCTACGTCTTTCCCCTTTTCACCCCACTACGGGAGGTAGTAGAGCGCAATGCAGAAAACTTGATGATAATAAAATCGAGAGTAATTTTGTTATAATATGAGCGTTGAATGAACATGGCGAGACAGGAAGAAGGAGGCCTCGTTAGTTATGTAGCTTGGTACAGCACTAGCTAGCGACACTAAGCCGAACTACTTGGACACGACTACGTCACTACCTATCTTGCATCGTGAAAGTGAAGTTCTCATGCTGGTATAACATTATACAACATCCATACGATGACCGCTGGACCGCCAGACGTGATCACCTTGCTTGATTCGAGGATCCTCAATTTCAGTTGGGGGGATATTACGATTCACTACAGTTGTATAATTATTTTTCTTTGCTTCTGGTCATAATTCTGTATACTGTACCCATTGAGCATATCTCAAATCTTTGGGTGACCGGTAGCGAATGCCTGAGAGATTAAGTCTGCCTAAGTAGGTATGTAGGTATCAGTGTGGTGACGAAGAAAGAATACAAGTATCACCACCCCATCTCATCTGAAGGTTGTCGTAAGAGGCGACTAACGGAAAAGTACGCAGATGATATCACTGCGAGAGAAGAAATTCTTGAAATAAAACCCTGTACCAACCCCTCTGGCCAGCATGGAAACAGTAGGCCAAAGCCTCCCAATATTGGGAGAGGTCTAGTCCAGCAGTGGCCCGCGATAGGCTAACTGATTGAAGTAAGTATGTGCATAAAGTCTAAAGCATAAAGTATCAAACAAAAACAAATGATATAAAAATCCAAACTCTAACGAAGTTTAACAATAATTTATAAATAAGGAGGTAGGACATGGCGGTATTTCCGCCCGATTGAGCAGTCCGACTGGGGTAGTACCTCCGCCCTACAGAATACCGCGGCTATAATAACTTCGTGTTGTGTTCCCAGCGGTGAGTAGGGTAGCCAGAGCTCACTGGAGAATTTGTGCTGTCAGTGGGAAGACTAAAGGCTTGTCCTGCTTTGTCTTCTACTGACGGCACAGAAACTCTGTACTTACAGGGTTGGCAGCGCGACTGTGACTCCTCTGGTGTTACAGACGTCCATAGGTCACGGTAACCACTTTCCATCAGGTGGGCCGTGTGCTTGTCTGCCAACTAAGTGGTATAATAAAAAAAAGAATCTTCAAAATATTAAGTTTCTTTATTTTGAGTATATGAAAATCTCTTTTTTCCTCAAAACAAAATCAAACACAGTCTGGTCTGATACAGGTAGGTAGGATACTAAATCAAACATTCAATTCTGTACCGTATTCAATTTGGGATAATCTACCGAGATATTTTTACACGTTGTTTATTTTATTCCTTTCTTAAAAGGTTCAAACAAAACATATTTCTAACAACCGCTCAACGTTTTCCTTCGTAAATAAAAACTATCGGGAAAGGAATAAATAAACATTTCTTTTATGCGTCCCCAAGCTGGTTAAATAAAAGAACGCAACTTTTTTCCAATAGGATGTAAATAACCTTCCCATCTGACAACCTCAAGGGCTTGAAAGCAATCTAGGGGTCTACTATTTTTCTTTTGAGAGCAACACAAAGCAATTGTTGGCGGTTATAGCTATGAGTAAGAAATTGGTGTAGCCTCTCAACAGTGTATTGAATTGAGTTTTTTTGCTATTCATTATGTATGATACGGTAAAAGTCACAGATACATATGTATAATATAATCTTGATACTTTTGATGTTTCTACTCGTAGATATGACGGTCTTATGTAAAACGTTGAGCCCTATGAAATGTAAACTTTTAGATCGATGTATAAGAGGCTATTTCTATTCTGTTGTTGAGTTATAAAGTTAGGGCTCTAGTTTTTTTCTTAGTAAGTTGTCTATTAATTATTCTCTATAGTTAATTGAATGAATAAGATATTTGCTGAGGATCAGTCGACTTGAATATTACCTACGTAGCTAGCAATAATGAGTTTATTTGTTGTAAAATGACGCAGATTGTATTTCATTCGTATAGCTAAAAAGTCTGAGCTAAATTACTTTTAAACATAAGCGATAATGGCCATATTGTGTTACATAAGTTCCAGTCAATTACAATATGAATAATTTAGTCACTATACGGGTGTTACTGCAAATTGTATTTTGTCACGTTAAGTTAGAGAAGATTTTACTAACTCCAACATCCTCACGAACATTATGACGTAGATTTCCTTCTGTATTTTTCATCACTATTGAAATAAGATAACAAGATTATAAAAATCCTTTGTGACCAATCTAGACAACTATTCTTCAATCAAGCACCAAAATCTGTTGCGTCTAAAGTTTGCACTATCGTTATCAGAGTTCACTGTCTTACTTGTCTTCTTTTAATTGTATTTTGTCTTTTACTAGAGAAATTGTCGTCTAAACTCCTCACCCCAAAAGAATAACCTGAGCCAGGGTACCGTACGTCACTCAGCAGGTGCACTTTTGCAGTTGAACTTGACTTGCTCCCCGAAAATAATAGTGGGGCCTTCATACGCCCATAACCGTTAACTTGAAGTTGTAGTTCACGGCCCACCTAATAGTAAACAATTACTTTCTATTTATTCTTTAAGCCCTGGCAACATCAGGTATCATTATTTGCTGTTAAAATTAATGCATACGTATATAAATTAAGTATTTTTTTAATGAGAAGACAGCAAGTCAACAATATAAACAATTTTAAAAGAGTTATTGGAAGAACACTTGTTATGTTTTTAAAACCGGGAAAGTTGACGTTGCGTAAAATTGACTTGATTAACTCCCTAGTGCCTTATTATTTATCATAAAAGAGATTCTTACTGGTCTTTGAATGTCCGCGTCCGTTTTGAACTTAATTATATGCAGATGTCTTTATTACTTATAATTTTGATATCAGAAATGTAGCGGAGATAAGAATGCCACAATGAATGTGTAGTGTGACGAGTAAGGAGAAATGAATAGTTATATTAGAGGAAATCTGAAAGCTAAATCAATGAATGAAAAATTGAGAAGCGAGCAACTACAGTGGTATAGATAATGTTGTAACCGGGGACGAGTTGGGGACTCTGTAGTCGAACACACCCGAAGAGAGGGCCAGATCGTGAGAGATGGCTCTGAGTCGGCTGGGGTGCGAGGGATATGCCTGTCAACCTCGCCTTCGGCAACCAAAACGACCCACAGGCGGCGTGCGTTTTAGTCGGTTCGAGTCCGACATAACCTCCTCCACGGGCTCCGGCGGGGAGGTATCCGTGTGGATTTTGCGCACGTAAAAAAAAAGAAAGATCAAAGTATGGATGTCGGCTATCGCGAACAATAAGTGTCCTTTCCCAAACTCTAGTCTACATGTACCAATTTTCATCAAAATCCAATGTGTGGTTTTGTTGTAGGTTACTTTCGCATTTTGATTCGAAACAACTCTAGACTTAGGCTGGACTTGAACTATTGTTTAAGTCTCTGAAAGACTTTAATGCAATTTTAACTAATACCTGTTTACCGCGGTAGCCTAGTGGTATGGGTCATTACCTGATTGCTGAGACGAGGTCTCGAGTTCAATCCCAAGTTTTATCATGGCACACACCAATGACTTTTCGATGCTTTTCGAAGTTATGTGTGTATTTATCGCAGGTTTATAAGTGCCCGGTTAATGGCAGAAGGCTCGTCTACTATTACATTGGTACCTAAACATAAATTGGCGAAATGTGGGTGCTAGCACCTCTGCCTACCCCTTCGGGGATATAGGGGTGAGTTTATGTTATGACTATGTTTTGTTACGTGTTTACGAAGTAGGGCTTAAAACTTTGTGGTAGGTTTATCCCATATTAATAAACACTGACGGCCTATACTGATACTACTTATCGATACCTTTTCAAATAAAATCACCCTAACCCGTAAATGCGATTCAAGCTAAGCGCTTTAACCCCCCACCCGCTAATGCATAGCCCGGCCATTTTTCAAGACAGCCGGTCGATGCGGCCCAAACATCAGTAAATCGCTATAAAGTACCCCACGGGTACTTCGTTGAATATAAAGCTACTTATTCGGTGAAAACTGTTATTTATGTATTTGAGGGTTGATCCAGGATTAAGAGGTCAAGCCAATGAAACAAGAATGTGTTTATGTGAATTTGGGTAATTTTGTTTAGAAATAAAATGCGGACATTTGAAATTTATTAACCGTAAAATACGTCTACTTTTCTTTTTTCATTAGCTGAAGATGAGAGATTAGCTTTTGAGGAGTGATGTTTCTCAGACTTTGAAATATTGGTACTAAAAAGTGTATTTTTATCACTTAAAGTAATTGGACCTTTTCCGTGATATTCCTAGCAGTTATAGTTTGCTTATTTCTATATATTTCTTTATATACCAATGAACTTCTTGTCGTATTTATGGCTTCTATACTTTCATATCAATCTACAAAGTTGTGTGTTGAAAGTACTATAAAACCTACTTCAGCGGTTTCTTTGTCAAGTTAAAATTTCGAGCTCCGTGGATTACTCATGAAAAAGTTAATAACCGACCTCTGTCTTACTTTCATATCTACAAAAATATAATTATAAACGTAAGTGTATAGATAAAACACTTTTAACAAACCGTCTGCCTTAGCTTGACGAAGGTAACTTATTTCAACGTAACGTTAAATTCGCTTTTTGTAGGTCAAACCTGTAAAACACAAATACATAATTAATCCGCAAAAAAGCTGTTTATACCACTGCCCGAATAATTCATTAATGTAAAACTTTTTTCTTGTTTACCATGTAAACTGAGCAGTTTTTACCATTTGATTTAAGTGCAGCCTAAAATTTTGATTATTAATTTATTTTTGGAAAGACTCTCTGCTTGGTGGGGCGATATGATTGAAATAAATTGTGCGAAACTTTAAAATGAACGTCGAAAGATGACCCTGTACTGTTAGTTACTATACGTAGCAGACGACTATGAAAAATATAAGAACTTTGGACTAAAGAATGAGAATAAAGGAGGACTCTCGAGAAGTTCTAGAAAAAGTCAATCTGTGCAGAAAAATAACCGTTCTGATTTTTAAATACGACAATAAGGATTTGAACCGTGTGCCGTAGCGGTAGAATGTTCGATTGCTACGCAGGGGGCGCGGGTTGTGATCCCGCTCAGTGCAAATATTTGTATGCATGAATATGTAAGTTTGCATTAGTCTGGATGTTTCTATATATAATATGTATGTTTTTACAAAAAAATGTATCTAAGTCTAGATATCATAACACAAGCTAGTTAAGTTATGCTTACCATGGGTCTAAATAGCGTTGTGTAGAATGATGTAGAATAATAGACAGTACCATTGATGGTACTGTGATGATACAGCTCAAAATTGCGAGAATACCCTAACATTTAAGTATTCTTCTTCTTGTTCTTCATCCCAGCGTTAATCCCAGTCGCATCCGAAGCTTCACCTTGGATTCCTGGGTTCACTTTTTCTACTTTAATTTTGTCTAACATTTAAGTCTATCGGGTATTTAATTAAAGATGGTATTAATAGTTGTATGCGTCATGAAAAGATGTAGGAACAAAAAGAAAACATTTAACGTAAGGTTAAAAATTAACATTGTTAGCCTTTGTTTTATAGTATTACTACTTATTATGTTATTGGCACGTTTCAGCTAAACGTGACTCAAATTATTCATTTTAGTTATTACAATACAAACTAGAACTTTACAAACTACATTTTAGTCTTTTTGTCAGTTCAAGGCTAAGAACAACATTTTACGAGGCAATTATTTCCAAAGTTTCTAGTATATTTTAATCACGTCTTTAAATGTGTTTAGAATATTCAATTATTCCTACTTATCTTAGTGCCACATGTAGTAGAATTTGGACCACCCCATCTCTTCCCAAACAGTGTCGTACAACGCGTTTAACATTAGACAGATATATACAGCCCAGACTTGATTTGAAGATATGGTATGGCTTGAGTCAACAATAGTGCCCGGAAGACGGCAATAGGCTCACCCACTATTACGTGGGACCGAATTCAATGATTGGTGAAATGTGGGTATTAATTCACCTCTGCGTAACCATCCGGGGATAATGGCCTGATTATATATATATATATATATGTATGTATGTATCTTAGAGTATGGGGCTCCCTTAGAATTTCGGGGCCACGTTAATGTCAATTGCAAACCGGTATACCTACTTATTGACTCTGCACGAGACGGATGAGATTCTGGCACAGTTTTTTCTCTCGGAGTTGGAAATTAAGATGGCAGTCGCCCCCATGAAAGCCGTAGAAGTCATACTACAAGCAAGAGAAGGATTGAGTGGCAACCAGGTTTAATGAAAGCATCGGATGATAGTTAACAACAATGATGATTGTAAGTGAGACATGAAGTCAGATGGGGCCCAAAGGTAGGGAGTCTTATGGGACTGGGACCGCGGTCCCAGATTCCTCTTATGAAATTAATGATTATTTTTGTGTGAGTATTTACAGACCATGAATAAACGAACCCCATCTGAACTCACAAATCAATTGCCATCATCATCTCAGCGTTGTTGTTCTATTGTTGGAACTTTCGAGTACTTACCTATGTCATTCATCAATATATCCCTAACTTGTTTAAATACAGACGAATATAATTACAGCGGTTCTCGTATACCGACCGACCTCTTTTCTGTTTTTTAAATTCATTTACCGAAAAAATAATACCATTTGTCTATGGAAACAACAGATGATCGATATTTTGTCATATCAATCAACTAGCCCATCGCAGTCCACAGTTGGACTAGGCCTCTCCCAATGTTGGGAGGCTTTGGCCTACTGTTTCCACTCTGGCCAGACGGGTTGGTATAGGGTTTTATTTCGAGTTTTCCTTCTCTCGCTCGATATGGTTTGCGTATGTTTCCATAAATAATTGATAATTTTACGTAAATATTTAATTACCCGTTCCCTTATGGAACAACTATTACAAGATTTCTACAATATAACTAGTTATACTCGTATTTATTGCTAAAGTATTAACTGCTAAACCGATATTGATCGGCGCTTATAAACTCCCGGGAAGTATAAACTATTTGTGTACATACTTCGTACATAGTTTAGTTCAACTTGATGTGAACTGGAATTTCGTTGTTCAGTAGATTAATCGTGCGATCATGAAATTGATTTAGGTTAGTATTAATTAGAACATTACCTACTATTAGATTTTGGGGATCATACAAATTATTTCTTCTCTGCATGACATGGTTTTTTTCTACTAGATGCTACTTTCAGTATTCACTTTATTTCCATTTAAGTGTATAGGTGCTCTCACTTATATGTATAAGAGTGAGGAAATAAATTATGGTAAGTGACATTTAATCTAACACTTAAGTAGTTGATGTTATTGTTTCATTGGCGGTGTTTCAATTGTCACATCGAGCTGGCTGATAAAATTGTAATTCCTCATTAAAAAAAAAAACCGTGCGCATTGTGTGGTTTTCCCAAGCACCTACAATATGGGGTACTTTAAAGAGGGGCTTTAGAAAGTTTCTTCAGGTTCGGCAGCACGAGTGTAACGCTCCTGGTGTTGCACACGTCCATAGGCCATGTTAACCACTTCCCATCAGGTAGGTCGTGTGCCTGTCTGCCACCTAAGTGGTATAAAAAGAACCTTAAAATTGATATTTTTAAATACCTACTGGGTGGCGCAAAAGTAAAGACCCTATTTGGTTCGGCTATAACATTTTTTCTAAATTAGAAAACTATATTTAGGTTTTTTTAAATGTATATTTGTACCATTAAATTTCGTACCATTAGGATTTAAAGATGATGTCTTTTAAATGGTGACCTCCAGAGTTGATACACATTTGAGCCCTATTTATGACATTTTGCATAACTTGCCGTGACACTTCCTGCGATATGTTCGTTATTTCTTGACGAATGTTTTCTTTTAGAGCTGCGAGAGTCTGTGGCTTGTTCACATACACCCGAGATTTCAAAAAACCCCAAAGAAAGAAGTCTGGACTGGTCAGATCGGGTGATCTTGCAGGCCAAGGCAAATCGCCAAAACGAGAGATAACTCGGCCTGGAAAAGCGTCCCTCACTAAGTCCATAGTGTCGCGCGCTGTGTGTGCCGTAGCGCCGTCTTGTTGAAACCAGATGTGCTCCAGCCCCAATTCGTCCAAACTGGGTATCAAAAACTCACGTAACATGGTTCTGTAGCGTTCTCCAGTGACAGTTATCGCATTGCCTCCAGCGTCTTCGAAAAAATAGGGTCCGATCACTCTGTCAACACAGATGCCACACCATACAGTAACTTTTAGTGGGTGTAGAGGTGTTTCTTGAATAATGCGCGGATTATCAGTGCCCCAGAACCGAGTATTCTGCTTATTGACATGCCCTGAGAGATGGAAATGCGCTTCGTCACTCATAACCAATTTTGAAGGAAAATCATCCTCTTCAAGGTTGAGGTTTATGACGCGCTGGCAGTAATCTAGACGAGCTCGGTGGTCAGCAGGCAGCAGCTGATGAGTCATTTGAGTTTTATACGGGAACATCTTTAAGTCTTTCACCAAAATACGCTGCAGGGTCCGTCTGGAAATGCCCAATTGCGTGGCACGTCGCCTCGTTGATGTTTCTGGACACTCTTCCACATCTTCGCGCACAGCATCGATATTTTCAGCTGAACGGCCTGTTCTTGGTCTCCCAGACTTAGGTCTATCCAATGTTGAGCCAGTTGCTTCAAGGCGTGTGGCAAAGCGTCGAATTGTGCGACCAATCGGTGCCGGACGGTGGGGAAATCGTCGACGAAATTCACGTTGTGTTCTTATCACTGATAAATTATTCCGTAAGAACATTGACACAATTATTCCACGTTCTTGGGGAGTAAAACGGTCCATGTTTATTTTCAGTGTATTTTACATTTGTTCACTACACAATTTTCAACAACAGATTAAAAAATAAGGTCATATAAAAAAAATAAAGGTATTTTCTTTAGTGCCAGTACTTTTGCGCCACCCAGTACATATGAAATCATATTAAATTTAAAAATATAAAAAATAGTGCCGCACCGGTATTCTGAGTTGAAATGAGTTCCTTACAGATTTTTTTAAAGGGTTTGCCTATTTTGTGACCTGTGACTGATTAATGGAATGATAGATCCCAGACTCAAAATACGCATTATAATTATATTCTACTACAATAATTTAAATAGACAATCAAAAGAACTAACACTATGTATCTTTTATCTTATCACATTACTGTGCATTCCAAGGTTGCCTAGAAGAAATCGTTTTCAGCGATAAGCCTATTGTACATTAAACTGTATTTGCCTACATGCTACTTGTACATGTATTAGTGTACAATAAAGTATTATCTATCTATCTATTCATCCATCAATTTAACTTAAGGTATAATTCAACAAAACAATTTAACAGCCATATGGGAAGTTCTAAACCCTCATCATACACTCAAAGAACACTTAAAGTGATATCTACATACAAAGCACCCATAAATAACTTGAAATGCACAATAGTTCCAATCAAGATAGGAATACTCAGAGACTATTCAGTCACGAGTATCAAGAGCCCGATCATATCGCAGGTACCCTAATGATCGCAATTTTGCCATTTCAATCAAATATATAGTAACTTAAGCTTGCTCGCAGCTGTTAACTAGAACGTGGCATCTGATAAATTAAAAGCAGCCATTTAACTAATCAGATAAATTAAATTAAGAACTTGATTAAGTTGGAGTATTCTGAGAGGTTTTAATGAAGATTTGTAGAATTAGACACATTTGTCACTTACATTCTTTTGTTAACTAAAGATGTGTGTTCTAGCTAATTTATAATGTTTTGGAGACATACATGATATGTAGAATTGTATATGTGATTATATTTCATTAAGTTAATCAATTTGTTGTCCGCTTTAGTGGGTTCTATTATCAGTTCAATATACTCTGAACGTGTTGAGATCTACTTTAAATTATTCTTTTCAAAATAAGATTTTAATTCGATATTTATGAGAGTAAACTTTTGAAGCAGAGTTTTATTGTACTTATTTATTTTGTTATATAGCAGATTTTCTAATGTTGTTAATAAAATTATCATTTCCATTATATAAGATAAGATAAAATAAATCTTAATTGTACATCAATAAATTACAGTACATATACAAAACAACATATATTTATTGTAATCCGGGTCACATAATTAAATCTCTCAAACTTAACTTGAGTAAGAGTAAATTTTCATAGTGTACACGGGTTAAAACCTTCGAGCTTATATTCTACTCATAATAATATTCAACCATTGTTCCTTTTAATAAAAAACGCTTATCTTGAAAGCACAGTAAACATTTTAGGGTCACCACAAAACCCTATAAAATAATTCTAGCACTCCATAAATATATGGATAAAATAATTTATGCGCAGGCACGTCACGTGTCAGATACTCATTTTTTCTTATGTACAACCCCAAAGCTGGGCCTTACTTCCTGATCCATGCGTTTTTTTTTTTTTTTTTTTTTTTTTTTTATATAGGACACGCCAACTTGACCTCACCTCGCCTGATGGTAAGCTAAAGGCAAAGTCTCAGGAAAGAGGGTCACCATTACAGACACTAAGTGCTACAATGGTGGCACTCAGCTTGGCGGCCTCATCAGATGCTTTTTCACGCCCCGCTTAAAGGCCCCGGGACTGTAGGAAGAAGGAAACACGTGTGCTGGTAATGAATTCCAGGTCTTGGTGGTGCGGCAAAGAAAAGAGTCTCCGAACCGCTTGGTTCTTGCTCGTATATTCTGCACAGTGTGAGGGTGATATCTAAGGCCTGCACGTGTTGTCCTATGTAGGAAAGGAGATGGTGGGATTAGTTGGAAGAGCTCGTCAGAACACTCACCGTGGTAGAGACGGTAAAATACAGCCAAGGAAGCAATATCTCTACGCATCTGCAAAGGCTCGAGGGTGTTCGTGACCTCAGGGTTCCCAATAATTCGGACCGCGCGTCGCTGCAACCTGTCGAGAGCATCTAGTAGGTATTTCGCGGAGCCATCCCAGAGATGCGAGCAGTATTCCACGCAGGAGCGAATTTGTGTCTTATAGAGAAGACACCGCTGCTCCGGCGTGAAAAAACGTCTCACTTTGTTTAGGAGTCCGAGTTTCCGCGAGGCTGTTTTGATGATGCTCTCGATGTAATTTCTGTTATTCAGTTTGCAGCGAATATCCATGCCTAGGATATAGAGATTGTCCTGCAGTGGAAGTGGCGTGCTCTGAAGAGTGGGAAGGGGAAGGAAAGAAGATACCTTTGCTGTGAACGCACAAGCCTGCGTCTTCTTGGCATTGAACTCGACCATGTTCTCGGAGCCCCATTGAGAAATGTGATTCAAGATCCGGTCCAGTTCAGTATGCGTAGGGGATAATCAACCCTTGACGAAGGGGTGCGTGCCTGAATAATTCAAAATGCTATTTTAAATAGACAGTATATGTTTGTGGATAGCCCCCTTCACTGGTTTCGGTAAACATATTTTATTTACTTGGATGTTGACTTATGTTATGAGTGGGTGTGAATTATTGATTGTTCGGCAGAATTATTGTGCGGAGAGAATATTCAGGATTTATTACAGTACTAAGTTAAGTTGGAAGCACAATATATTACTGCGTTAATGGTGTGCTGGTGGTTATGTTATAATGATATAAGGCAGAAATATGTCCACTCGGTGGTTATATATAATACCCTGACTTGATCTTCTTCGATAGCGATACAGTAAACGGATGGTTTTTATAAATCCATTTTTGGACAGCATAAATAAAGGTATTTGAACTATCATGGTTACTCACATCAGTATCAAAATAAACGGGATATTAACCTTGTTTCATTGTTTTGAGTTTCCGATATTTTGGCGCTGTTGCAAGCACCATGATCACGTAGGAACTAGAGTAGTGGCGGTGAACAGAGAAAAAAAAAGTTTTTGCAATAGCGCCGAAATATCGGAAACTCAAAACAATGAAACATGGTAAATATCTCGTTTATTTTGATACTGATGAGTATAAATAAATACTTATAAAATGAATTTTTATTTAGATGTAGGACTAAATCTTTAAAACGCACAAATAACTGTCTCATGTGGGGATCTATACCATAATAGGTACTTAGTTATACAACGCTAGCAAATTATGTGGTATGTAACTTAGGTAACTACATAATATTATATATATATATAACAGGTTCAAACAGTGTACATCTAATCAGAGTAACTTCGTTCCTTTAAACATTTTCGCACAATGCATTTCTGTTTTACCAAATATTATTTAGAAGTGTGACGTTGCGATTAGATTCAAAGTTTTGCAACTTAAATTTAGATGATTTTGCTCAGATAAACTGCGTAAATCTCACAAAATTTACAAAAACTTTGTGGGTTGATGTTACATCAAGGTTGAAATAATATTATAAAGACGGCTACCATAAAATTTTGGATATATTTTCATATTCAAAAGGCTTAGAATAACTTTGACTTTACATTTACTAATAAAATATTCAAAGTCGTTTTATCGTAGTTATATTTCTTTAAAAAGTTATTACTGAAATTCAAGAAAACTGCACCAGTAAATTATTTAATTCTACTTATGAAAAACTTTTTTATGAAAAGTCGAAGAAAGTTTGGGTTTATAATAGAAACAACTTACCTCTGAGTTACTTAAAGAGGTGAGGTTTTACATAGGACATGTCAGTTAGACTTCACCTCGCCTCATGGTTCGCTGAAGGCAAAGTCTCAGAAAAGAGGGTCACCATTACTTACATATACCATGTCACAATGGTGACACTCAGCTTGACGGCCTCATCATATGCTTTTTCACGCCCTGACTGTAAGAAAAAGGGAACACTTGAGCTGGTAACGAATTCCAGGAGTTAATGGTGCGACAAAGCAAAGAGTCTCCGAACCACTTGGTTCTTAATCGGATTATCACTCGCACACGGTGTCCTGAGTAAGAAAGAGGAGGGTGAGATACTGCCAAGGACGCAACATCTCTACGCATCTGCAAAGGCTGTAGGGTGTTCGTGAACTCAATATTCCCAATAATGCGGACCCCACGTCGCTGCAACCTGTCGAGAGCATCCAGTAAGTACTTTGCTGAGCCATGCCAGAGATGCGATCAGTATTTCACGCAGGGCGTTTTTTTACACTGGATCACGCGATGCTGTTTTGATGATACTCTCGATGCAGTTTTTGATATTCAGGTTGCAGCGAATATCTATACCTAGGATTGTCCTGCAGTGGCAGTGGCGTGCTCTGAAGAGTGGGAAGGGAAAGGAAAGAAGGAAATATACATAATTTATATTAATAGGTGCAGTCACGGAGGTTTGTCCTTCACCTGCAATATAGTCAGTCATCAGCCACGTAGGGTTGACGTCAACCCACCTGCATGTAGTAGCTCGAATTTAGTATTTGACGGAGGTACCTATAAGCCGCCTTGCATATTTTCGCTGAGTGCTGAGTCCGCTCTTTCACGACAAGAATACACATTCCATCATATTATAATCATTGTAATTAACCGGAGTCATGCTTTATGTAGGTTTGAATACTTGCAAATTAAAATAAGTCCATAAAATATTAAATGCCTTCATGCATAAGTCATGATTTTTAAACAAAAATGACAAAGCACCAAACTCAGGACTTTTGTTAACAAAATGACTTTTTCTTTTACAAACAAAAGATCACAATCATTTAAACTCTATAATCACTTTATTTGTAATTGATTCTGCTTATGAATTTAAATATCGGAGAGATCTTCAACGAATTCTTGTATAAATAGGCGGGGTTCCTTTGATTTCTGGCTTTCATTTCAATCTATTGACTCCCCAAAATAAAGGGTGGAATTTTAATCTCGAATTCTTAGCGAACAATCTTTTGGTTTCATTGTGAATCTGCTTTCAGTGGTTTTATTCATATCAGATTTTCATGGTCCCAATCAACATCGTTGATCCTCAATTATATGGTCACGTGCAATTATGGGGACAACTACAAAGGATTAATTTTCTCGTCTTGAAAATTACTATTCTTTTTTTTTTGTTTTCGTCTTCGCTAGAAATGATGAAATATTTTTGAAGTAGATTTTAATTTTTATCCTTATTTATATTTGTAATATTTTGAAGTGGGTTAAATTATATACTCGAGCAGAACGCTTAGAAAATTCAACCTAAAGAGTGATAAAACTTTTCAAATCGGTTGGCTCGGATCCAATATGGAAATCGTAACATCTGGCGTTCAGTGCTTTGGGCCTATTCTTTGACGCGTAATCTGAGTACACGTAAAGCTTCACTGCAATTCCAGTACATCCTGAAATAATGCTCCAATAAATTCAAATATTGTAACTAAGGTGAATTTCAGTTTCTGGAACCGATACTAAAACGTGCCGCGTTGTTCTTGGTAAAGTGCAAACCACTCTATCTCCTGTAGGTGTTGCATAAAACTATTTAAGGCTAAAATAGTTACCAAATCCAGACACTTCAGGAGTATCAGTTTGGGAAATTCTAAAATGTTATAGTGATAATACTTCGCCATGTACTATGAGAAACTGAAAGAACGTTACTGTACAACCCGACCGACTGTGACCATTGTTACACTTTACAGCAGATTAAGGGGAGTTGATCTTAAGAAACCGGATATATACCATATATCATGGCTTTTACCGTAAGGTCTAACTTCGTTACACCTCCCTATTTCGCGTCAATATTCCTAACAGGGCCCTAGGGGGCATCTGCCTGTACCCTTTACGGCAATAAGTATGTAGGTATTTGCATACCACTGTGGCATGTTAATCAGCGAAGTTGTGTGTGTTTGAGTTTTCGTACGCACTGCGGTAGAATGTAGACCCATCTATACATTAATGACTTTTCATAGTTTATTTATGTGCATATATTGTGAAGAACTTGGTGGTCAAATTGGTGCTTATATTTTTTTTCAGGATACAAAAGAAGAAAAACAAATGAATGGAGATATTGTTCTGGAGTGCTGAAAATTAGCACATTTTTAGTTTTTTCGGCATAAAGATACCGCTAGACATTATGTTCATGGACGGTTGCCTTTCATGGGTATCTCTTATTGAAATTTACATCATGATGTTTACAAATTCAAAAAAGTTATAATACCATTTGCAAATAATTATTACATAACGTCATTTTTGATCTGTGATAAAACCATGTACCAGTTTTCAAGACTTACTCCAATTTTCTGAAAACAACAGTGTTCATAAAATTAGGTTCATTATTACTTTATAAGCACATGTTTAGTTATGTTTTTATTAATGTATATATTATAATAGATTGAATTAAACATGGTATATCTAAAGTAGTTAGTCAGTTACATAGTATAGATTAGATCTTAATTCAACTGAACTTTATTGAATACGATTTGTACCAATAAAAATAAAATAATATATAATTATGTATCTCAGTATATTTACATCAAAGTAATCAATGCTTATAAAATAAACAAATAGTTATTTATAATCACTATCGTATAAGTGTATTATTTCTACTTCAATTCAATTCAATTGCCATTTACTATAACGACCAAGTCGACAAATATCTATACAAAGAGAACCTTTGTGACATGACAATTTAGATCTCGCTAATTGAATAATCAAGGAACGTGAGTATTGTATATCTGGGCTTGTTGAATAGGCTTTTCTAATCTTGAGGTATTCGATATGTCACTTAGGACAATTTGTAGGAGACGCTCAGCCAAAATTTGTATTTAGCCTAATCTGAGTAAATATAGGATTATCAGCACTAACTTTTTAACCGGGCACTTGTAATTGATATTGAGACGTAACAAAATGGCTGGCAAACACTCTCTCTCACACACTTATACACACGCACATGCATACACACCCACACACACAAACTTGAACTGTATTAAAATTACATTGGGTTATTAATGTTGTTTTTCTTTTTTGCTTATTTGATTCCAGAGTAATTATTAAATGCATAATCTTTAGCTATTTCCAAATAATATTTACTGGCTAATTCAAGTTGTGTTTATGGTTGCTTGTTAGTATAAGTTTAAGGGAGAAAACTGGTATCTTTAATACAGGCTACTATGTATCCTAGCTAAGGTACCAGTTGCGGACTTTTTATGTATGAAACAAAAATATTGTTGAAAATGTCCAAGCTACTTGCTTACTTGCTTAGCTAATGTTACGGCGTAATCTGGACACTTTGATAGTAGAAACAGTGCACGTCGACATGGGCACAGTTAGATTTTCATTTGTTTTTTTTGCCTCGTTTTAATAATGTTTATTTTATTAACGTAATATTTACTGTAACCTTGCTAAAATGCAGACAGTATCTCTACCTGGTTTAGAAAAAAAGTCATACGACCCGAACATAGCTATACTGATTTTTGTTTGATTTTATAGTCAGGTAACATAAAACAATTTGGTATACCATGTAAGCAAAACTGTTTTGTGTCAATTTTGTGTCAATTCTGTGTCAATAAAGGTTATTATTATTAAATTATTATTATAACTATTATTGTACATGATTGTTTTATTTAGGTATGTATACATGAGTATGTTAACAACGACTTTTTAGAAACTTTCTCCAGATAGCTGGTAAATTCTAAGAGTGGCAAAAGGTCTATGTCCAGTTCCGAAACTACTAACAATTCCCCGTCACCACTAACCTAAACTAAATTTCTAATGTTAGGAGTGTACTCTAAAGTGCATCTAACTCCTTTATAACATAATATCCATATTCTAGTAAACACATTATAAGCTATGCTTAGTTTGGATATACTAAGTAAGCGTTGTGTTTGTCCCGAAATCTTTATTTATTTTAATTTTAATATTATTCATTCATTATAGATTCTTAATCAAACGTTTACACTCATAACACAAATTATATCTCTCATAATAAAGTTGATGTTAGTACGAATGTTATAATATTAACGTTATGGAATAACCATAAAGGACCGCCATTGTTGGTTTACGCACCGTTTCACCGCAACCCATTCGTCCCATCGTTCGTACGTTACTCTCAACAACCCCCTGTAAACAGGTTTATGGCAAACAATTAGAATGTTGAAATTAACCTGAGTTTACTTCAAGTTAAATATTTGCATACAAAGGGTGTTCCAACTTCGTACATTGTTCATTTCATGCGCTTGTACATAATTAAATTTGAAAGCTTTACTTTAATTTTAATAGGCTTACATCAGCACTTTCGAAAGATCACGCTTCTTTATATGTAAGTAGGAAATGAAAACTCTACTGGAAAATTTAAAATGAGGTAAGATATATATTCACTTATACGTTAAAAATGTGAATACAGAATATACTGACCTATAATAGGTACAGTAAGTAAGTGATCTGGTGATCAAATAATAGAGAAACAATGTAAACATATTTGCGAAATACAACACGCTAATACAAGGCAAGATTACTTACAAAGCTGGTGAATACTTTCTACTACTTTCGGTCAAAAAGTTGTTACTATTTATTTGGAATATAAAGAAAAAGTATTTTTTTTTATAAGCCATATTTTTTTTTAAATAAAATAAAATAATATCAATTATTTGAAGCAATCTATAGGCTGGCTTTCATAGGTTTATATGTAAATACTTATCGGTAAGGTCGAGTAGTAAAAAAATATTTATTTTCTTTTTTATATAGCCTTGCTTAAATCGAAGCAGTAATGACTAAAATACAAATTTGGTTTAAATATACAAACTACACTTTATTTAATTAATATCATAATAATATTTTCAAAAAAACAAAATCATTATAAAATATTAACCTAAATGACAACTCCATAATATAATGAGGTCCCCTCTGAAAGCACACCTATTGAGGTGACGGTTGTACAAACAAAACCAGACTCCTTGGAATTGGAATGAAGTCATTTCCGTTTTACTATTTCCGTTTCATTTTCGAGTCACTCCCTAACTTCCGCCTCACGAACCGTAGGTTCTCTGTTCTCATCAAAAATTCTTTATCTTGATGGAAGGGTACTTTGTAATTGCATATTTCTATTTAAAGCTACTCTTGTCCGGAATCATTAAAAATGAAATAAGAATGTCTTGACAGATAGCGTTTGTTGTGTTTCTACCCTCTTTACTTTAGTTAAAATCAGATACAGGAGGCCATAAAATCGCTTAACCCTTTCCATAATACATCACATCAGCTATTAATACGTAATAGGTTCGCAATTGCGTTTCTCCCGAGCTCACAAAAAGGTTTCATCAGCTAAAGGTTGAAAGAGGACAGTTAATCCTGCCTATAACCCCATATAATTAAGATGAGCGTAATAGTATTTCTTGGGGGGAATGATGTGGCGGTCTCGTTAATGCAGGTGCATTACCGTCAAAGAGAATTCTTGAGAGTAAGCCTAGCGGTATTTGCATTAGGTTCCACTTTTGGCAGTGCCATTTCCTTGGTTTGACATCAAATTACGTGTCGATCGGATTTGGAATAGCCAATTTTCCATTCGACTTTGATAGAAATCGATATGACATGATCCGGCTAATATGCAATGCAATTTTGTGTTGATGTATCGATACCGAGTTGAGATCGTAGAGAAGATATTTGATTAACATATCATAAGCTTTAGACGATTAATTATTTGATGCTAGTTCAGATATTCAAATAGTTAATATAAATAATATGGTGACAAACTCATACATTCCTTTAGTAATAGAGACTTCTATTACGGGTTGTTACCCTTTTTACCTGCCTGCTACCTTATAATATAATCGGTTATCGTGATATATGGACATTTGCAGTACTAAAGCTGTCATTCAGCAGTAGCCACCTGCCGAGAGGTAAGGGGAGGAAATAGGAGAATAAAAAATGTTAAGGAAGGGAGGTAAGGCCTTCAAACGTAGTAACTTAACAAAACGCAGCTACTTCCGTCAAGGGGTGGTATTCCCCTGGATAAGTATTTGGTAATATTTCGATAATCTCTCTATCATAATGTAGCAGAGATTAGTATTCGTATCGAAATCTGTATGCAGTAAATTTATGATTAAAGTCAACGATCGTGACGTGAACGTAGACATCAAGTTTAGTAAACTCATCAGCATATTATTGAGCATCAGTACTGTTGAGATTAGTAAAGAATTAGATATGGTATTAAAACACGAGTGTACAAATTAGGGTGAGACTGCATGGCATCTCTTTGAAGTACGAAATTCGGCTAGTGTAGATAGTTGCTAATCTTCGTCCCTACTACTGATTGAATTCTTTTTTGTACTAAAGTAGATGAAATATATCAAACGTAGTCGGGTAATAATCTGTTAACTTGTAATTGTAATTGTATATTATTAAATGTATTATCTAATGGTAAGAAACTATATTTGATCTAAACAATCACGCTTTAAAAAGAATTAAACAAGAAAATAACTTTTCCACAGGGTGTTTCGTTGTTTCGTTAGACTTTTCACCGATAAAATTACCCCATTTTTGTAGCACTGCAATTCTTGGGCATATCACTTACCGTTTCCTCGAGTATCGCGATCCTCGATGTCGATATCTCCAGGGACGTCCAGTACTGTACTATATTTGGAAGACAAGGTTAAGTTAAATTTTATCAACGCACCGCTTGCCATAGGCAGGGAATTCATGCTCACACATTGCGTCCTGAGACGATGCGCACAGTTCTAATAGGTAGTTGAGGAGCTATGAGGGAACAGGTGAACCTACATACATAACATAGCCTGTCAAAATCATACTTCATGTTTTCGAATTATAATACGAATACAATATTTTACGATGTCTGATTACTTCAATGTATTATTAGTAAACCATAAACCGGAAAATATTCAATCATATGTCAAACCCGAAAATATTCGACAAACGACAGCGAACTTTTTGAATTACTCCCAACTCTCAACTATTCAGGCACAGCATCTGGACGTACGAAACAAAACTAAACGAAATCATTCCAAAGTTTTTAACGTTTTTCCCCACTGTTATTTTGAAAATCGTCGTTTTTTTTTACGCCGCTAGGGTTTTAATTAAAGTTGTCGGCGCGATACGGGCCCCGGAACCGTTTTAAAAATTCATTAAAATCCTTTACCGGATAATTTTTGTACACAACTAATTTATTTTGAGCCTTACAGCGGAAAGTGAAACAATTGAACGCGTTAATGCGCAAATGTGATGTCAGGATTTATATTTCGATTACGTGTTGTTTGTTGTGAAGAAGCTTTGTTTCTTTACGCAATGCTTAACCTTTGAAATGATGGTATTGTACTGTGAGGGTAAGTACTTATACTCGCGTTTCCATACTAGGAAATGTAAATAGAAAGGGTTGTAAGCTTTTGTTTCTTATGTATATAAATGTATATACTTAAGGTAATTCAAATACATAATACAAACCAGCATTCCATAATGCGTTATTACACTGTAATATCTCATATTATGTATTATGATCTCATGACCATAAAATGGCGCTTATATTGAGAGCAGTAAGTTATTCTGATAATTCTAATCTGGCCTAAGTAAGTATAAACTTCTAAAAATATGACCATATTACCAAAAAAATACTATAAAATTGACGGAGACATTTTAAAATAGCTTTGCACTTAATAAGGAAATGAAATTTAGACAACGCTCTACGTGTAACAATAGCTAAATCCGTACCTACTCCAATTCAAACTACCCTCTATTCACAGAAACTCGTTTAATTTACCCTAAGCTCATAAATCGATAGAATAAACGTCTTACTTGCACACTAAATGCGTTTTCAATAGCCTTAGTGGATTAACTGAATTACTATCGTATAAACGGAATCTTCACATAGCTAAAACTGGGTAACTCATTACCATTTAGGCTCGAAACGGGTCGAATATTAAACAGGAGTGGGATTATAGGAACAGTATTGTGAACTACGAATTGAATTAGATACTGCAGACAACTGTAATGTAATAGGTATAACAGTTTAGAAATTTTCAACTTTTTGATCATAATTTTTACACATTAACATATTTAAATACACATATTGAGAAACTCACTTGTACTTTTCCATATTATTTTTCATTTGTTATTACACGGTTTCGCCTTACAGCATCTTCAAAGGTGTTTATAAAGGAATATTCTTAATCAATCAACATTATTTGTAGTATATTCAAAAACCATAAAAATGGTAAATATAGGTATATATTAGTTAACTGGTAGTTTACTGTTTATGAAACCGATTAGTCCTTGAGTTGCCTAATCTAATTGATAAGTAGATAAACTGAACAAGGTAGCTAGCATGTCTGCATCTTATCTAATGTGGTTGTATCTACAGTTTGCTCTTTTTCAACATACCACAAAATTTTAACCTGTGATAGGCCATACTTTATTATTCCTATGAATTACACAACTATATTTAATTTAAATATAATTGGCATTCAAATCAAACGCAAATCAAAGATAAACAAAACGAAATTTGACTCAAGTTTTTCGAACAGGACTATTCACCATAGTGCAACATCATAAGATGACTCTGCTCCTTTTGATGGTGAATTACGCCATTTTTTAATCCATTACCTTGTTCTTTTCTCTTTCATGTTTTTATTATTAATTAGTTAGATCCAGATAAATATTATAACTAAGAAGTCATGTGCTATAATTATTGTTTCTAGTATAAGACAAAAAAAAATACAAAATGAATATTTTTATGTGCTACTCAGCAAGTTCAAAGAAAAATTCCTAACAATTTATTGCTACAGATAAACAAAGTAACAGAAGACTTCACAGAATGTAATTAATTTTACTGTTATCCTCGAACTCGGAGATATTTCACGACCATTTAACGTTCATTATCTTATTCAAAATACAAAAAACAAAAGGTTTCATACAGATGTAGGGTCTTGGTGCTTAGTCACTGACTTGGGTTAATTATAAAGACAGTAGCAGTTGCCCGCGGCTCCACTGTGACTGCCTATGTCCTCTTTGTACCAAATTTCATCAAGATCGGTTCATTGGTTAAGGTGTAAAAACGTTATAGACAGATAGACAGAGTAGCTTTCGCTTTTATGGTATTAGTATAGATTTGTAAATTATTTATTATGAAGCATGTTGGTAGTCAAATTGACAAGCTATTGTAAAATAAACACACATTGGTTATTTTTGTCTTCTTAGGTATTCTTCACATTAGATAGCAAAATACTTTTGGATGTGTGCTGTATAACGGCACTACTACTACGCATGTATATTCTTTCTATTTTAGAAAGAAAGAAAGGAAGAAAAACATAGATAACATACAATATAGATAACTCTATGTTTTTCTTCCTTTCTTTCTTTCTAAAATAGAAAAAATATACCTGCAGCAATCTTATTCTTGATTTACTAAATTTTATAGTAAGAAAGAAAGGAGTACCGAAGGCGTCACAATAAATCTATCTGCACTTTCATAACTCAATTTAGTTTCTACGATAACACAATAAAATGAATTTACGAACAGTCTTATTTCAAGTTGTGCTCTAAAGTTGCTTCAATTTATATTTTACGTAGGTAACGAAAATTTCGTTTGCACCTTTACAATTTTGTTGAGTTTGAAGATGTCAATTTTGTAAGTTTTCAATTTAAAAGAAAAAAAAAAGAACATATAACATAACATAAACTCACGCCTATATTCCCCGAAGGGGTAGGCAGAGGTGCTAGCACCCACATTTCGCCAGTTTATGTTTAGGTCCGAATGTAATAGGTGGCGAGCCTATTGCCATTAACCGGGCACTTATAAACCTGCGATAAATACACACATAACTTCGAAAAGCATCGAAAAGTCATTGGTGTGTGCCATGGTAAACCTGGGATCGAACCCGAGACCTCGGTCTCAGCAGTCCATTACCCATACCACTAGGCTACCGCGGTTTATTATAACCATTTATTATACACACACGCCACATATAAAAGAAAAGAGAAAAAAAAAATCACTATCGGAACAAGAAATAAAATAAAAACAAGTAAAACATAAACCGTAAGATACAAAAAAACAAAAAAAGCAATTTAAAAATAACACAGCAAGTAATAGACAGGTATATTAGGTAGGTAGGCATGATGTGCCCGCACCAGCCCGACCGCACCCCGCCACAGCGAAACACTATCACAACGCATCCGCATTTGTACAACATACATCCGGAGGTGTTAATTCACCTCTGCCTAACCCTTTAGCCAGAGCTGAATTAACACCCACATTTCAACAATCATTATATTCAGTCCCACGTAGTAGGCTATGAGCCTATTGCTGTCTTACGGGCACGATTGTTGCCTCTAGCCATGCATCTGGGTCTGAGTCTGAGCTGTACATATCTGTCTGATGTTAAGCAGCCCTTTAATTTTTACAGAAAGGACAATTAAACTCTCTGATTATTGTTATAGATGTGACCTCAACGAACACGACAAGTATAGTATCTAGGCTAACTTGCTATATATTTATAACAATTCAATTTAATTAATTTTAATTTATAATAATAATAATTTATTCATCAAAAATGAGGGCTGTACATTGTACTAATACTAGTTTTACAATTATGGTCTTAATAGCTAAGTCATATAAGTAAGTACTATAATGTCTACATTAGAAGTAGCATATTATAAATGTGCCATAGAATAGTTTTTATTGGTAAAATAGAATTTAAATTAATAATCTTACTATATTTACATTTTGCGACCTACCTGATCTAGGTTTTTATAAACCTGTGCTTCAGGTTATGTCTGGTCTATTATTTAAAGTGCCTATTGCAAAAGTTATACAACATAATGTAAAAGTATCTATGTTTACAGCTTATCGCTACCTATTTTAATATTTCTAACAGTTTCTCCGTGTCTGCGTAATCTAGTTTTTCTAAATATTTTGTAGTTAAAACCTTACAGTTCCAATAACTTAGATTATATATGGCTAGTATTTTGTTTAATTTGTTATACAGAAAAGGCCCTAAAAACATATAAAATTTATTTACGAACTCATGCTTAGCTTGTGGATTTTCACAAACTATATCTTTTCTTCTCTTATCTGAAGGTACTGCGGGTGTAGGGAGTTTGGTATGTTGGAGTAGTATGATGTTCAGAATAAATAATTGGCGAACTGTTAACACCTTACAGGCCCTGTAGAGTTGTTCTGTAGGAAACCTAAAAGGACTCACAATGCTCACAATTTGGACTGGCTGTAGCAAGTTTTTGTAAGACCCATTTGCCAATTTCGGTTAACGATAGAAATTTAATGGGTATCGCCTACTATCAAACTTGTTTTCAAGGTTTTAATATTTAATAAAAAAAAATTTCAATTTAGTAGTTATGATATGACTTGTATATATATATATATTTGTAATGTTCTTCAAATTACCTTCACTTTGATAGTATACTCGATAAATTTGAATGAAAATACTTTTGTCAATCCGCATTTTAGCACCAAAATTCAACTGTATAGATTTTTATTGACATTTTATGTACCCTATGGTGTCATAGGGTACATAAAATGTTTTAGGATATTATAGTGGATGGAATGGATATTATGGAATAATTGGGAAATAAATACCTTTCACTTGAGACCCTATTCATCGAATCCAGTTCGGTCCATTCGTTAGGCCTGTAGAGGAGAACAATGAAAACTACATACATACATACATACATACATACATACATACATACATACATACGTACTTACATATATACATATATACATACATACATACATACATACATACATACATACATCCATACATACATACATACATACATACATACATACATACATACATACATACATACATACATTCATACATACGCGCGTTACACAATACCTTCGCTGGTGCAGTTGAGTAAAAATAGAAAATTCAAAGAAGAAGCCGACCTTAATACATATATCTAGTAAAATTATTTTTCTCCAAACAAATTACCTCAAAAGCTTAGCTAAATTTAGTTACCGGAATATAAGCTCCAAGTCCGGAGAGAATTGGATTGATATAATCTATGTTTGGCGGATTTGCACTCCTTCGCCGCCGTCGCACCTCGAGCTTTCCTCAAAAGATACCCAAAAACGCATACTACGTATATAGAGTACATGTAAAGTAACTGCAGCATACGTCGCTAACTTTAACTTGACTGATGTCATTATAGTTAGCAGCATTCATCTTTTGTTGCCCAATTGGGAATAGTCGCTTTAAACAAATGTTACTTAAATCTGGGGGCGTGCTAGAAAACCTCCACGCGGTGCACCCTGGGAAGCTGAAGCGGCAACACCTCACTAAATTTAGGGGAAGAGTTGCGGCTTCTGGCCGATATTCTGTCAGAACGACCCGAGAAAAAATTCTTTGCCAACCCGTCTGACCAGCGTGACAATAGTAGGCTGAAACCCTCAAAATGAACAGACGCTACAATAAAAGGCACCCAGTCTATGGTGGCTGAGACAGACTGAATGCGGATTGTGGAGGACCGGACAAAATGGATGGACACTAGGAGAGGTACATGTCCAGCTGTGGACTGCGGAGGGCTAATTGATAGATTGAGACGTAAATCAAATGGCACCTTTTATTTCCAATATCAAAAACTGTCCCATAAGTCATAATATATCACATCTAGAATATTATTTTGAAGATTTTTTTTTTTAATAATCTAGACATTCATTTCAGAACTACAAATAATAATAAATACTACAATCTCATCGGTGATTATGAATTTGTGCCGTTTGGACTCGAAACCAGTTCATACGGCACAAATGTCTGCCAATCCTGGGGCCCGAGTGCCAGCAATTCTTCGATGGGGGATTGCAAAGCGTACAGTTGACGCTTTTCGTAACCAGAGGGCTAGCCTCTTTTAAGTCAGAGAATAAGCATTGCCATACAACGTGGAATCCTACCTTTTAGTTTTATTTTTAATTGTTTATAATGTTTGTTATTTGTTGTGAAAAGACGTTAAAATTAGATTATTGTGGTCCCAGTGGAAATGTTAATGATTTTCCCCTTTATCCTCTACATTCGGTCGATTTAGGAAATCCCTGTAAAATTATGAATGAACGTTGTTAAAATATGTTCATATTATAAAATAAACGTTATATGAAATCTTTTGAATGTAGGTACCTACCCAATAGAATCGTATTTTTCGGGTAACAAACTGAATTGTAGAAAACCAACCGAAATCCGATGTATCCGCTTTTGATTAACTGAATTCCTATGTTTATAGAGGTTTGTTGTACGGATAAGATGCTACCCATGTCGTTTTCTCCTTTCTTTGTTCCATTCGCATTTCAGATTTAATAAAAAAGAGGAAATTCAATGGTGACAAGGGGCGACATTTAACAGGCAATTGTCCTAATTTTGCTGGTTGCAGCTGACCTTTTTTTATTAGAGAATTTTGCACTGTTTTATCTTTCTTTCTCGGTTTCATACTGAAACTGAGTAAGAAAGAAAGATACGCCCAAGGAGCACATTAAATTAAGATATTTTTATGATGTCGAGTGACTTTTGAGCAACCATTTTGAACATCTTACCCAACATAATACTTTACAAATTGTTAAGTGGTATATAACATAAAGTCATTACACTAGTTTTGTTCTGGAATATTTATAAAACACAATCTAGAAATAACTAAACATATCAATATGGGTTTTTAAAAGTGGAAGTACATACTTATATTATTTGTGTGAAATATTTATAATAGATAATAATACTTAGAACAACCACATCCATATGAAAATAAATGCACTGAACGAGAGTTTGACTGCGCTCTTAAGGTAGCTGTAGAAATGTTTTTTATAATTATATTAGATGTTCTTATCTTAAATTTTGCTTTAACAGTGCAGAAATCATCGTCAGGCAAGTCAGTTTTTTTTCCATATTTGCCTATTTACACAAGGGACACAAAAACAAAAATTATCTAACCCTTTTCGTTATAAGGTTAGACCTATACCCAACAGGATTACAGCTTGGCAAAAAGTAAATGCAAACTATATAATACACTTTATTGTTAACCTGAGTAAGGTAACCAGAGCTCACTGAAGAGAGTGTGTGCTTGAGAAGACCAAAAGCTTTTCCTGCTTCGTCTTTTGCACTGCTGGCAAAATCTCTCTCCAGTGAGCTTTGGTTAACTTACTCAGGTCTCTCTGTTCTTACAGAATCAGCAACACAAGTGTGACTCCCCTAGTGTTGCACACGTCCATAGGCCACAGTAACCACTTTCCGTCAATACATGTAACTCCATTTTATTGATATAATATACCAATTTGAATGTTTTTCATAAAGTAAGATTATCGAATTACTAACTTTTAAACTTTCGCGTTCTATGATAATTATAACGTAAGAGGAGTAGTATGAAACGTCAGGAAATTCACTGGTACAGATATCAATACCATAATCGCGTTAATTCCCGTTAACAGTATTACCTATATATAACATTATTGTAGGTTTTATCCAACAATTAAGAAGCGTAAATCCTCTGGTAGTCGTAAAGTCTCTAATATTATTTCAATTATCAGTCTTATGTTCACCATTACTGGAAACTCAAACTGTCCTTATAACACTGCTGTGTAAGTTTGGTGCTTATTTAACTTCGTATTTTGGCTCTATTCGTCTATGTAAATTACATAAAAGGTCAACATATAAGGAAGTTATGCAAAATCAATTTTCCCTATACCCTACGAAAACTGTCCAAGGGTATACAAAGTCGATCAGCCCCGCAAAATGTTTGCAGCCGTATAATATAACAGCTTTTCAGCCACTTTCTTGCAACTTTTGTCACCTATACAAAATGTGACATTCAATACACGCCTCTCCTTTTGTTGAGCGTACCCCTACAATACGGTTGCGTTTACTTCAAAATACCGTATGTTAGATTTCCTTCAGTCAACTATAGGCCTTATTTTAACAAGGTTAAGATTGGTATATATTTGTACGTTTGATATAAATGTAACTTGAAACATCGTTTAACACTATCATTGAAAAACGCTACGTATGAAAATGCAAACGGTGTATTGGGAATAACCCTGTTTTTAGTAAGGAATGGTATTATATATTTTCAAGTGTACTAAAAACGAAACTATATTACCCTCTCTTAAGGTTTTTTTACAATATTCACTTATTAACTACGTCATAACTAGTAACTTCAAGACATGATTCGGTTTCTAAATTACACTCAGCATCATTCCCTGAGCCTTTTCCCTACCAAATAGGGATCCGTTAGTTAATCTAACTGCGAAGTGGCTGAGCTTCATTTTTTCCGTGAAGTGACTGCTATCTGACCTCCTCAACCCATTGAAAATAATATGGTACCTCACTGTTGAAGTTTAAACTGTCCTAATATTTACTATCACTTTACCTTTAATAGTACCTACTTTTAAAATTAATAGTCCTAATACTAACTGGCAGGAATATTTTGAAACGCTCGAAAAAGAATAAAACAAATTCTTTCTCTTCCCAGTTAAAGAACGGTTAATGATCTCAAACCTTCATTAACAATGACCTCCGGCAACAGACAACAGCGATGTAACTCGTGTATTTTAGATAGATAGATAAATTTGTAATTATATCAATGTTAAAAGTATATACAGAAGTAAGAAGAAAATATTTAAAATTCAATAAGCGATGTGATTAAACACCGAAGTGAGTGGAAATAGCCGTGTAGTTTTGATGATCTAGATTATGAACTTTGTCTTTGTCTTCCGATAACATTTTAAAATATTTATTTAATGAATGCAAATTAATAAGATAAATATATGTATATTTAAATAATTCACATAGTTATTTGAATAAATAAAAACAATATAATATAATGATATTAGACAATTTTAGCTATATGTTCTTATGTTCGTTGTTCTGGAATATAATAAAGGAGGAAAAGGACATTTTTTGAAAAGGAGATATCGGATATAAAGTATTTAAAACCCCATTTAATGAAAATTTGTATATAAATATCACCACTGGAGATGTTAACAACACTAAAATCATAGATATTTGTCAAGGCTGTCAAATTGAAAGACACGTTTTCATAGCAATAAATAAATCACAAATCTTAAGAAACACGAATCCCATTCAACAGGTCTATATAGCCATTAAGGAAATACAGCCTACAATGATACAAATGTATTATTAGAACTTCCCCGTCCTCGTACAGCATCATTTGTCGTTTGTCACGAATTTTCCCTGTAAAATATGTCAGGAGAATCAAATTACGAAACACTACGATGCAACATATTGGGAGACGGATGGCAGGGCTCGTGTTATATTGTATGTAGGTACGTACGTAAGAAACGAAACGTTGCATGGGCTGTATTAGAACATTTCCGAGGATTTATGACTTTCCTAATGTTCAAGATCTTGCCTTTACCGCTATAATTTTGTGGCAGTTTAAAGCGGATGGCATTCTGCTTCTGAAAATTACTCTCCACTGAATTTGTTGAAGGAAGTAAACTAGGAAGTTATTAATTCTTAAAGATTACGGAATTACGGAGTTAAACAATATTATAATGTAGCTTTTATATAACAGTTACTAAAACATTTGAATAGTGTTGAATATTATTTTCTTTGAAAGTTCCAGGTGATATAATACATTTCTTTTTTATTTATAAAACACATTGAACTATTTTTATTAATTTTCTATATAATTGGTTCCAGGCAGGTTCCAGAGTAGAATTTGGATCACCCCATCTCTTTCCATGCGGTGTCTGCGTCATGTGGCTGTTGTGATGAGATAGGTACATACAGCCCAGATTCAGGCTCATATGCATGGTTCGAGTCAATAATAGTGCCCGGAATACGGCAATAAGCTCACCCCTTATTATGTGGGGCCGAATACAATTATCGGTAAAATGTGGGTGTTAATTCACCTCTGCAATTTTATAAAGCTTTTTTTGATGCTTATTACATATTTTGCGGATTACAAAAAATAACTTTGTTCTTATTGATTTACAGTAATTGTATACTGAATGTTCTAAATTGAAAACGAAAGAAACGGGATTTCTTAACAGCTAACGAGATTCCTTCCTCTTACAGTCCCAGGTCCTTTAAGCAGGGCGTGAAAAAGCATCTGATGAGGCCGCCAAGCTGAGTGCCACCATTTGTGTTAATAAAGGTGACTCTCTTTACTGAGACTTTGTCTTTAGCTTACCATCAAGAGAGGTGAAGTCAAATTGGCGAATCGTAAATAAAAAAAATTAAGCCAGTTGATTGAGGTTCTAGTATATACTTTTTTGTGAACAATTTATGAATTGGATTTAAGACGCAGAGAAAGCTTGTATTAATTTTGTCTAAGAATTTAATTTAGTAACCTAAAGTCTATTGGAATTACGTTCATCTCTTTAAATTCCCTCTAAAGGTAGAATGTCTTGTTCAAGACTTTGTTCACAATTTAACAGACAATAGAAATTCTTGATGAACAGCCGCCTTTGGCATTTACATCAAGTATTCTCGTAGAACATGAGTTTCTTATTAGGTACTATGTTAAGCTTCAACAACTATGAACGTATGAACTACAGTTTGATGAAAGACTATTGTACATGCTATTTAAACTATTAGAATTTACATATTTTGTTAATAATTGAAATAATTGATATTATTTTACGCTGATTCCATCGATTATGTTATTTTCTCTTAAGCTAGTTTAACTTTGGAGTATGTAACATTGGATAAAGTTGTGAATAATACTATTTTAAGTTGTATATAATAAGTTATAATATAAATACATATTTATCTATCCATTTCATTTTATTGTTATCATTTTTAAGCCTGTAAGAAATTGCCGCAGAGCGATAAGGCCGCCAACTGTACGTACCACAAAACTTAATTAATCTCATATTGGAATGTAATATGTTTATAATATGTAATATGTAATAAAGACGTTATTATTATTATTTTGCGTCGTGTTTCATTTTAGACACTATACTATTTCCTGCCACTCTGGTTCTGTCCTTTTTAAAACATCAGGTACACTGACTATTGGCGAAAAGTAATTACATGTTAACAGCCTACTATACAATGTTTTTGCCATGTGTATGTACTTATGCACGAAGTTTATTTAATGATTAAATAGGCTTTAGTTTAAAATTCTTCATAAGAATGCTGTGGACACTGTTACGCCCTACAGAATTAATCACAACCTTTTTCCGTTAAGTTTTATTCTTTTATCACGGTGAAGGGTAACAACTTTATCAGAAATAGTAACACAACATTTAAAAAGGTTTGTTTAGAAAGGCACAACATAATCGACTAATCAACTTTTTTATTTAAAAACTTACGTAACTATTTAATAATATGCTTAGGGTGAATCATTTTATTTCTTTATTTACGTAGCAAAAAACACGTTTGTAGTTTCTGTAATAATTCTATTGACGGCTTCAACCCACGAAACTTTGCCCACGAGTTAAAAGAAAAATAATTATTCCGTTTTCTACCACCTGCAAAAGTTCTCTACCCTGACGTATTCTATGAATAATTTTTTTAACTTAAGTTCTAGAATCATTGTGGAAAAATATTATAATGATTGTACCTATTATCATATTTCAGTCCCGAAATAATATCTATGTAGGATTTTAATTCCAAAACAAATCCTTAATTATCATCCAATTTGTTGGACGTGGAAAAAAATAACAACCATTAACAAAACCCTTTACATTCTCAGCAATTACCTTTTTAATATTACTTTCTAAGCTTATAAAGGCTATAACAAAGGTTTATATACCTTTGTTGACCCAAATTCTAATCTTAACACACCAATCGATGAAAATGGAACAAAATAGAGATTGTTTTCGCAGTAATGAAGGTGCTTAAAAGGGTCCAGGAATGTCCAAGAAGCTATTGAGTGTAGTCGTAGCCATTACTGGTGTTGGGTACGGCAATAAAATCTGTGATTATGAAACTGTAAAGAGAGTAGTAATTAGTTTCGCTAGTGCGTAAAAGTCCTAATATTAATAAATAATGAACTGATGTAGTATACTTAAGGATTGAATAATCGACCATAGATTCTGGTCTCCTAACCTTGCCTAGTATTTATCACTGTAGTAAATTCCCTTTTGAGATGTTATTTGTTGATAATTTAGCTGTAAAACCATTGATAGAATGGTAATAACAAAAGCAAAAGATGGTAACATTATATTCTCCTAAATTGAAAATGGATACATTTTTTGTACATCCTAACTAATGTAATGTACGAACAACACTTTCTGGCTTTTGTTACACTACTAGTGCATAAGATAATTGTATATTTTATATTTAAGAAAAAACAGGAATTCACAGAACTGCAAAATAATTGCACTCAGTGCGTATTGAAACCGCTACCTCTGACTAAGCAGTCAAACGTTGTAGTACTTACAGGTCATTTGGACTATGGAATTATTACCTCATCAATTGATACAAAAACCACATGTTTAGTTGGTTTTAAGTACTCAAAACTTGCCTCAATAATCCTATAATTGCAGAGTAGTGTAAGTAGCGCTATAGGATGTATTGAGGGGAACATTGTTCAAGGAGGCTTACTGTTACGAGGTTCTGAAGTACACGTAAATTTGAAATAGACAACAATGTAGTTGGATAAACTACGCTTGAGTTCAGTTTAATATGAATATCAAAGGAAAATTTTGTAAACAGTGAAACAGTGAAGCGGAGTCATCAAAAAGACATATATATACATAAAATCATGCCTTTATCCCCGGAGGGTTAGGCAGAGGTGAATTAACACCCACATTTCACCAATAACTGTATTCGTTGTCACGTAATAGGTAGTGAGCTTATTGCCGTATATCGGACACTATAGTTGACTCGAACCTCGCTTCTGAGGCTGAGTCTGGGCTGTATATATCTGTCTGATGTTAAACAGCGCTATCCCTTAGACGCCTTGTAGACCTTCTAGTCTGCCGGTAACCACGGGAATAAACAATATTTAAAAAAAATTTATCGTAACATCATTAATTGGTTTCGATAGTTCGTACGAATATCGGTAGATGGCTACCACCATCGCCGTAAGACAGATATAATGTATAGAAGAATTTGGATGGTTTCGGGTGAAGGTTCTGTGGCTTAGTGGTCACAGCATTCCTCCTGTAAGGGAAAGCCTGGACCGATTAATTTTTTTTCTATATCTTAATCGCGAGACTTTAATTCATCTAAATGTTTACTATATTATAGTAATACATATCTTAGGACAGACACGATGCTTCAAGTTATCGTATAATATGAAAAATTGGACATGTAAAAATACCATACAGAATACCACGGCTATAATAACCTCGTGTTGTGTTCCCGGCGGTGAGTAGGGTAGCCAGAGCTCACTGGAGAGTTTTTATGCTGTCAGTGGAAAGACTAGAAGTGTGTCCTGATGGTGTCTTCTGCACTGACGGCACAGAAACTCTGCGTTCTTACAGGATCGGTAGCACGTGTTTGTTGATTTTGGTGTTGCACACGTTCATAGGTCACGGTAACCACTTTCCATCAGGTGAGCCGTGAGCTTGTCTGCCACCTAAGTCGTATAAAAAAATTGCAAGAATCAAAGAATCAATTTCATTATACAGTTTAGGCACACAAAGAGCACTCATGAACGTAAAAATTTTACAAATATGTTAAGAACTAATATAAAATTATTAAAGAATGTAAAAGTAAACCATTGAAAATTACTTGTTTCGCTTGTTAGGTAGGTTAGTTCTACTGAGAAGATGCCATCAAGAAACTCAGAGAACTATGTTTGAATTAGATTATCTTTTTTTAAATTTCCTTTATTTTACAATTTATTTTCTTGCTAGCAAGCAAGAGACTTATGTTGACCACGCATTTACATCATCAAGATACTCATCTACTTTATAGTAAGTAAAAGTTAAATGTTAAAGTTTTTTTCACTTCTATTTTAAATTTATTTATTGGCATGTTAATCAAATCCTGAGGAATATTTTTATATAGCTGCCTACAAACGAATCACCAACTTTGTGAAGCCTGAGTTTTGGTACAACTAGTTTATTCTTGTTTCTCGTATTTAGATTATGTAGCAACGACTTTTTTTTCATCAACATTTAGGTTCTTTCGCCAACCTAGCACGCAAGCAACCTAGAATGCTTGCAATTATTATTTTTTGGGTTATGTCATGTCTATCTGCCATCGGCCCCGAGTCCTCCCTCGCGTCTTTGTGATGGCACTCGGACGTTGGCTCTTTCTCCATCCGATACAGATACTTCCCGTGCTCGGTGATCACCTGCGTCAAACGGTACGAGAGGCTACCGTGTTGCCTCTCTAGCCACTCCCTCATGATGGGTCTTACCACCGCTACTACGGCGCGCCCCACCCATTTCCCCTGGACACGGTGGTATTTCCGCCCAATTGAGCAGTCCGACCCGACTGGGGAAGTACCTCCGCCCTATAGAATATCTCGGTTATAATAACTTGGTGTTGTGTTCCCAGCGGTGAGTAGGGTAGCCAGCGCTCACTGGAGAATTTGTGCTGTCAGTGGAATGACTAAAGGCTTGTCCTGGTTTGTCCTCAACACTAACGGCACAGAAACTCTGTGCTTACAGGGTCGGCAGCACGAGTGTGGCTTCTCTTGTGTTACACACGTCCATAGGCCACGGTAACCACTTTCCATCAGGAGGGCCGTGCGCATGTCTGTCTGTCTGGTATAAAAAAAGATGTTCCAGAGCATTTCCCCTATAAGGGAAAGATCGCCGGTTCGAAACCCACCTGAACTGATTCATAATCGAATCGAACAAAGAAATGTCATAAATACTAGTAAATATACATAGTAGAATATAATATAATAGAATATTTTATGTAACTAAACTGAATATATTATTCTTTGCACTCTAAAAAAAAGTGTAGGCAGTAAATATACTAAAAATAGTATAGGGTCCGACTAATATTTGTGAGAATGAACTTCACCTGCTAGACGGTACACCTGCTAACAACAGACGAGGCGCACATTTCCTGTTTCCGGTTGGCAGGTCAAACAGCAGTCACTCTCGGAAATGCCGTCTTACTAATCAAATCTCGGATAAACTATGAACACAATTGGAAAGCGAAGATGATTATGGTGATAACATTTATATAGATGTACAAGTAACTCATTATTATTACATTTAAATCCTCACTTATATGATTAGAAATCAGAACCTACAATTTAATTTAACGTTATTTGAGAAAGTAAACAAAACACTACACTTTTAATAGGTCACCTTTGATAAGTTAATGAACATGTTTACGAAAACAATACATTTGATAAAAATACTATTTTAGATTAAACACAAATATAACAATTGTAGCTTAAGTAACAATGAAGTTTGTATGTTCATCATCATCAACTTAGTGTTTTATTGACAAGCTGTTGCCCCGGGCTCCGCGCACGTGGATGTCAGTTTTCACGACCAAATAAAGTCTATGTCCTTCCTGAAGGTCTAATCTACTCCTATAAAAAATTCATCAAAATCGATTCAGTGGTTTAGACGTGAAAGCGCAACATAGAAACTGACAGAGTTACTTTCACATTTCTAATAATAGTCGGAGGGTGGACCTACTCTTTCCATTTCTCTAGAATTGTTTTATTAATATCTACTTTTAGGGAAACAAATGGCGCATGAATGCTCTGGAACATCCACCTTGAGAGCAAAACCTGCGCCTCTCACTCATTAATCCGCTGGTGTATTGGATTTAATAGAGATCCATGATCTCTGCTTATCCCTATGGCCAACAGGTGTGATTTTATGTATGTATGTATTATGTAGGTACTGGATTTACAGGTAAAATAGCTAAGTCGTAAAGGTCATGGTGGGGCCTCGTACATTCAAAAAACTATTCATCTAAATATTTTTAACGGACTCTGTCGTGAATTATTTGGTACTAGCTGTTGCCCGCGGCTCCACTCGTATGGATGTCTGTTATCGCATCCAAACATAGCCTATATCTTTTCTCAAAGTCTAATATACCTCTACACCGAATTTCACAGAAATCAGTTCAGTGGTTTAGGCGTGAAAGCGTACAAACAGATCGAATACAGACAGACAAAACTATTTTCACATTTATAATATTAGTATGAGTTTTCTCAGCAGCTATGTTCACTGGGAGACTCTTCAGAATCTGTTAATTTTTTGTATTTGTGTTACCAAACTATCATTTAACCAATAGGTACGTTTACTTGATCGAACTAACTAACTCTTGTAGTTGTTAGTAACTTGTTCCTGTAAAAACATTGTAAAAGCTATGCAAAAACAATATCGTTATAAATATTTTCTTTACTCAATGCTCCGAGGATAAAATGTATCTTTTATGTTCTTCGGTACAAAGAACGCTGTTAAACATGTCAAAGGAATACTACCGTGACAAGTTGATACCATTTACATTTTTAAACCGACTTAAAATGAGGAACACTTAAGACTCCATAAATTATTAAACAAAGTAAGAGTGTAATGTCTTCTCATTGCGTCGAGCTCTTTGTTCGTACTAATTAACCGAACGTAATGAATGCTAAGCGTTTTTACTTTGTTACGTTAATGGCTTTAAGTAACCTAAGTATCGATGTTTATAGCTTAACATATAGCCTATACCCGCGGTTGCACTCATGTGAAATAATATTACTTCCGGTCTTCCTCAGTAAACTATCACCGAAATAACCAGTGTCTTATAGTTACCGTATTTAGGTCAATTTCTAAAGAAAAAAGAAAGAAAGAAATCATTTATATACAGATGTACTGTGTGGTGTACACAGAAAAAATTACCATTCATTACAATAAAAATTAAAAATAAATAAAAAAGTAACAAAATAACACTAAAACGTAAAAAAAATATATAAAAAAACAGGCATTAGGTAAGGTAGGCATAGGTATGTCTATGCGGCGCCCGCATAATGGGACATAAACTAGAAGTAAAATTCTATCTTTTTTCGTGTAAAAAGTCCCATGATTTGTTGTTTCTGTCTCGAACCGACCAAAACCGCACGATGTCTTGGGTCTTGAATATCAGGATGTAAGGTGACTGAATATGCAATTATCGGTACTATACCTATACCTTAATTAGGTATCTAATATACCTGTAACTTGACCCTCCAAGTTTACAGAGAGTTTGAATGAATAAGTTGTTATTTTGACATAATGCGTTATAATTCTATGGACATAAATAGATGAGAACATTCGACTTTGAAGTATTTTTTAGCTATAAGTTGTATATAGGCTCTTTTAGTTTTATTTTAATCGTCTGATAATTACATTGATTGATAAATAAATACTTATCAAAACTATGTCAAATCATAACTTTGAGGTTAAGTTTAGCCGACATAAGTATTGAACTCACAATTATCGCGTAGTCCTACACGCTTAACTTTAGGCATCTAAGCGGATCGACATGATGTAGGTTTCTAATATGAAACATAACGGATAAGCGGCCTCAGTGTTTACTCTCGTTATTTTCAATATTCTATCGAGCTTATACACATTCTCTGAAAATCGGGGCGCCTAAGACAACCAATTTCACATTGGATCTTTCTAAGCACAGTGTATTTTGATACTGCTTTAGTTGTAAATATTCAAAATCCACCTAATGTTTAGGCATGTTTATGAAAACCGTCAATACCGGGCATCAAGTCTACGATTTCAATACCTAAATTTATTTTTCAGTGATAATGAATAGTAAAACCGGGCGGTTACTCTGAACACTGAGTACAAAGAAATAAAGATGCTGTATTGATGTTGACTAGAAAATATACCATTTTACACCTCTGTATGTGCGGGAAATATTTCATCCATAGACACATAGGCAAACGTAGCGTAGGACGCCCAACGGCCAGGTGGAAGGACGACCTTATAAAGGTCGCCGGGAAGCGCTGGATGCGGGCTGCTTTAGATCGGTCATTCTGGAAGTCTGTGGGAGAGGCCTATGTTCAGCAGTGGACTATGTGTGGCTGACATGTTGATGATGATGATGAGACACATCTGTCTGAAATAAAGAACAAGGCTTTTCTTCCTCAGCGGCCTCGAGTTTAACGGAATTAATAATTTAAGAGACTATTATATTAGCATTTGCAACACTTTAATAGTAATTTTCAATTAGAACATATTTCAGCAAAACGTAGGGCACCCTCTGACCAGATGAACGGACGACCTGGAAAGGTGGCTGGGACAAACTGGATGCGGAAGGCAGACGATCGGGTGAAATGGCGCACGTTGCGTGATGCCGATATCCAGCTGTGGACTGCGTTGCATTATTTGAATGATTGTTTGAAGCAAAACGTATGAATCTGGTAATAATAAATATTTTTATGTATTATATATAATAGTCGTTTAATATCTAAAAAGCATTACAGTCGTTTTACACAAAATACATTTTCACAATTTTATATTGATATAGGTATTATGTACTTAATCGAAAAAAATCATGGCATATTATTGATTTATATATTTTGAAATAACCTAACAGGTGTGATAAAACCTGATTTACTATTCCTAATATCAACATGCATACAAAAATATTGGCACATTGTTGTAAGTATTTTTTGAGTACATTTTAGTCATTCGCCAACCAAATATCAGAAGTACAATCACCACCAGGGTATCTGTAAAAGAGTAAAACGTGATAAAAATGTTATTAAGGAAAAAAAACACGAAAAAAATGTTACTTCATTAAAGTGATATAAATAAGCTTATCGGCATTATGTAGATACCTACATAAACAAATAAGTTATTTCTAATGCTGTTTACACCATCTTCATAAAGAATAATCCAGCAAAATGAAATAGATATTAATAGTCATGTGATGTCAATGTGTCTCTTGAGCCACAGATGATTCTAGAAACCCTATTTACTCACATATAATTAGAACTGAATATTTTACCGGGAATTTCATTAACATTTACGAAAAAGGATTTATGTTATTTCAATAACCATTCATCTCTCTGAATTATTATCAGATCATCTGTCTGAATTATTTCACAGTCCATCACTGTATATAATATATATATTGAATATTTAAAATGGTAAAATTCAAAAAGCAGCTCAACAAATTTGCACACCATTTTTATTTCGTACCTCATTTCATGTGGCAACACTGGCCCGTTTGGTTCCTGTCCGAAGTCGACGAGAAAGTCCGGATCTAACTTCATGCCTCCATTCACAGTGTCCACGTCCAGTTTCACCATCCACCCGCCCTACAATACAAAATGTTTTTAAAATTTTCCGAGTAAACATTGTTATTTACATTCGTGAGTTCATGTGGTTCGAAACTTTTATGTAACTTTGAGACTGACAATGAAAAAAGTTTCGGTTCCAATATTGATTTCTACACGATAAAGTAATCAGATAAAGGTTATCAGAAGTAAAAACCAATATCAAATTTGACATTTAACATGTTGTTTAGAAGCTTATTGTTAAGTTTCTAAACGCAGGTTGATATACTAAAACACGTCCTGGTGGTGTGTTCCGCTTTTCAGGATTATTTGGGTAACAAAAACGCCAACTCTGTACTTCCACTTAGACACTTTTTTGTGCTCTCCTAGAGGAAGGAAGAGATACGTGGCTGTTTCAGCTTTAATTCAATTAACAAAAGGTCCTTTGTGACTTTCTGGAATTGTTAAGAAGAAAATTTTCAGTCTACCTCGATACACTGTTTATGGTTCTATCAACGAACCAGAGCAAGTGGTATGTTAGTAATTTACGCATATTTCACTGTAATGGGGAAATAGGCTATCCTCCAAAAAGTTGCGGTTAGAAGCAGTGGTAGCGAATACAAACCAGAGATTAGTAGACATTACAAACAATAAAAATAAAATCCACAAGACGAATATTTAGGAAGATTTCGATGGCTTTAGGTGAGGTTCGCTGGCTCAGTGGTCAGAACATTATCCCTGATGAGAAAGATCACGGGTTCAAATCAATATAATTTACACTAAAGCCCACTCATCATCTTTTGACTGCCTATCCTGGTGGCATTAAAAAGTGGGGTTTGCTTTTCCTGCATAACTACTTTTTTCTGCCTTCTTAACTTCTTCTTATCGGACGTCTTTGACTAGAGGCAGAACCAATACCGTAAAAAAACCGTTTGTCTGGCTTTGTCTTCAATCCCACCTCTGTTATTCTTGCATATAATATCAACGTAAAACAGAATGTTACGACTTTCTTTAAAATTACAACGCCTACTAGTTACTTTGTTTGACAAAAAATGCGTAAGGTCTTATGAATTATTCAACAGCCTTAGGTGATGTAGATTTTGCGAAATATACCATGGAAAAATTACTTCAAACAACATCATAATAAACAGTGAAAGTATAAATAAGATAAGGGTCAAAGGTTTGATGTGCAAGATAAAGGATGTTTATTGCGGTCTCGGTTAGGCAAGAGTCGACGTAACCCAATAAAATACTTTTGTCTACAGCCTTCACATAGTTGGCCGTGTGACATTTTTAATAAAGTGTTCGTTGGTACGAGTTGAGGAATTTTGTACTTAGAATATGTAAACCGTTCTTCACTAAATACATTATAGTGTTTTTAAACACTAGCAGGCTAAACTGATAGTGTCGAGCGTGACGTGATTGTAAGTTTCACAGTACTCCTTGGTTAACTAAGAGCGAAATTGTTCGTATTTGAAAGCAATAAAAGAATTTTAAATATACCAAATCCTCTAAAATTTTGTACATGATTTCAATATATGGAGTGGAGCAACTTCCACACCGCAATCTGTATGTTAATTGTCAGACAAAGTCTAACAATTCAGAAACGCCCCTGTAAGACAAATAAAATAAGAAGCTAAAGAGATACTTACGTGTTCGCAGTATAAACGGTATTTATTGACATATCTTACAAAAAAAAAATCTCTGTTAATAAAAATGTAATAAAGTTGTAGGTACCTCTTTAACCATTTGCGGATATATCTGCTTATCCCAAGGTGAGAAGAGAGATGACGACACGTAAAGACGTTTTCCATCCAGAGAGAGTTGTAACATCTGTGCGGCACCTTTCAATGTTTTGCCTTTCACTGTTATTATCTTCGGTCGTTCCTGTTAAATAATCTAGTGATAAAACCATGGACCATATACGTCCAAGTACCCTCATATCTATCAATAAAAATTATTACATAATACAAAAATTGTATTTTAGTGGTTGTGAAACTAAATACGTCTACATCATAACTACAGTTCAGATTTATCTCTGACTTGTGAGACGAAATAACTGTAAGCGATAGGATCGGTGTTTGTAAAAGCATTCATTCGGTTAAAAATTTAATATTATATCAAATTATCTTTTAACATTATCTTATTGCAATTAAATGTCATAAATAATGTAAGTGATTTTAATAATACAGTACTCCAAGCAGTATTAAAACATAAAAGGGATTTCTACTTTTTAAAATAACGAAGCAAAACAGAATAAATGAAACAAAATGTTAAATGAAATTGGAGAACTGAAGACAGTGAACCATTAGACAAATGGTAGAAATGTTAAAAGTAATTTAGAAAATATCAGAGGCAAAAACTTGAAATGAAAAGAATGACACGGCTAAAATATAATTGTGTTAAGTCATGAAGCATTAATTTCCACTATTGCGATTCATACTGGAAATGAGAAATTTCTTACCTTGGACTCCTTGTCCTCTAAAACTTCAATATCAGGGTCGTTCGCGATCATACCACCCAATTGGACGCATTCCATCAGCTTTGGGTATTCGGGGTTCGTAATATCATATTGTCGAACTTGACCATATTTCCAACACGAAACATATAGATACTTATCGTCCAAAGAAATAATAATGTCACTTATTAAACCTAGAAAAAAAAATGTACATGTGATTTTCTCAGAAATATTATCATATTAAGTCAATAAACAACCGCGGTAGCCTAGTGGTATGGGTAATGGACTGCTGAGACGAGGTCTCGGGTTCGATCCCAGGTTAAAACCACTTTTCAAAGTTATGTGTATAAAATAGATACACTCATGACTTCGCAGGTTTGTAAGTGCCCGGTTAATGGCAATAGGCTCGCCACCTATTACATTGGTAACTAATCATAAACTGGCGAAATGGGTGCTATCATCTTTGCCTTCCCCTTCGGGAATATAAGCGTGAGTTTATGTTAAGTCAATAAAAACATAAAAATTCTAAAATTTGTTTAGGGATTTTATTCACAAATGTAACTAAATATTGTATTTTGTTTTACTTCGTTGCCTTAGTTACTTAGTGTTCTGTAGTGTCTCGTGGGTATCTCTTATTTCTAAAGTATTTTGTGTAATGGTAACGCAACTTACGTGGCAGACAAGACTGAACGCAGGTTTGCTAAAGAGTAGACTTATTATTTAATTGTTTTTTAGTAACTGCTAGAACACGAAAAGCATCTGTTTACTTTTATTTTGAACCTTTGTCTTAAACTTAGTTTTGGATTCACTAAAGATAAATAAAGCTAAATAGAAAAGTTACCGTTAATCTCGGACTCGACGCCATCTTTGGAAAGTTTTTTCGCAGGTATGTCGATGACTTTATCGGCTTTCCACGTTCCGTCGGATTTTTTGTAGAACCTGAATAAAGTTGATTCAAAGCTTTTAATCAGTATTCCTTTTAATCTACGTTTTCCTACAGTTTGCATCTTGTTACTTGACTTTTACTGACACTAGTATGAATTATTTTAATCGATTTTAGAGTAGATATTCTAATATTTTATATCAAATTTGAAATGTGGTTAACGTTACGTATGTTGTGTTCGTAATAACAAAAATACTCTAATTCTACACCTAGAAGAGACAAAACTATATCTTGCACTAATAGTTTAGCAAGAATCTCATAGCGAAAATCCTTACAAATCTCATACCTGTATACGTTGGCGTTAACCGCGCATCCAACAAATCCCTGTGCGGCTTTAGGATCATGAAGGAATCTGATCTCTAGGGGAGCACAGCCTTCGGGGCCTAAATCTATGACTTGCTGCAACTCGTGGGTTGACCACTTATAAATATTCAACGATGTACCGTAGAGGGTCTTATCATTTATATCTTCCGCGTGAAATCCACTGTGGGTAAAATATTTGTAAGAGCACCTTATGATATATACCTGATTCTGTAAAATCTTTTCTTAAATACATACTTTAATCAATCTTAACGAAACCGTATTTATTATGTGGTACCTAATATTTACTACGTATTCAATATTGAAGATTTTTATTCTGCAAGGAAAGTAATGTAAGTAATAAGACTTAATTTTAATAAAAGCAAGAGTGGCTAAGATAGACATAAAGCTGTTTTGTGAAATATAGAATACTAAAAGCTTACAACTAAGCCCTAAAACACGAACTGAAATAAACAAAAAACAACGAAAATACACGTACAATGTAATTGATTATATTTAACGTATTCAAATGAATGGCTTACAAAATTTCCTTCGGTATATCCTATGATACAAAGAAGTAATAACACTTTGTTATGACGATATTTACATATTTTTCAGCAAAATACTCACGTTTTGAATCTCTTAGGCGTGCCCCATTCCGAAGAAAACATTACGTCATGGTATGGTTGGTACCAGAAATCGTAACCAAAATTTGCAAATTTATTTCCCTTCGTCCACGTTCCTAAAAATAAACAGAAGAGATGCTTATCACTTTTTTTTTCAATTACCAATAAGCTTATTAAGTGATCACTCTGTTTACTAAATTGGTGTGGTGTAACGGCAAGTTAAGAGTTTACCTGTCACTTTCAAAGTCTTCGAATCGATAAGCAAAAAATCCCCTTTTCCGTTTTCGTCTTTATCGCCCATCGTCGAAATCATGATTTCGCCAGTTGCCAGGCAGTGCGTCGTGTGCGGGAAACTGCAGTTGAATGACCTCATCTCGGAGCCGTCGATTACCTGGTAATGAGATTTTCGCTATGAACCCTCTATACAGGGGTGTTGAGAGAATGAGGTCTTTAGCAGTTTACCCGATAGTAAGGGATTTACATTTAAGTTAGCTCTCCAGGGTAAACTTTTTAGGCACGTAACACCTTTTGCCTTTTATGCGTGCTCAACCTTTGAAGTTTTCATTTCGGGAGTAAACATAAAGTTGATTTTACAATGGTTATTTACAAACAATCATCTGATAACACTTATCATGTACCGTTTATTCATGAATAAGTTAAGGTTTAAAAAACACAGAAGAAAATTTGAGGCAGCATTTTTAGAACAAGTGTGTGTGAAAAGGATAACGAAAGGTCTAACAGCCAATATAACGAGTTCGCGAACTGTCTGGCGCGAGTTGGAATGTTATAAGTTTGACGACAGATACTGAATGAGTTTGTAAGACTGTTAGCTGCCACAATTGCTCCATTGAACCATGTTATATTTGCCGATAATCAAGATAAAATAAACAGTACTATGATAGATGATTATTGAAAAAAAGACTTTAAAAATTCATGATTTAAAAACAGAAATGTATTTTTATTTTCTCGAGGTGAATTTTCACCACCAGCATATGAACTTAATTTTATACAATGTTTTTTTTCGTAACAGTTTATATACAGCCAATAAACAATCCTCCTTATTTTCGAGAAAATGGAGTAGTTTAAGATCCACCAGGGGCCCTTTATCAAAAACTAAGACGTCCTAAAGGAGACTAACAATATAAGAACAAAATTACTTTACAATCTCAAAAATTCTAAGACCTTGGTACATGAACATTAAAACTAAACCTTCTGGAGTTTTTTTCTTGCAATCTGACAGCCGTATTCTACTGTGGACCCCTAAGCTCAACAAAAAAGACTTATCATATTATTGTAATATTTATAAGGCTAAGTAAATTGAGATAAAGTAAGTCTATTTTTGCATAAGTTCGCTAGCATGTTATAAGAATTTGATAAAACCAAGAATCCCTTTGAAGCGAGGATGTTGACGTAATATGCAATTTATGATAAAATTGACGTTTTATTTATACAGCCTTTCCTCAGAGTAGCGCCCTTAATAATACGACATATTTTATGTGTTCACAAATTTTACAGTTTATCCTGTAAAGAAACTGTTTGTGCTGAAATTATTTTCTAAATAAGAGCATAAATAAGAGTGTGACGCTCCTGGTGTTGCATGAGTCCATAGGCCACGGTAACCACTTCCCATCAGGTGCTTGTCTGCCACCCAAGCGGTATAAAAAAAAAATGTTAGTAAAAATGAGACTTTATAGAGGTTTCTAATGAAAATCTTAAGTAAAAAGAAGATAATGATGATTTATAGTTTCTGAATTGGAGGATGAGTTGTGGTTTCTGCTACACATTATATTTTGAGCATGAAATAAACAATTAAATACCCAAAATAAGCATTTAAACGAAGAAAATTACTGCACTTATACTGTAACTGCACAATGTTATTTATAAACATAAACTTGGATAGATCAAAGCAAATCAGTAAACCAAACAATGAATTAAAAAGTTTCATAAATCTGCATACGCTGTAAAACAACAGTTTACTTTACTCAACACTCGTCTGTTTCAGTTTTACGCTCTCTCAATAAAGTTGTAGTTCCTAGCGGAAAATTCCTAACATAAAACAGCAAGGAATTAAAAAAGTTTCTCAAATCTGTTGACATAAAAATTCAGTTTTACGAGCAGCCGCCAGCCGCACTGTATTGCCATGTACCGACATCCGAAGTTCGTACTACCGCAACTGCATTCCTAAGCACCAAAACAAATTGTTTACTCTTCAATCTTGACGCAAACGCTCGCTTGCCAAGTCGATCGTAAAATTGAACCATAAATCTACCAAAACAATCCAATCTCTGTTCTTACAAGGTCGGCAGCATGAGCACACGCCCATAGGCCACAATAACCACTTTGTATCAGGTGGGCCGTCTGCTTGTCAGCTACCAAAGTGGTATAAAAAAATATCATTAGAAATAGTCTATTATCGAAATATAATCTTCAGTATTTTAGTAGGTACTAGGTGCCTACCTAGTTGTCTCCTACACAGCTTTATTAATATTTATACTATTTTACCATCCAAGGAAAACTCTCCAGCAAGCTAGTACACCAGCTAACTGATAGGCGAAATTCTAACGTAGGCTTTCTTTTCGGGGTTGGGGGTCCAGTCGACTCTGGAAAAGCCGAAACTACCAAACGAAACTGTTTGTTGTATAACGACTATAATTATACCATATTCACAAATAGGTAAAGATTATTCTATTCTATAAAACAATGACAGGTAGGCAGACTCCGGGTTACTAGTAAGACGATAGTGGGGATCCCTAATTCTCGTCCATTGGAATTAATTTAAGTTGAAGTTTTTTTTAATTTGAGTAATATTATTATTATTATATTCAATAGCAAATTGACGCGTGCAAAGGATATATAAAGTTCTATGTACATATTCACATTTATATTTAAAATGTAAAAGTTAGTTTGACTATTTGTACAAAAAATATTTTTCGGGACGAAGCCTTTGAATTGATTCTAATAAAATGTAAAAACGAGCTTTTGGTATAATGTAGGCGTGACTATGCGTCATCCAGAATCTGAAGAGGAATACAAGTATTACTTACTACCCACGACTTGGACCGCAATTACGATAAGCCCGTCTGCGAAAAAGCTAGTTCGTTATAAATAAATATGCTATTCACTAAGATTCTTCCTACCCACCAAGTGAATGAAGAGGAATTAAAATTTATTAAAAAAAATGTTGTGGTTTAATATAATGGGCACATTATGGAACTTTAGACTATATACAAACTCAATACCTAGACGCTGCAAGTATCAACGAGCCGTAAAAATGAGTACTGATTCGTTATAAGTTGACATACATTCCATGACAGGCACACATTAACATTAGCTTACTCACACAAATGGCGCTTTTTGCGGCGTATTTTTCTATGCATTTTGTTAGTAAGGTTACTCTGTATTTATATGGTTGGCAGCGCGACTGTGACTCCTCTGGTGTTACAAACGTCCATAGGCCACGATAACCACTTTCCATCAGATGGACCGTGTGCTTGTCTGCCACCTGTGTGCCACTTGTGTGGTATAAAAAAATGTATGTACAGTATATGATGGTCTAAGTATGGAACCCGACACTGCTCGTGACTCAACACCCACTTGGTTGGTTTTGTTATGAACGTTATATAAATACCCAATGACCAATTTAAATAACTACGTACTTGTTACAATATGGATACAATTTTAACTGACTTGTTTGCTCATTCAAAATGTTTTATTTTTGTTTTAGTTAGAAACCCTTTTGAAATCAAATAAACGTTCTGAATAGTTATATATTCAGGGTATATAATTGAAAAGAATTTACATAGGAACATTATTCATAAATCATATTATCAAGCAAATAATTAATGAACTTAATAAAAAAATGACTAAGTTATAAGTTGTGGAGTTGTCAAGTTGTCTACTTGAAACTAAGCTTAAAAGTAAAGATTGTGATAATTACCGGAACTTATCAAACACATATATTTTTATGAGGTTATTAATTATACCATTATGACAATCAGAGATTTTTATATGTGAAAAAAACTTTTATTTCTTATATTTTAAGTTCGTATCTGGAATTATCACAGTGGGTACTTTTTATCATATTTAATAATCTTTGTGCACCAAAAATCAATTTCAGACAAGAAACATAAAAGAAGGGGTCGCTTATCTATCACTGGCAGTTGTCTTGAAACAACAGCAGGGATAAGGGTCCAAAGGACTTCATAATATTGACTATCGTATAGATATTACATAGAGAATATGAGTAAGTTAATATTTCTGTCACATAAATATGTGTGACAGTAATCATCTACATAGACGGTGTTGTCGTGTGCATAGACAATGACAATTTCGAATTAACCTACGTATAAATTTTAGGCAACGATAATAATAATGCTTGATTTAACTAGATTGGTTTGTAGAATTGTTTGTACTGCCAATATTTGTCAGATTGAGAGGTATCGCAATTTCAGTTTCAATTGAAAATATTTCATCAATACTCTTTGGTAAACATTCTATTGTAGTTTTATTTTCTATTCAAAGAACTGTATTATACGCTATTTTCTTTATTATTATTCTGGTTTCGTTAAATGACCTTCTCAGGACTATTATGCCACAAACATCCAATAGTACCAAAACATTCCATAAATCCATAAAGACAGGACTAAGCTATACCATTCCTAAAATTTATAACCTTAGTGTTTACTGTCTTATGTCTTATTTGTTTTCTATTACATATTTTAATATTACTTATAAGAAGCTATAAGAAGCTATTGCTATATTGAAAAAAGAAAGGAATTCTTATATTTCCATTTCTTTTTCTGCAAGAGGGGTGAGTGGAGTATATAACTAGTATATAAGTAATTGCATCATTCCACGTGCAACCTCATTATTGTTCTATTTACTCAATGTTTATTATAATAAATTGATCAGTCTTTCTTATAAATTGGTTGTTTCCATTCGTCCCGTAATACGTTCCGTACGTATAAACACACACAAATCCATTATCACAAATCTAGTTACATACTGACATACGGCTGACATAGTTAAAAGCCTCTAAAAAAATAAAGATTTAAAAAAATATTTATTTTATCACAAACATCAATATTACCTAAATATTTGTAAATAGTTCTTGTTCCTCTGGACTCCTCAAAAATTTAAGCAGTATTTCATAATTCAGCTTATGCATCTGCGCATACAGATAGAATAATGCTATGCATCTTCTTTAACAAGATGTCTTGTACCTTGTCTCAAATACATAATATTTTCTGTAAAAAATACAGCTTACTTTATGCATCCTTGGTTTTCTGGGATCGGTGCCGACGTCGACAGCAAATACTTTAGCAGATTTCAGAGCAGGCATAATGAGAAGGTTCCTTTTCAAGGTGGGATCATCATGACAACTAGAGCAGACGTTCCATCCACAGTGATGAAGTTCGTCCTCAAGGCTCCCAGTATATGTGCGATGGATGACCTATAAAAAAAGGAATGTTACAAATTACCGCTCCTAACATATTTATTTGTTCCGAAGGCCTGCTGTGATTCCCTCACGCAGCCGCCGTAAGAAAATAAATACATACATACATATAATCACGCCTTTATCCCCGGAGGGTTAGGGAGAGGTGAGTTAATTCCCACATATCACCAATCATTAAAAACACTTCAAGAATTCGAAACATACCATAATTATATCAATTAAATATTTACACCTAATTTAAAAAAAAATTGATTTGAACCCTTGAAAATAAAATTACCTATTATATGCTATTATATGATATAAATCCTGTAAGTTAAAATGGACAGGCGGAAAATATTTGACATATCCAGTTAACAAAATAACAAATGAACTAATTTTGAACTTCACCAAATGATCACGCGTATAGTCAAAGGCAAAGTATTCTTTTTCAATTTGAACAATTAAATTATTTCTTGTTGTCATCAATAATAATTCTATTAAGCTAAGTTTATCACCGCTTCTTAGGCGCTAGTGGAGACGAAACGGCACAACAAACTCCACTGAGGTATGTCCAATCTCACGTATCGAATTGGTGAAGAAGCCGATATAACCTCCATCTTTAATCACAGCCCTAAAGTTGACCTTAGGACATATAAAATAAAACCAACCATATCCTATAATCCTAGTAGCAAATCTCTACAGCGATATATTGCATTCCGCCTGTTAATTTAGTTCCGGCTGGTATTGCAATAGCAAAGTACACAATAATACTTTCTGAATCCTGAAATCCTTTAGGATTACCGGAACGTTATTGCTATGCTGCGACATCCTCGGACTAAATGGCGGAACGTAAGGTTTTATTTGCTAATATAAAAGTAGTGCGTAATTGCGTAATCGTCCTCTCCTTTTTGAGGAAAATTATGTCAGTGATGGCAACTTCGAGTTGTAATTATTTTCAGAATGTTCATGTTAGTTACATAATAATTACGTACTACAGCTTCTGCTTTTACCAATCAATTTATACGTGGATCAACAACACTATATATTTTCTTACAAACTTGATATCAAATTGATAATTTTATTTAAATCTGTTTTAATATTTGTTTTAAAAAAAAGAAGTAAGTAGCATTAATTTGAATAACATTTCCATTGGAAAATTAAATATAAAAGTAAATGAAACATAGACGCGATGCTAATACAATTACCAAGTACCTCATAATAGCGTAAATTACTACAGTGAAAAGCTTGAACGTGTGCTACAAATGAACCTCTAAGAGCAGTACATTTGTGTGGCTTCGACCATACGTGTGGTGAACCTAACGGCGAATGTTTTTATACAATAACATACTTGAAGTGAAAACTTCTTCAGGCACATTGGGGTTTTTTTTTTAATGGGAAATACAATTGAATACGTGACATGGTAATCATTACTGACATGACACCTCTGTATTTAAGTATGTAGATAGATAATATTGTGTAAACACAGATACACACGTAATTGTTCAAGTATTCATTTCTACCGAAACTCTCGAAGTGCTAATAAATATTATACATATATTATTTACCTTTTGCATTGTTCAAGCTAGAAGGACAGCGAAATTAATTATTTACAAGAAGTTACGACATGCTTATACCTTGCAATAAGTTTCAGACTTGGGGTTCACGTCTACTGTAGCCAGATAGTCTTCTTTGGTTGTATCTGGCTGAACACAGATAATATAGATTAGGTCTTCCCGGGGGCCATTTCTGAAGGCATCTAGAGGCGATGCGTAGCCTGGACCTTTGCCTTTACCTGTAAATAAAACAAATGTTTTACATTTTACATTTCATTTTTACATATAGGTGATTGTTAATATTATTACATTATAGGTATTGAGAGTTTCACTGAAAAAAGGTAGCAAAAATTTAGCACATGGTGATTTTTGCAACCGAAACTATGAGATATTACGAAAATGCTCAAAGTAGTCTCCCGAACTACTAGCTCACATAAGCCTTAACATTAAATTTAGTGCCCGTAGATCTAATGAAGTCAATCTATTTTCCCTACAAATTTACAAAAATAACATCTCGTATTACAACCCTTTGACCAGGATGGCTCGTCAATATAACGAGATGGCAAAGAGCAATCACTTACTTGTGGACATATTCTGTCACAATATTAATAAATTCATCAGTGTCATTAAGGACATCCTCCATCGTAGGTTGAGTGCTGACCCTTGTGGCCCTGGTGGCTATACCTAAATGACTTGACCCACCCTCATCGTTAAACTGGTGTCTAGGAACTTCTTATTTTTTTACTATGTTACCTTTAATAGTCATGAGCTTTTTCATTATTGTAACATTAATTTTGCAGTGTGCACATAGTTTTACGTTAGAATCCAGTTCAAAACTCTTAGTTTTAAGTTTATTTTTGTAAAGATTGTAATGTGTTTTGTGCATCAAATAAATAAATAAATAAATAAAAAGTCTCAGGCTGAATTTGATGGATACTAAAACTGCATCAATGGATTTAAGAAGTGATGATGATGGTACATTTGCCTGTTCAAATAATTAAAAAAAAAAGTATCAATTGACCTTTCTATAAAACCATTGCAAATTGCAATTTTATGATGCGCCTGTATATGATGAGCGGAGGACTGTCAGGGTATGGAGAAAGTAGAGAAAGGTGACGTGAACTGATACGTAGTATTAGGAGGAAGATGAAGATTAACACAATTAAATAATTGAATAAAATTAAAAAGTTTTTATAAGCACTGGAATTTATAATTTAGCAGGACGTGCTTTGATGGTTTATTCAATATTTTAAAGGTAAATATGTCACAGGTAATATAATCTAAAAAAATGGAAAATGTCTCCAAAACGGACCCAACATTCGTAATAGTGATTTTTTATAAGCATATTACAGCCCTAAATGTTAAATTAACTTTTCTACTACAACAATTTCTTCAATCTTAGACAAAGCGGCAAATTGTGTGCATGTAATGGCGAATAAAGACAAAAAGCAATTTCATGATTTCCTCTCCATGTTTATTGCGGGGTGCTCAGTTTTTCCAAATTTCTTTTTGAAAAAAGGAACTGTCACTTTCAATAAATCGTCGATAAGAATCAAAACGTTATTTTTCTGTGAGCAAACGAGGGTAGCGGATCAACTAGGGGGATTCTACCCCTCGCAATTTGGGTAATCACGTCAGGTAATACTTGCATATAAATTACTCCTTTGTTCCGTTAATCTCATCAATAACCTATTGTTTTGGTTTACTATATTTAGTTGCTGTAATTAATATAGTGATTATTTTTATTAAAATATCATATTTATAAACTAGCTTGGACAACTTAGTACAATTTAGAAAAAAAGAGAAAGAATAATAGCCAATTTTCGTTCTTACATGAATTCTATTGTTCTTTTTCACAGACAGTAAAAATGTTGTTAAGAACCAACTGACAGCTCCACTCTTTTTAGTTTACACTAATAGTTTGTTGTATAATTTAGTACTATAGTTCGAAAACGCTTGTATCTGATTAGATTTTTACATCTGGCAACTGTGCTGTGTCACGCGATGAAACATAAACCTTTTTGTTGATCAATTTTAGAAACGAACTTAAAATAGTATGGTTGTGGGTGAATCACTTTTAATAGTTTTATAATACGTGCTTGCATGTCGCCCCACCTCCTACGCCAGGTCCCTGTAGGAAAAATAGACTAAAGAAGTGCTGGCCCTCGTGGAAGATGACATGCGTGCCAAAAGTCTTACTACTATGGATACCCAAGAAGACCTATGGATGCCCACGGGCTAAGCGGGCTGAGATTAACACGCTATGATAATGATGATGATGAAGGTAGATGCTTGCGTGGACACACACGATATCCATTTTTGAAATGTTGATTCTCTTCGGTGCCCTCTTGATTGATTTATAAAGATTTAAACTCTAAGATAGATAGACTTCTTTGGCTATAAAATATATCTGTACCATTACAGCTGCTAATGTACGTTATACATTACATACAAGTTTTTGTTTGAACTTTTTCATCTACGTGACGCGTTCAAAAACTTAGCTTAAGTATAATAGTAGATTGTATGACAGCAATGTACCTAGTATTTTTACAGTGAGGACGCTGCTTTGAACCACGAGTGAAGCGAAGTCTAGAATAGAATCAAGAGCGTAGTAATCATAAGTAGTAATATAATATAATACGTAGAATTATCATACAAACATTCAAATTATATTTCGCCCGAGGGAAAATTATTTGCTCTCTATATACTCTACTTTTCACCCCCTTTTTATAAAAAATATGTATATATATCTTAGTATACAAGAACAGAGACATAATGCTTGAGTAAAGCACTTGTACGTTTTAGTTTTCTTATTTTTTAAAATAAAGTAAATCTCAAAGCTCAGTAGAAAAGTGTCAAACAATTTTCAGTATATACAGCCAGAGACATAAGTAATACGCGCGCTTTTGTTCTTTTTTAGTTAGCACGGGTACCCGCCGTGCGGCCAACACGTACCAGCCAGTAATGCATACTGTGAATGCATACAATTTGCGTTCGATTTCTAGAGTCTGGCTAATGAAAGTAGGCCCTGGAATTATTTGCGAACTTTTTATATAGCAACTCTGTATGAACGTCAACGTCAATTTGACAAGGTTGTCGTTCGGTATCTCTGTTTACAAATTGTATGCGTTTGTGTAAATTGTGATTCTAATTACGGCTTAAAATGAACAAATCTATCAAAAGTGGTGTACGAAAGATGTTGTTTTGGATGATTGGCAAGTTCAACGAAATACAACAACAGCGTGATGCCGCGTTTAAACAAAAACAAGATTGTCTACGTGTGGTGTTGAATTTCATAGGTTAGTAGACAATATTATTTTGATACTTTAAACACCTACCTATCCAGGTCGTCCTAATAAAATTTTGAATTATAATTTACGTATCCTTCCAAATAAGTTACCTACGCTTCTCTATGTATTGAATAAAACTAATTATATTCATTCGTATATCGCATCAGTCAACCAATAATTCATTTTAATAACATCACCTATGTTTTACGTATACTCATAATGAATTTTAATTTTAAAACGATTACCTTTCTTTAACAGAGAATCTGCAAGATGTCGAAGGAGTTAATGAAATAGTAAGAACTATTGAAAATCTCACTGAATTAGAGCAGAAAGATAGGATAATAACCCAGAATCAGTACTTAGAAGAAATAGCTTCAATGACTGGTAAGTTTTTACTATACACTGATGTTTTGAAATTATGCCGAAAAAAACCTTTGCATTTTTACTTACTAATACCAAGAATTAATTACATATTTCGTATTTCTTCTTTGCAGAAGTGAGTGTCAGAACACTAAAATGAGTAAAAAGGGAAGGTGCAGTAAATGAAGGTGTCTGGAGTACCCCGGGGAAGAAACGTCCACGGAAACCTACTGTGTCTAACCTAGATAACTTTGACATAGATGCTATACGTAACAAGATAAACGAATTTTATATAGTTAAAAAACAAGTTCCTACACTGAGGACACTGTTGGTGGAGTTAAAAGAAAGTATTGATTTTAACGGATGCAGAGAAACTCTGCGCCGCTTGTTATTAGCCAATGGCTATGAATTTTAAAAGAATAAAAATGAGCGTTCTGTATTAGTAGAACGCTATGACATATCTGCTTGGAGACATAGATCTTTAAGAACTATAGCAGGAAAACGTGCAGAAGGCAAGTCGATCATTTATGTAGATGAGACTTATGTCCATAGAAACTACAAGCCTAAGAAGTCATGGCAAGGTCCTTCAACTAGTGGTGCAATTGAAAATGTTTCGACCGGGAAAAGGTACATTATAGTTCATGCAGGATCAGAGAAAGGCCCCGTACCAAACTCTTTCTTAGTGTTTAGTACTAAATCAAAAAATGCTGATTATCACCATGACATGAATGCTGAAAATTTTAATAAATGGCTTAAAGAAAAACTTATACCAAATTTGGAAGAACCAAGTGTAATTATAATGGATAATGCTAGTTACCATTCGGTAATTATAAATAAGGTTCCTAACACACAAATGCGTAAAAGTAATACAAGAGAATGGCTTCGTGATAATGGAATTCAATATGAGGACTACCACACGAAAGCAGAGCTGTTGTGTATTGTAAAACGAAATACGCTTGATCCAAAATATGAAGCTGATGAAATTTTAAATCAATGTGGTCATGAGGTGTTGAGACTTCCACCCTACCATTGTGATCTAAATGCGATTGAGCTTGTGTGGAGTTTGGCAAAACGTAAAGTGGCTAGCAAAAATATTGCAGTTACTACAGCTGCATTAGAAGAGATAATTAAAGATTCATTTGAAAACGTAAGTTCTCAGGATTAGAAGAAAATGACTGATCATGTGATACATATTGAAAATAAATATAAAGAACGTGATAAAATAACAGAAGAAAATTTAGAAAGTTTTATTATAAATGTTAGAGACAGCGAAACTAGTGACAGTGATGAATCTTTTGGCATTGAAATGTTAGAATCTGATTTTGATTATGATGAATAAAACTAAGTTATTATGTGTGGAATATTATCGTATTTTATTTCCCTATTTATTTTCGGATTCTGCCCATATTTACCTCATATACCAACACCTATATATTCCCTAACATAATTTTCTTATACAGTCTATATATATGATATTTTTAATAATGAATTGCCAGGTATCAAAGTAGGTTATTCCAATTCTCATAGTATGATTTTAGTGTTGTCATGCATGTATTTTTTAAATTTGCCGCCAATATTCTGAGGCCAGCTTTCATTAGCCAGACTCTATGAATGATATACCTATATAGGTATATGTTCCTAATTCAAATTACTTTTCCACCCGCAAAAAAGTCCTTAACAGAAAAGTGCAATAATGCTCCCGCTTATAGAGGAACCAAGTGTTTTCGAATAGAAGGGATGTAAAGTAAATTAAATAAAGTGTCTAAAAACGATACAACGATAGAGACAGTATTTTGTTTTAGTTCCATGCACATTTTTTTTCAGTTCGACGCCTATCTAGAATCCATTTAAGCTTTTAAATTTCGTATCATTTTTTAAACCGAACATAAATTGGAACAGGTACGTACTTCATCTCCACTCATTTCCGCAGCTTTCACAGGGCCTGTTAAATCCAATACCGATTTTAATATTAAAGGAACTTCTTAAATTTTTCTATGACAAAAAGGTTCTTTATCTAAACAGTGAGATTAAAATCACTAGGGTTCGTTTGAGGGAGCTCGTTTAAGGCGCTTTGAGGCCGTGCCTCGAGGCAAGAATGATAAATTGCAACCCGCTTGATGTGTCTGACACTTTCTTCATACCGTGACCTTTTACTGGTCTTTTATTTTTCTTATCGTATGACACGGAGGATAAGTATGTTAAGGAGCTAATAAATAGTAATATAGAAGTCAAACTGCGGATCGGGGATGATCAGGTATAAAATTATGTACGTGGTAACGTCTACACGACAATCACTTGCCCCAGGAACAAGTCAGAGCGGTAGTCACTGAAAAATATATTTCTTTCGCAAAAAATGGCGATCCTTCGTCGCTCCCCCTGCCGCTCCCGCCCCGCCTCCTCCAATCATCACTCGTCCTCTTACCTTGTGGTACTTTGTTAACCTCTGTGATTTTTTTTTTTTTTTTTTTTACGTGCGCAAAATCCCCACGGATACCTCCCCACCGGAGCCGGTGGAGGAGGTTATGTCGGACTCGAACCGACTAAAACGCACGCCGCCTGTGGGTCGTTTCGGTTGCCGAAGGTGAGGTTGACAGGCATATCCCTCGCACCCCGGCCGACCCAGGGCCATCTCTCACGATCTGGCCCTCTTCTCGGGTGTGGGGACTACAGAGTCCCCAACTCGTCCCCGGAAACGGGGAGACGCGCCACGCGCGCCGCCGCCGCGGCCTGCTTCTGCAAGGGTGACAGGCGGCTTCACCTGTCACCCCCAGGCCGGCGCTCATGGGGGGCGGAGGTCGTTCATCGACCTCCGACGCCCGAGTTGCCTTCGTGCGCGGGCAGCTTGTCTAGCGATCCTTCGTCGCTCCCGCTGCCGCTCCCGCCCCGCCTCCTCCTTCACGAGCATTACTTGCTCGCAGAAGGAGGCGCCGGCCGCCCACGCATCCGCGCAGCGAACCATCGCCGCGAGCAAGGTGGAGAGCGTGAGAACCCTCACTCCCAGGGCCGCCACAAGCTCCCGCCTCGGCGTCTCCCACGCCGGACACTCGGTGAGCGTGTGCGGACCTGAGTCCTCGCTCGCGTCGCAGTGATGGCACTCGGACGTTGGCTCTTTCTGCATCCGACGCAGATACTTTCCGAAGCATCCGTGCTCGGTGATCATCTGCGTCAGACGGTACGAGAGGCTGCCGTGTGGCCTCTCTAGCCACTCCCCCATGATGGGTCTTACCGCCGTTACTACGGCGTGCCCTGCGCTTGGTTGCCCAAGTCGTCTCTCCCATTCTACCACCATTTCCCTGTGGAGCCGGGATCTCACGGCCCGAATTTCTTCGGGCTCGGGATCGTGACCCCGCTCCCGCGCCGCCCTTCGGAACCTGTATAGCGCCGAAAGGCATCTCGCTTCCAGGATCCATGGTGGCGATCCGGCGAGGAGACTCGCCGCGTTGAATGATATCGTGCGGTACCCCCTAATGATGCGGCACGCCAACTTCCGCTGCGGACGCTGCAGCAGAAGCATGTGCCGATCACTCAGGGTGTCCGCCCACACGGGACACCCGTACAGGGCCATGGACCGCACGACACCCGCGTAGAGTCTCCTGCAGGAGTCATCCGGGCCCCTCAGGTTGGGCAGTAGCCGCGCCAGAGCGTTGGCTGTGCCCGCCAATTTGGGGCCCAGACTTCGGAAGTGCTTCCCGAAGTCCCACCGGCCGTCGAGCACGAGCCCCAGATATTTCATCTGGGGCTTGATGCCGATGAGAGTGCCTCCCACTGTGAGACTAGAACCAGGTGGTGGCGTGCGCCGAGGTCCATGAAAGAACATGGCCTCGGATTTATGCAAAGCCACCTCAAGGCCCAGCCGCCGGATCCGTTCCACGACTTGAGCAACCGCGGTCGTGGCCCTCAGGATCGCTTCGCGGTGTGTAGCTCCGCTCGCCGTCACTAGCGTGTCGTCCGCATAGCACGTGACGGCGGCGCCGTCCGCAAGCTCACCGCGAAGCACCCAGTCGTATCCAATGTTCCACAGTAGCGGCCCGAGAACCGATCCCTGTGGAACACCGCACGACATCTCACGCCGACCGACGCCGGTCGCACTTGGGTAGATGACGGCTCTCTCCGTCAGGTACGCCCCGACTATGCGGCGGAGGTAGAGAGGCACACCGTGGTACACGAGTGCCTCCCTGATGCAACTCCAGGGCAAGGTGTTGAACGCGTTGGAGATGTCCAAGGACACCGCCAACGTCACCTCACCCCGGGCAACTGCCTCCTCCGCCAAAGTCCTCACGCGCATGATGGCATCCACGGTGGACCGCCACCGGCGGAAGCCATATTGGGCATCCGCCAGGTCCGGCCCCCTATCAGAGAGGTGCTCGACGAGGCGCTTCGCAATAACTCTTTCAAAGAGCTTGCCCACCTCGTCGAGCAACACAATGGGCCGGTAGCCGGACGGTTCGTCCGCCGGGCGACCCTCCTTTCGGATGAGGACCAGTTTCCCCGTCTTCCACATCTTCGGAAACTGGCCCCGCTCCAAGCATGCGCTGAGGAACCCTCTCAGCCGGGGTTCGAGACCGTCTTCTCCCAGAGCTAGGACCCACGCGCGGCCTGGAATGCCGTCGGGTCCCGGGGCGGTGCTCTTCTTGGCTCTAAGCCTTCGCACCGCCAGCTCCAGTTCTACCCAAGTGACCTCGGGGACTTCGTCGTCAACTACCACACTGGGCGCCACAGGCGACCGAGGTGGCGGAGTCATCTGCGGCGGAACGTGTTCCGCTCGCGCCGGGAACAGGGACTCGACCACTCCACCGAGCAGAGCTGGCTGGAGAACCCGGGTCAACGGCGGGGCCCGGGGGCGCAGCTTTCCTCTTACCATAAGGTAAGGCCGCCCCCATGGGTCCCGCTCCAGCGTCTCCATTAGCTCCTTATAAGCCGCGGCTTTCGCCCGCTTAATCTCCGCTCGGAGGGCATCTCTGGCCTCCCTGTATCCCACATGAAGCTCCGCCACTCGGGGCTCCGTATCTGCGGTTCGGCTACGCCTCCTACGGAGTCTGGTCCACCGGCGGTGCGCGATCACGCAGGCTTGCCGTAGCCTCGCGATCTCCGCAGACCACCAGTAGACCCGACGCCTCGGACTATAGGGTGGTGCCCTAGGCATACCCGCATCGCAGACACGAGTCATGGCCTCCCGGAACCACACCGCCTCATCGTCGATATCGACAGGCCTGTCCGGCGCAATGGCCCAGGCCTGTACGATGGCGGCCTCCAGGAGGACCTCCCGATTCAGTCTCCCAAGCACCCAGCGTGGCTCGCGTGGGGCCGGTATGACCGGCGCATCACCCGCGGGGGGGGAGACATCAAACCGAACGTATCGGTGATCCGCCAGTGTCTCCACCCCCACAACAACACGCCAGTCCCGCACACGGTGCGACAGCGAAGCGCCTGCGAACGATAGGTCGATAATCGAACTGCGCTCCGCGGTCACGAACGTGGCTTCGGCCCCGCGATTCTGGAGAACTAGACCGTGATTAGCGGCCCAGCTCTCCAGAGCCCTACCTCGTGGGTTCGTGTGCCGGGACCCCCAGGTCACTGACCAGGCGTTGAAGTCCCCGAGCACAAGAACCGGATGAGGATGACAGGCGTTGACGACGTCGGTCAGTCGCTCCAGCGACTGCCGGTACTCCCCTATGCGTCGGTGTAGGCTCGGCGTGAAATAGACGGCCACGACCGCAATCTCCCCCACACGCGCCGCTACGATGCCATGCTCCCTTGCCACGACAACAGGGGGGGGGGGCACCCATAGCGGCGTTGTACACCAGTGCCGCCGACCCGTCCAGGTCGACCACCCAGGCAGGCCCAAGGGGCCGGTGAGTGTACGGATCGGCGACAGCGGCGACGTGTATGGACCACTGTGCCATGCTCTGGAGCAGAAGACCCTGAGCATCGGCACCGTGGCCCACGTTCGCCTGCAGGATGCGGAGCTGAGGATCCATTATGGAACCATCTCCGCATCCCGCCGCGAACTTTGGGTGGAGCTCCCGCCTTGCGGCTTCGGCTCCCCCCCGGTGCAGGCCTTGCTGCCAACCCTATGGTCGGCCGGTTTGCCCCCCGCTGCACACCTGAAACAGTGCAGCGGAGCTTCGCATCCACCGGCCGTATGGCCGGGTTGGCCACAGCGGAAACAGCGGTCACCGACCGTCACCGCCGCCGTGCACTGCACCCCCACGTGGCCGACCGACAGGCACCTGAAGCACCTGGTCGGTCGAGCCTGCAGGAGCCGGACCTGCACCCGCACCACGCCTCCAACGGCGAGGAACCCCCGGTCGGCAGCCTTTTTGGCTGCTGCGATGGGGCAGCCGACAACTGCCGCCCCCAGTCCACGGCGGCCGAAGCGGATCGCTCCGACCTTAACCGTATCTAGGGGGCAGCCCCCGGCCTCCGCCACGGTGAGGCGGATTTGCTCCGCCGTGATGGAGTCGTCCAGGTCCGAAATGCGCAGTTCTGCGCACTTGTTGGGCCTGGACACCCGGACGTCGGCTGCGTCAAGCGTCTCCCTAAGCTTAGCCGCTAGGGCATCAGCCTGGGGACCGCTCGAAGCGCCTGGGATCTCGAGAAGCCGAGCACCCGTCCGAGTGGGTTTCACCCGGATGGGGCCCGGCATGTCGAGAGCCTTCATGTCAACGCAGGCTGTCGCCTGCGTGACAATTTGGGCGTACTGCACGCCCCTATCCGCCGCCTCCGCCGTCATCGTAAGGACGACGGCGGTTGAGCGGGGGACGCGCAGCCTCCCCGGCACTCCCCTCGCAGCAGCCTCAGCCCTCCTGGCCTTTTTGGCTGCCTTTCGGTTCGCCTTGCGCCGCTTTTTGGAGGCGCCGGCAACCTCCCAGCCCCCCTCCGGCGAGGAGCTCGTGGCGGCTATACCCGCCGAAGTTCGGGCCAGAGCTGGAGCTGGGGCCGGGGCTAGGGCTGGGGACTTCTTCCCCTTGCCCTTCCCCTTGCCCTTCCCCTTCCCCCTTCCCCTGGGCCGGGCAACTTGCGCATCCTGGGGGGGGCTCCCAGCCCCCGCAGCGAGAGCAGCCCGAGCGGGCTGAGCGGCAGGGGCGGCAAACGCAGCGGACGGGCTGCTGGCCGACCCCTGCGGGGACCCCGCCACTACCGGACAGGTGGGGCCCCTCTTAACCGCCCCGGCATATCCGGCCGGAGCCGCCAATGGCGGTCGGCGGCTGGAGTCCATTATGGACTCCAGCCAGCTCCGGGTGCGCTCCTCCTGCGCCACCCGCCACGCCCGCTGCTCCGCCAGCGCCTCCTCCTGGCGCTTCTCCATGGCAGCTATTGCCGCCATGCAGAGCGCCAACGGGTCCGCAGGCCGAGACGGCTGCAGCACCGGCGACTCCGGCTGAACTGGTCGGGCCGGCGACTTCAGCGGCCCCGGCTGCGGCGACTCCGACGGCGCCAGAGGCTCCGGCCGCAGCGGCGACCTCGACCGCACAGGCAACAGCGGCCGCGCCGGCCGCCCCGACGGCGTCGGCTGCGCCAGTGGCTCCGGCCGCAGCGGCGACCTCGACCGCACGGGCAATAGCGGCCGCGCAGGCCGCCCCGACGGCGTCGGCTGCGCCAGCGACTCCGGCCGCAGCGGCGACCTCGACCGCACGGGCAACAGCGGCCGCGTCGGCGGCGTTGGCTGCGCCACCAGTCGCCTCCGCGCCGACCGCGTCACACGCTCCGCCGGCAGCCCAGCGACGACCGCTTGGAGGCTCGCCAGTTCGGCCTCTCCGTCCTCCCCATCTCCTTGCGGTATTCGGCCGCCATCCGCTCATTGTTCTCCAGGAGCTCCACATGCCTCCTGCCTAAATGAGCCCTGTCGATCCGCAGCTCGGCTAGCTCCGCCCTCAGGAGGTCGAAGAGCTCGACAAGCCGCGTCGTCGCCTGCGTGACCCGGTGCTCCTCCGGCGTTGGAGAATCGGTGCGGGCCCCGGCCCAACCTTCTAGGGCTTCTATTACCTCCTTCGACATTATGTCGGCGCGAGGTAAGGGTAAGGACGCCGCCGAGGTGGAGGAACTCGGCGGCGCCTCCACATCCTCCGGGGCCCTGAGGCTATCGCCACGCTGCAGCTGCGTGCGGCTGACCGCTAGCAGCTTCGGCGGTGGTGGGTGCAGCGTCTCGTCACCGTCGTGACTGCTGCTGGTGGAAGAGGAGTCGGTCAAGGTGAGCTCCAAGTCCGACTCCGTCTTCTGTGGTGGAGGGGAAGGAGGAGGAAGAGACTTCTTCCTGAATCTCCTCTTCCGCCGTACAGATTTCCGGGTCTGTAGGCCCACCGGGCTGTTCGCCCTACTCTTCTCCGTGGCGGTGTCGAATTCCTCCGACACCGCGGTTTGGGACGCGACCTCCGCGTCGTGGTGCTGCGCGACCTCCGCGCAGACTGTTTCACTGGGTTTGGGTTTAAGTGTATGTTTAAGTTTATCCATATCTTATCCCACGAGAAGAACCGATAAAATTACACTCCCCGGGTGACGGCCATTCCGGGAAGCGGGGTACATACTACGGAGGTCCCCTGGTATCCGTAGGTTTTAAGCGACTTCGCTGTCGGGTTTTTCAGACTTTTCCTTGTCGCGGGCCGGCCAATTAAGGCAAGCCCCGCGGCCTTCAGAATATCGGCTTCCCAAGTGTGGCTAGCACTCAGGTCGTTGTCGATATCCTGGAGGTTACGCGACGCGGGAGAGCAGCCAACTCTCCCAACACCGACGGTGGCACGAATGCCTGCCAGCCTCTGCGCGAGCAGTAGGCCGGCCCGTCCCTGGATCCCATGGATCCTTGTGTCGCCCCCATGTCCCCTCTGAAAGCAGAGGGATACCGGGAGCGACAGGCTAGCCCTAAAAAGGGCTGTTTGGGATGGAAGGGATTCTACGAATCCCTTCCCGCGGGCCTTGCAGGTCCGCCATACCACGACCCCCTCAGGGTCAGCTAGCCCTGAAAAGGGCTTGTCGGGTTATTGGTCGACGGCTAGCAGAGCTCCTTCTCCTTGGAGTCAGAGTCTACTAACCGTCGTCCAGGGTGCACCAGCCTCCCCGCTTCCGTTCCCCAGGACCGCGGTCCAGAGGGAAAAGAAACAGGTAAGCCAACGTGGAGGTTACCCAACCCGCACCCCTGTTAACCTCTGTGATGCGTGACGTAAGTACGCTAAAATCACTAGCAATAATCGCCACATCATTATTATAACAAAATGTTTATATACAGGCAAACACTAAATTTTCACCTACGATTACATCAGAAGATATTTGCAAGTGACTATAATAAACGTATTTTGGGGGTCCTGCCTTTTCGCCAAAAATCGTTTACCCGATTATCACTTGCCAACCAACGTTACGCCAATTTTTCACTTTGACGACTAACGATTGTCAAATGTTTGTATGACAACGTTTCATTTGGTAGAATTATTGTTAAGCTGATTATTGTAATGACAAAATACGTTTGGGGCATTTATCTTTTGCCAATTTATTTATTAGGCCAGACAACTTTTAGACGAATAATGTTTTGTCTGTGTAACAGTTCCCTTTCGTACATTGATATAATGTTAAAAAAAAAAACAATTTAACTTGCGTTTTTTATTTAATAATCACAAAAAAACCAGAATCGGTTAGGTTAGGTTAGGTTAGTATTATGATAAACAATGCACTAGTCGAGCGAGCGAAGCGAGCGTGCCGCGGCAGCGGCCGGCGAAGTGCCGTAACCAAATCGCTTTTATTTCACTACACAGGGCTTTAAATATGCTACATCGGTTAGCTTCGAACTGCGACAAAAATGCACGAGCGTAATAACGCTTACCCACATCATTTGGTAAACAATAAACAACTACATGAATATTATACCAACTAAAACATTCGCTACTTGAAAGTTGGCATTTTGAAAAGTGTCATTCTAAAAGGTTGACCAAACGTAAAATTGGCAACTGAGAAGTTGGGTAATAAAAACAAAATGAAATCACAAGTTGGCAAATGATTATTCTGCGAAATATAATTCTGGGAAACGTTAGTTGGCAAGTGATAATCGGGGAAACGATTTTTGGCGAAAAGGCAGAGATCCCGTATTTTGACTTTATGTCAAAATAATATGTTTATTGCTTTAAAATTCTGTTTAGGCGGACACTACCAACATTCAATTGCGTGGCAATTGTCGCCAAAGTGGAACAGCGAGCGGGTAATGTTTGTGCGAATGTTTAAACGAAGCAACTTTTTTATTGCGTGGGTCGTTTTTGGTTGCCGATGATGAGGCTGACAGGCATATCCCTCGACCCAGGGCCATCTCTCTCGATCTGGCCCTCACCTCGGGTGTCACAGGGTCCCCAACATGTCATCGCATCACCGCCGCGGCCTGCTTCTGCTAGGGTGACAGGGAGCTCCACCTGTCACCCCCAGGCCTGTGCCCTTAGGGGGAGGCGGAGGTCATTCATCGGCCAAAAAGTCACGTGCTTGGAAATGACGAAGATACCACAATGCCACTCCTACTAACTTACATCATATTTCACATTTTAATGAGAGATTATTTACAAACTAGAATTATTTATTAGCAAAAACAAATCTTATGGTTCCGTAGGTACTTAAGAACTCTTTGTTTTTATTTTCATAATTTGATGGTACGGTACACTTGAGGTACGAGTGTGACTAGCACTTTTCTATTTTTAGCACCTATTTATAGCAAAAATAATAATAACCCCAATGTTAAAAAAAAACAACTACAAACTAGATAAAACTATTGTGAAGTTCAAGTATGGAAATTCCCACAGAATATGTTTCTACCAAAAATTGTGTTTTTAACACATTTTTGTATAAATATTATTTAATAAAAACAAGTGATGGCAATTTTAACTACCTACTTTTTAGGGTTCCGTACCCAAAGGATATCAAAACGGAACCCTATTCCTGAGACTTCCCTGTCCGTCTTTCTGTCTGTCTATCACCAGGCTATATTTCATGAAAGTGATAGTTAGAAAGCTGAAATTTTCACACATGATGTATTTCTGTTGCCGCTATAACAACAAACACTAAGAAAAGAATAAAATATGTATTTATGGGGGTTCTCGTAGAACAAACGTTATTTTTATTGCTATCAGTTTGTCTTTCACCAGACCCTATTTAATGAACCGTGATAGACTAGACAGCTGAGATTTTCTAACTTTAATAAATAATGAAAAAAATATAAATAAAAATGAAATTTAATATAATAATTATTCAAAGGTGGCTCCCATACAACTAATGTGATTTTATACCCAAAATCAATAACGGTAACGGTGTCGGAAATATTTACGGAAAATTAGTAATATATTTGTCGCAGCCAACTAGCATAATTAACCATTCAATCAACAGCCTAGCCTCTTTACTAACCAGTGCCGTTCAACTGGCGGCCTGAATGATATTCAGCCGTTGTATTTGTTACAACAGTTAATAAACTGGCTGACTAATGTTTATGCCATTCGTATGATAGGGTGACATTGTGACAAAAATAATAAAAAGCGGATACCTCTGACATAAGATATACTTTACTTAATATATTAAAAATTTCACAATCAAATCAATCAATAAGTCTATCGCAGTACACTGCTGGACAAAGGCCTCTCTATATTTTGGGAGGCTTTGGCCTACTATTTCCACGCCAGACGGCCAGACGGGATAGTACAGGGTTTTATTTCAAGTTTTCCTTGTCTCGCAGTGATATCGTCTGCGTATTTTGGCGTTAGTCGCCTCTTACGACACCCCTCGGATGAGACGAGATAGTGATTCTTGTATTTTTCTTCATCACCACACGGATAAAAAAAAAGTCACATAATACTGTTTATATAACCCAGCAACAGGGTAGAAAGTTAGTACAAGGTTCATTGAGAAAACTTCAATCCGAATTTTATAAATCAGGTTAGTAGATTAATGTGGAAGAGTACTAGGCTAGGCAGGTAATGAAATGACATCAACCAAAGTCCAACTTATAAACTGAAGAAGGCTTAATACCATTCAGTCTACTAGTTGAATATCGCAGTTTAGTAGAGAGTGGCTGACTGAATGACTAATTGAGCTGGCTAGTTGTGACATATTCATTTCAAAAGTAAATATATAATTTAAAATAAATCAAGGCAGGCTAGATAAAGGTACAGAACCATTCGTGCACAAGTCCGAGTCGCACTTGGCCTGTTTATTTCATACTATATTCCCCCTACAACGCAGTCGTGAATGCCGCATTAATAGTGATATCAGTTTGGCAACAATATTAATCTACAGTTGAGTGTTGGACACCTAGGGTCAATCGTTATCACTAAGTAAAGTAAACTACATAAGTATCGAACATGGCATTTTGGCTTCTGATTCTATACGATAAAGGTCAAATTTCTATAAAGAATATATTGACGTAAGTCATTTCTTTTGCATAAGATTTAGCATTATATTGGGTCTTACTTTTGACTCTTTGTTAATTAAGATTCAAAGCAATCATTTCATATAGATAAAAGCACTCGTGTGTATGTGATGACATTATGTAAGTACATTTTCTATCTCAATGTCAAAGTCATCAAGACTGTATTATCAGTATGCAATTAAATTATGCACCAATAGATTGTGAAGTGAATTTTAAACGAGTGCACTTAAGCACGTTTATAAGACATCGTGATAATTGACCGATACTTTAGTTATAATGCAATCATGTTAGGCATAGTGTTTGTAGGTATGATCATGAAACTCCAAGGTTATTATTGGTATCACATGTATCATGGAACGCGAGATAAAAACTTAAAGCAAGACTATTTTACATTAAAGTAGTTTACAAGAATATTGTACTTACAACACGACATTGCAGATCTAAAACAGTGCCGCCGGGAACTGCTCACACTGACAAACAGTAAACAATTTAAAAATAAAAGTTTAAGAATACTATATTTACAACACGACAGGAGTCCCTAAGCAGTACCGCCGTGAACTGTACACTGACGAATAGTAAACAAGTTGATGAACAAGTAACAACAAACAGTTATCCTCACTTGCATACCCATCTCTTTTACTCTTGTACAGTTGTTTTGTTTTTTATCTCAGTCAGACTGCTTCAATTGAGTGATTGACCTGCGGAATGCTTGTTCACTTATACAAATATAATATTTTATCTTAAAAAAATATTCATATGAAATATTTTATCTTTGGAGCATTATATTTTGTTGGTTTGCAAATAAATATCGCAGTACTTGTGATAAAATATTTCAGTGTATGATTAAATTGATCGTAGGTCGACTGTGTTAGTCACAGATTTTTTACTGGCTGTTTTCAATCCATAGAAATTAATTAATTTAAGTGTCTGTTTGTAAAGTTAAAAGAATGGGTTTTTAAAGATTGTGTCTAATATCAGAATTATTATTTATATGAATTTTCCCACGGTATAGACGAGACTTGTACCAAAAAATCTTTTTTATATTTGTTTGTCTGTCTGTTTCTTTGGTCCGGGTAATCTCTTGTGCATTTGTTGCTTAGTAAAAAAATTGTTACAAAGATAGAATGACTTTTCAGAGAAAATTCTGGTTTTTATGACTACCAAGCGGCAACATGTTTCACACCCAAGTGATTATAAAATAGTGCATATCAACTCGAGTGATACAGAAATTTCAGCGGTTATCTCTCTTAAAAATTGAATAAGGATTTTCAGTCACTATTTCCTTCAATTGGCGATATTAACTTAATTTGAAGATGTTGATGGCCTATCAGAGCGAGGCAAATCTTCTATCACATCTCGACCGCTTTTAAAGGCTTATAACTACGAGTTTTTGATAAAATCGATTCACGGTAAGCCTTCTATAACATTTGCAGTGACTTCAGATATGATATTACATTGGATATGCAAAATTTAAAACAAACTCTGAGATCGACATTTTTGTCCATAAAAAAAATCCATTCCCGGTACTGTGTCGACTGAATGTATTAATAAAAAATATAAGTGTACCGCGCAAAAAAAAATCTAGATCAAAGTCCATGTGGACGAAGTCTTGGGCACATGGGTCATGAATATAAAAATAGTCATTTTGACGATCAATTTAAGAATAACATAAAGTTAATAAGCTGAAATAAACTGCCATTTAGGTCCGTAAGAAAATTATTTAATTTACTCATCATAAACATCTTAACGTTGCCATACGAATATCTGTAGCAATAGATGCGGGTAGTTGGAGCCTTAAAAAGTCCAACAACTGGTCCAACAGCTGCAATGCTTCAGTATCGCCTTTGGGTTCTGGAGGCCAGTTACCAGTCGCTTCAGGTAAAACATCGAAGTTCTGTCAAATCCACAGTTAGACTGGATAATCAGAACCTAGACCCCGAGGCGAAAGCTTCGGATGTGATTGGGATTAATGCTAAGGTGAGGAAGAAGAAGAGAATCATCTCAGCGTTAGTTCCGAGTTTCACTTACTCCATCTACCCGTTTTGTTTTGGTTTGTACGCCTTTTTTGGATGCGATAGCACTCGCACGCCACGAGAGGTAAGCCTGCGCGAGAGAATGGTGCATCAATCAGCAGACTATCAGGTGAGATTGGCTAAGTACAAAGGTGGTGTGGATCTATACACTCCTTCAGGTGAGATTGGCTAAGTACAAAGGTGGTGTGGATCTATACACTCCTTCAGGTGAGATTGGCTAAGCACAAAGGTGGTGAGAATCTATACACGCCATATTATGTAATAAAATAAACTGTATCTCCAGTGAAAAAAGATGGTTAGTATTTTTGTACTTAAAATGTTTATTTTACTTGAGGTTATATTGGGTCTTCGTTTATTTATTTATTTGTATAAATAGAAAATTAATCTTGTCGCCGAATTATTATTATAAGTATAATAACGTGTAGAAGTATCATTAGTCCCAAATAAAAAGTTATAGAGTAACGGCCAAAATCCGTGACACAGACACGTGTTACTAAGTTTCACAACAGTATAAGTTTAAAAAACCTAAAACCTTTATTTTTTCATTTTATATAATTCTTTATTGCACAAAATCAGTACAGAGGTCATACACAAAAAAATATATATTAGAAATATGTGCAAAGGCGAGCGTTACTCAATATGAGTTCTCTCCCAGCAAACCTTTGAGTAGCAGAGAAGTAGTTAAAGTAAGAAGGGGACGTGAAGTGTAAAACAAACAAAAAATCCACATCCCACCGAAGCGGAAATCTTCTGCGGATCCTTGAGCCAGAAGGGAAAATGAAAAGGCAAAACTATTTGCAGGACACCTTCGGCAAAAAATTTCCTAACCTCTCTATAACGGAGGACTTTGAAAGGGAAATCGAGGAAGTGGTCATTAGTGATCAATAATTGTCTCCATCACTTTTGCTTGTTGCACTCCAAGAGAACTTGCATGTAGCATTAAGACCCTTAAATATAAAAAAACACCTGGTTTCGTTCTCAGAACTGGTGAAAGAAAGTTTTTTTTTTTTTATACCACTTAGTTGGCAGACAAGCACACGGCCCACCTGATGGGAAGCGGTTACCGTGGCCTATGGACGTATGCAACACCAGGGGTGTCACACTCGCGCTGCCGACCATGAAGAAACCTTCTGATGCCCCTCTTGAAGAACACCATATTGTAGGCGCTTGGGAAAACCGCAGCAGGGAGGTCATTCCACAGCTTGAGTGTGCGTGGGATGAAGTTTCTTTCATACCGCACAGTGCGTACCGTCTCAGGTCGCAATGTGTGGGGATGAATTCCCTGCCTATGGCGAGAGGTGCGATGATAGAATGTAGCTACGGGCATCATGTCAAACAATTCATCTGAGCACAAACCATTGTATAGGCGGTAGAACACACACAGTGAGGCAAAATCCCTCCTAAGGCTAAGAGATTCCACTCTACCTGTGAGTATGGGATTGTCAACCAGCCTCAATGCCCGTCTTTGCAACGAGTCGAAGGGGTCAAGCTGGTATGCAGGTGCTCCAGCAAAAAGGTGACAGCAGTACTCCATGTGAGGCCGGACCTGTGCTTTATAAAGAAGGAGTTGCTGCCCCGCAGTGAAATACTGCTTCGCCCTGTTGAGCACTCCGAGCTTTCTTGATGCCAACTTAACCTTGTCCTGCAAATGACTTCGGTATTGGACGTCACTGGAGATATCGACACCAAGGATCCCGATACTCGAGGAGATGGTAAGCGGTGTGCCCAGGAATTGCGGCGCCAAACACACATACTTGTGTCTTAGTGGGGTTGAATTGGACTAGGTTTAGTCGTCCCCAATCGGACACTCCAGAGAGAGTAGTCTCGATTTCAGACACAAGTTGTTCGCGACTCTTCTCCACCTCGGACTGAGGGATATTTGCACGGCCCGTGTAACACGTGTCCCCGGTACTGTCGTCCGCATAACAATGAATGGAGCCATCAGACAGCATGTCATTGATATGCAGCAGAAACAGCGTCGGAGACAACACGGAGCCTTGTGGGACACCAGCGTTTATGTTCATGCGGTCCGAGCAGCTGCCGTCGACGACGGCTTGGATGCTTCTGTTGGACAAAAAGCTGGAGATCCATTCGCACAATCTCTCGGGGAGTCCATAATATGGCAACTTCGTAAGAAGACCTTTGTGCCAGACCCGATCGAAGGCCTTCGCTACATCGAGGCTGACCGCTATTGCCTCACCGCGACTCTCGATGGCTTGCGCCCACCGGTTTGTGAGATACACAAGAAGGTCACCGGTAGAGCGACAGTGGCGAAAACCGTACTGTCGGTCGCTCAGTAGATCGTTTCCTTCAAGGTACCTCAGGAGTTGTGTATTAATAACACGCTCCATAACCTTCGAGAGAAGGGAGGTTATAGCAATAGGCCTGTAATTGGTCGGATCTGTCCTGTCACCTTTCTTAGGTACAGGGTGCACGAATACAGTCTTCCACGAGGCCGGGACCTGCCTCGCGGAGTATGAGAGTGCGAAAAGGCGTGTAAGTACAGGGCACAGCTCGGGGGCACAGTGTCCCGGCCCACACGACTTCCGAACATCTAGGGACTTAAGCTCGCGCCGGACCACCCGTTGTGTGATTTTAATTTCGGTCATCGAAGCACCACAGCTGGGGATGATGGGTGGTTCGGCGTTCCCGTCGTTAATAGTCGAGTTTGACGGAAAGAGATTACCCAAAAGATCGGCCTTCTCCTTAGCGCCATGGGCCAGACTACCGTCGGATTTTTGCAGCGGCGGAAGGCAAGACTGGCAGAAGTTTCCCTCAGCAGCTTTAGCGAGCGACCAAACTGCACGACTGCCAGATGGGTAGCGCGCAAGCCGCTCGCCAATTCTGTCGATGAACTGAAACTTCGCTCTAGACGTTGCCTTTTTACTGGACCTTGAAGCAGCATTCAACTTCCGCTTCACTTCAGCGATGTTCGGATCCTTATTGGCAAGAGCCGTGGTCCAAGCCTTGTATGCAGATTGCTTGCGGTCTCTAGCTTCCCTGCAAGGCCTATTAAACCACGGGCGTTTGCTCGCTCCTGTCGCGACCCAGCGGTTGGGGATGTAACATTCCATACCCACTAGAATCGCGTCAGCGACTGCTGTTGCACAGGAACTTGGATCATCAGAAGAGAAGCAAAGCTGCCTCCACGGGTACGACGCGAAGAATTCTCGCAGACCGTCCCAGTCTGCCGACTTGTAGTGCCACACATGCCACCACTGAGGTGGCCGCGGTGGTTCAGGCCGCGCGAGTGTCACTTGCGCCCGGACGAGGCTGTGGTCCCAGCCACTCCACGTGGTGGGCGTTGAAGTCCCCCAAGAATACTAATTCCGCAGTGGGATACTGCTCAATTACGCTGTCCGCCGACCGCTGCAGATGCTGAAACAGTTGAGCCGTGCCCAGGTCACCGCTATGAGACCTGTAAAGGCACGCATAGATACGGGTGTGGCCACCGTGATCTATGCGTACCCGTGTTAAGCTAATGGTTGATGCTAAGTTAATGGTTTTCTTAACTATACTGTTTAATGGGATCCTTAGTCAGACTACTCAGAGCTACATAATGGATGAATATGAATAATATCACAGCATCAGTACCTCAGGGCTGAGGGCCAGATCGTGAGAGATGGCCCTGGGTCGGCCGGGGTGCGAGGGATATGCCTGTCAACCTCACCTTCGGCAACCAAAACGACCCACAGGCGGCGTGCGTTTCAGTCGGTTCGAGTCCGACATAACCTCCTCCACCGGCTCCGGTGGGGAGGTATCCGTGGGGATTTTGCGCACGTAAAAAAAAAATTCCTCAGGGCTCGATTCTTGGTCCGGTAATTGTTCTATATTTATTTATTTCTCTCATAAATGGGTATACAGTTTCGTAGTAATATAAAGGCCTAAATTAAGTAGTATATACACAGGGGGTCTGCCTGTAACAGTGCGTGTTACAGTGGTGATATATATGGTGACATTTGATGGAATGACACCTAAACGCTAATTCATTGGAACTTGGAAAAAAAATCAGTGAATCTATATTGGGTAAGTCTACGGCGTACCTTGACGACGTCAAGGTCGATCGGTGAAGAAAAAGCATCACACCTTACAGTACTGTCGTATTTTTTATATTCAGTCTTTCAATTGACTGTACACCGCTGAATGGTAGAAAGCTAGGGTGCAGTCCAGAAGTTAGAGCCACCATTCCAGGATCAGACGATTCTAAAATTGTAGTTGTCTCGTCATGACGAAGTTGCAATGTTAATTAAATATATATCATAAATCTGTCTACGTCAAATAATTGAAAATCCATACAGTCGTCATTGAAACTGTCAATCAAGATATACATGAACAGCTGTAAAAGAAAATTCAATCGTTCTATATTGCCAATAAGATTTCTGTGCGCTATAATATAATTCTACAAGCGTAAGGTCGTTAGGACCGTACGAGGTGAAGATATAGCACCTCGATATAAAATAGTATATGAAGAAATAAGACAGACACACCGTACATACGTGCTTTGTGATACAAACGCGTTGCACTCAGCTCCAATCGCACTCCGAAGAAACACATTACGACTTAAAATACGCTTATTGTCAGTTCAGAGTCTAAAAGTCTTTCACGTAAAATGTACAATACAAATGTTTTTCAATAAACTAAAGTTAGTGATTTTTTCGTTTATCTTCGAAGTAAAAGTTTTCTATGTCCCGCCTTTCTATTGTGTGTATGCGTGTTACTGTCTTGCAATATACGCCTGAGACTTGCGTGCTGGTGGAACTCGTGTCGGATTGAAATATGTCTGCTTATATTCTTGAATAGAATCTGCCACAAAGCTTTGTCTTTGTTCTTCCACAATAAATCTGCAGTCTTCTCCTTAATCCTACGCATATTTTCCTCCAGTCTCCTAGCTTTTATTTCCATTTGTATGAGGGAACGGGTCGTATTTGTCAAAAGGCGGTACAGGTATTCTTTTCTTCTCGTTTTCCTTGGATCCGTTGCGCTTACATTTATCAAAGACTCGTATTCAGTACTGTCCTCGAGCTCTTGAATTTCGTCCAAAGTTGTGATTTGTGATTGCTTATTTTTTACACGAAGAAATACGCCGGTGAATATTACTGCAAGGACGAAACCTAATAGCATTAGGAGCTTGGCATGGTTATAAAGGGGTTTCGCTATAAAATTCATGGCAATGAGTTAATGATATTATTGGTATCATAATAAACAAGTTAGGTTCCATCGGGATGCATATTTGGCTTGTGTGCGAGCGAGAGTTCTGTTTTGAGCAACAAGTCACGTGGTCGACACGGGAGCGCAGATGGCGCCCTCTCGCGGCGTACGCGAAAACGGCACTGGCTGGAGTGAAAACACGCCGGTGCGTCGCACCCCACGAATTTCCCCAATGACTTTTCCGTTTGGATGTGGGAAGGGCGTTTTATTTGGATATGACAGCTATACATTAACGCTTTACAACTCACCTCGGATGGCGTAATTAGACCGCAGTGTTGTTTGGAAATAATTAAATTATAATTTTAGATGTCAAGGTACTCAGGGTTTGAATAGGAATTTATTTTGAGTAATGTATACCCAAAATTAAGGTGAAAGAAGATCAGCGAACGAAAAACTTCATGAACAGCTACTTATAAGGGGTTAATACAATTTCTTGTCGTGACAACCGCAAATCTTTTTATAAATTTTATTGTTGCAACATTTCAGCTGAAAACTTTATTGCAGACTATAATCGTAAATATTTGTTGTGGAAAAAACTTCAGAATGAAAATTAGTAGTTAGACATTTTTATTGAGAAAGTTTTGAGTTAGTTTTTTCAGGACTCCATGTTATCGAGGCTAAGGTGCGTAAGTGATGAAAAGGGAGACCGCAATGGCTTACCTACGCGACTACAGAATAAAACAGATATATTGTTCACGTTGCTATCTGGCTATTGAAGTATATTATCTCTTATAGCATGTTTATATTATGTTGTTTCTATTTTAAAATATAGTTTTAGCTTTTAAAAATATTAAGAATTTAAAACCCAGTAGTAAATTTGCATTGACAAATACTAGTCTCAATAAACTACAGGTTAACTGATTATGCGATCTGAGGTGATTTTACTGGTTCTGTGGTATATCCAGTACGGGTACGGAGTACGGGATGTGACATGCACCGATATGCTTACGGCGTGTCACCTTCCGGTTACTAGCAGATGAGCTAGGGCAGCGGCGGATGCCCGCGAGCGTGTTCGAAATTGGCAAATATAGTGTTGTCGTGTCTGGCCTCGGTATTCTCTGTCTATGGGGTCATAACGCACACGAACTAACAATAGAACACAGCAAACGTTGATGTTAGAATCTAGCGATACTAAATACTTTCTTTAACAAATTCAGTAATAGAATTTCGCTTAAATCGTGAACATTTGCGTAAGACCAACCAGGTTTTTAATATAATTTTAGTAAGTTTAGTTTAATTTTCACCTTAAATTTTATTATTAGGTACTCAGAATCCATAAGAACAAAGGCACAAGAAATAAAACCGGTCAAATGCGAAGTCAAACTAGAAGTTTTTTTTTTTGTATTTATCCGGCCGCTCATGCGAATGGTACACACAGATTCGCATCATAAGTTTTGGTCAAAATCATATAATTTTAAAATTTAGAATATTGGACAGACACTTCGACTAATTTTAAAAATAGGTCATAAACATAATACGTTGAGGTACAGAGCGTTTGCCGAAATTAAAAAAATAATTTATTAATTTCAAATATGGAATAGTCGAAGAAGAAAGATGAATTCGTGGGTATCGTGTATGATGGCATATCGTATTGGTATAAATTTCAGTTTGATACCTCCACGTACTTTTGAGGCGCGGTACCCTAAATAGAAAGAATACACAACGATTTTTATTTTGGTAAGTACAACTTGGCTCTCTAACTGCTACCTTTATGTAAAGGTAAGTTACAATATTGTACCAATATACATTTTAAGAAAAATAGTTTAAAGTAATATTACTGTATATCTTAATAGTAAAACATGATAAAAACTGGACACATACATTTAATGCAATAAAGTGGTAGTTGCAAAAGAAATGTTGTCTCACGTTACGTTGCTTGTTTGCATTGCAATTTTGTTTGTACGTCAGAGTTTTACGGTATTATGTGGTGTATATGAGTGTATGAGTGTATATGAGTTTGCAGCTTACACAAGTTTCGTGTTAAATGAAACAAGTTTCGCGAAACATTGATAGTTTTAGCTCTAGGATTAAGGTTGATAACGGTAGGTAGCTTTGAAATATAATTTTGTCCAAGTTTTAATATTGTTTCTTAAACTTTTGCTTAAAATACGAAGGTTAAATGGAGGTTCATTTGTTAATCACTGTCATCAGCACCTATTAACCGTACTGTATGTGTACGGTACATTTTCAAATAAACGCCTTTTTGTTAGTAGTCGTTCCAAATCATTAAATTTTCATTCGAAAACGTAAAAGTAGCGTAGTTTTATACATAACAGTAAGATAAAGTTAGTATAGATAAAATAATTTATAAAAATATTGATTTGATACTAATCGTAATATCATAATCAATTGTCAATTGTGTATTTATTTATTTATTTATTAAATAAGTACAACCATATTACATGTATTACACAATTCACACAAAATTCAATTATTGGTAAAGTCTGCGATACATATAACAATTACGGTGTACATAACATTCACTAAAATATCAGAACAGTGAGGCAAAACAATGCATTAACTACGATCAGCAGTGCTAGTGCCAGTGGCAAAAACAAATTGTAATGGCGACAACAAATAAAATACAAACATGAAACCAAAATTTTCAAGCAACACAACTAGGTAGTAACTGTGATTTTAAGTCGGTTAAGCGGATGTTAAAAATGTCGAGATCATCGCTTTCGCTGACCTTGTCATTGCAGTTGCAGCAAATTCGAGTCAAAGGCGATTGCATACCAAGGTTGGTTCTAAATAATGGTGTATAAGAGTCGGAAGGTGAGAATCTCGGATGTATCCGGGCCTAACGCGTCAATTATTCTATATAGTTTTCAATTCTGTCATAAGTAACAAATAGATAAACACAAAAAGCATTGAAACCGATTAAAATATTCGAACTCCATAGAAATGGAACAAAACTGGGCGCTATTGATCATAAAATTTTATTGTACCTAATAACTTTTCAATAACTGTGAAAAAGAGTTGAACTCAATAATATCATCATTGCACGGAATTGTTAAAAGTATATCTATTTCTCTTGAAAGGTCATGATATTGCAATGATATCGACTGATAAGAAGTTTCCTACTTGTTACATATATTTTCCTTTTGACCATTATTATTTGCAATATTGTGGAGCGAATATGTCCAATTTTAGAATCTAACTTACACTGAAAAGTAGTTATTTTCGATCAGTTATGCAAATACATACATATACATACATAAAAATCACGCCTGTCTCCCATAGGGGTAGGCAGAGATCACGGATTTCCATTTGCTACGATCCTGACATACTACTCTCGCTTCATTCACTCTCATTACATTCTTCATGCATGCTCGTCGGTTTAGAGTCCTCCTGACCTGCCCCTTTTCTAAAACTTCCCCGATTTGGTCCAGGTATGTGCGCCTAGGTCTTCCCCTTCCGACGGTATCATCCACACTCGCCTCGTACACCTGTTTCTCTAGTCTTCTTTCATTCATTCTCTCAACATGACCAAACCATCTCAACATTCCTCTCTCAATTCTCATCACTACATCTTCTATCACTCTACATCGTTCTCTTATCACGCTATTTCTCACTCTATCTTTCAAGGTCAAGCCACACATACTTCGCAACGCACGCATTTCTACTGCATTCACTCTACTCTGATGCTTTTTTTGCCACACCCAACTTTCACTACCATACATAAGAGTCGGCACCAATACTCCTCCATGTACAGCCAGTCGTGCCTTTTCGGACACTTTCCGGCTGCTCATGAAGTTGTGTAGTGCCCCATTCACTCTATTTCCAGCCATCACTCTCCTTTCAACATCTTCTTCATGCTTTCCATCTCTCGCAAACAATGTTCCCAAATATATGAACTCATTCGCTTGTTCCACTTTTTCTCCATCTATACAAATCCTACACTCTGTCACGCATTCATCTCTTTCAAAACCATAACTTTTGTCTTACTAACATTCACTTTCATTCCTTTCCTCTCAAAAGCTTCATGCATAGTTGTTACCATCTCCTGCAACTCATCTGCCGATGACGCAAGTAAAACCTGATCATCAGCATAGAGAAGACATTTGACGAGTAAATTCTTCATTCTTAAACCACATTCTTTATCTTTCAAATCTTGCAAACAACTGTCCATGGATAAGTTAAACAGCCATGGTGACGCTACACATCCCTGTCTAACCCCCTTTTGAATACTAAACCATTCAGTGTATGACCCATGTATCCTCACGCAAGCTCTGGAGTCCTCATAGAGAGACTTCACAGCTCGAATAAGGTTGCTGCTCACCCAATACATAGACAGTACCGACCAAAGTTCATTCCTCACCACTTTGTCATAGGCCTTTTCCAAATCCACAAATGCGCAATAGACCTTTTGACTCTTGGCCAAAAATTTCTCGGCTATGCTTCGCAATGAAAATATCTGATCCGTACATCCCATTCCCTTTCTAAAACCCGCTTGTGCATCCCATATTTTCTCATCGGTTTCTTTCATAACTCTCTCAATCAACACTTTCGCATACAGTTTGCCGACGACGCTGAGTAGGCTAATGCCCCTGTAGTTTTTGCAATCTTGATGCGAGCCCTTTCCTTTCCTTTGTAAAGCAGAACTATAACGGCCTTACACCAATCACTTGGTACACGACCGCTAACCCAACATATGTTGAAAATGCGGCACAACTGACTTGCTACAAGGCCCTGTCCAGCCTTCAGCATCTCGACTGTCACCTTATCACATCCCGCTGCTTTACCAGCTTTCATACTTCTTAATGCACTCACAACTTCATTCATACTAATACCACTTTTATCAGCATCAACATAGTCATCCATCACCGAGGTTAGTACATGTACACTATCCTCTCTTTCAAACAAGCTTTCAAAATAGTCCTGCCATCTTTTTAACAGACATTCCTCACCTTTTACAATACTTCCATTCTGGTCTCTAATAGCGTTCAGCTCGGAGCTCTGTGTTTCTCCTCTGGCTAAACGAATGGACTTCCAAAAGAACTTAATGTTCGTCTGGAAATCCTCAGATAACCTTTAATCAAACACGTCTTTTTGTTCCTTTTTCTTTCTAGCAATCACTCCTTTCACTATCCCTTTCAGTCTTCTATATTTATCTTTCGCTTCATCCACATTCTCAATTGTAGCTTGCTGCATTCTCTCATTAGCTCTGACTGAGAGCCAGTCAAGCCACGCGTTCTTTTATTATTCTTTCATTATCCTTACATTCTCTTAACACATCTCTTAAACTCTCCCAAAACTGCTCTCTTTCTTCTTGTACTTCCTGGGAAGTATTCGTACCGGAGTCTACAGGAGCATAAACCCCTACGACAAAAATACAAGTGAGTCCCACTTTCATTCTCATCCACATCAGTCTAGCATTCACACATTCGAATATATTCACACACTCAGCCATTCTAGCAGATAGGATGACACCAACTCCCTGGCAAGCTCTGTCGGTATTGGGTACTCCCAACCAGTACGCGGTGTAGGGTCCGTGCTTGGTGGTGTCACATCCTTTCCTCTTCGTCTCATTCACACAAAGAACATCAATCCTTCTTTCATCCATCATCTTACAAACATCATTCATTTTTTCTTCCATTCCTCCTCCAACATTCAACGTAGCAAAACGGCTCTCCGTGAGCCACTTTTCGCCCCCACGGGAAACGAGATGTGACGGGTGGCGTACCGCGTGGCCGCCATGCGGATGATTAATTTTTGGAATCACCATTGCGTTCCCACGAGTCATAGGGAAAATATGGTCCACCCCCGCAGAGCCCTTTACGGAGGTAAGGCGGAATCTCAAGTGTGTCCTGTGACCGCCAACACAGATACCCTCCGTTACACCAGCTTGCCGTCTGGTCACGAATTCTTGGCACGGGTCGGCTAACACCTTGGATCGGGGTTTTTTCTCGGGTATGCTCCCTGAGAGTTGGTTTTATTTCGGAGTGACCTTCTCCTAGATGGTTGCAGACCAATACTGACGAGGCCCATCTCCCCGGTTTTGATTTCAGAGTTTTTCTTCTCTTAGACGGGTTGCAGCCCAATGTTGACGAGGCCCATCTCCCCGTAATTATGCATTGCATAATTATGATCACTAAATAGTAAAAATAGTATTTGCACAATGCAAGGTTATTTTTGTAATAAAGTTATCAATACATATAAAATTACCTTTTTTGTTACAATTTTGAAGTAACCATACTTGTAACCTCTCCATGTTAGATACAACAGGGACTTATTACAATTTTTCAACAAAATTCAAATGATACAAAACATTGGAAATCTGGCGTTCCTAATTAATTTTGTTACAAAAGTCATTCCCACAGTAATTTGTTTTCACTACCAACTTGAAGGGACGCGTTGTAATCGAGTATGTTTTGTCAATTAGGCCTCCGCCCCGGGAGCTCTAAATTCCCATTTGCTTCAGAGTTGTCTGTGTGATTATCCTTTTAGAAAGGGGCGGATGGAATTTATAGTTCTCTGGTTAAGCCCATTAGGGTGGTCGAAGAAACACTATATATCTGTCTAATTCTACCAAGTCCATTATCGTAGGTCACTTAAAAATATAAATTAAATAAATGTACGTAAACTTCTGATTATACAATTGTATTAGCTGACGTATACAATTGTGTTATTCTATGAAATGTTGCTGTAGCCAGCAAAATTTCGTAGAATAATCTTTGTACTGGTGTACTATTGGATAAGAAACAATGCATAATTAATAATATTGTATTGTGTATTGTTAATTAATTGAACGTCACATACAAAGTTTCATCGCTACAACGACGCGAGACGATGAAAAGCCAATTAATATTTCATTCCTAAGATGTGTTCACATAGAATAACGCACATTCAAAATTTCTGATATTTAGGCAATAAAAAAAGACTTTGTGAATCATGAATAATCAAGTTTCACAACAAAGTGAGGAACATAATTTACCCAGCCCTTGCCCACGACCGATGCGATGGTAAAACGGTGGAGTTCAAAAGTCCCACTTGAGGCCTGAATAGGAATAAATCAAACCCCACAACGCATCGGTAACGTGGGTGAGAGAACTACGAGACCGGACTAAAGCTGAGCCTCCACTACTAGCTACTGGTTTTTGGCTTAGTTCCATTCCACTTGACTCGAAAATGCTTGCTTTCCATTTTCCCGATGCGGGTGAAACGATCCGAGTACTTGAATATGGGCTATCGAGAATTTTAACTTATGCGGGATACATGCATTAGAAATTTTAGGTTTTGTTCGAACCAAAAATTACTTTCAGAATGTTTGCGAGGATTTTGAAAATAATATGTGCTGATTTATGTTGACTATGTGGTGTTATTTGACATAATGTTAAGTGTGTTAACAAAACTACTAAATAAAGGAGGTAGGACACGTCGGTATTTCCGCCCAATTGAGCAGTCCGACTGGGGAAGTACCTCCGCCCTACAGAATACAGCGGTTATAATAGCTTCGTGTTGTGTTCCCAGCGGTGAGTAGGGTAGCCAGAGCTCACTGGAGAATTTGTGCTGTCAGTGGGATGGCTAAAGGGTTGTCCTGTTTTGTCCTCTACACTGACGGCACAGAAACTCTGTGCTTACAGGGTCGGCAGCGCGAGTGTAACTTATCACATAAGTGGTATAAAAACAGTTTTTTTTATACCACTTAGGTGGCAGACAAGCGCACGGCCCGCCTGATGGGAAGTGGTTACCGTGGCCTATGGACGTGTGTAACACCAGGGGCATCACATTCGCACTGCCGACCTTAAAACTTGACTTACTAACGGTGTGCCTGACAATAATAAAACAACAACGAGTTTTCTGTATCAACGTGAATACCATATTTTTATGAGGACACGACAGTATTACCGTCCCAACTGAGCAGTCTGACTGGGGGAGTACCTCCACCTTACAGAATATTACGGCTACAATAACCACGTGAGTAGGTAGCTAGAGCTAACTGAAAAGTTTTTTGTGCTGTCAGTGGGAATACCAAAGACTTGTCCTGATTGTGTTTTCTGCACTGACGGCACAGAAATTTTGTTCTTACAGGGTTGGCAGCACGGGTGTAACTCCACTGGTGTTGCACACGTCCATAGGCCACGGTAACCACTTTCCATAAACTAGGCCGTGTGCTTGTCTGCCACTAAAGTTGTATAAAAAAAATCTACTTATAACATTATAATTGTCGCATACAAAAAATAACATACACAATCAAAATAACTTTAATCTGTGAAATATTCAATTCAAATGTGGGATCTACTCGTAACAGTCACAACCCTCTGTCCAATGACAGCTATGAGTTTACTATAGTTGCGTCATCACCGTTATAATAACATTTTAAAGCACGCAAGGGAATGCTTCCGTTCCAGTTGCAATATATATTTTGCGCATTATGGAGGCTCGGCCTAAGGTACTGACTTCGGGAACACACATGAATTTTTGCTATAGATTTCACTTCGTTTAGTTATTTACTACCGGTCCCCTACAGGTTCATCCATCTGTAAATAAGTTGACCAAATCTCAGACGACAATGTGTCACCTTTTTTAGTAGGGTCTTGAGACTATAGACGGTTTGGTTACATTTTTCAAGAGTTAGGCTTATAAATAGTTTTTTTTTAAGATTTTAGTTGTATGAAGGTATTGAAACGACACCACTATGCGCAGGCAGCTGCGTGTAATGCAGTTAAACAGGAAGCTTATCCGCACAATGAAGATTATTAATGAAAAATAAAAACGTTAAAATGAAATCAATTGTCATGAGTACTACTCATCATAATGCATAATTTTGAAATGTAATGGTATGTTTCTGCAGACGTACATTTTATAATAGTTTACACTATCACTGCAATCTATATAATATAATTATGCATCATGCCTAAAAATACCAGTATGATAATAATACATTTTAATAAATGATCCAACGTTTTTAAAAGTCCCTCAAAAACTTAAATAGTAGATCAGTATATTGTTTGTCTGCCTTTCGTTGTCTTTTAGGTCTCCTTTTATCCCAAGGGCCCTGTACGATACAAGACAAATTGGGTGTACTAACAGGTGAATAGATAGCGGTGCTAGGAAGATAAATACCCATTTATATACCAGTACTTTAACATCTTAGTCACTGAATACTGGTAGATACGAATTTAAGGGGGTCGTTTACTTTAGGTTGGCCTACGCTTGCGATGTTTTTATTTGCACATTTATTTTAGTTACGTTCGACAAATGGAAAAATATTCTCGCTATTAGTAACTACAGTATGTGAAGTTGTAAGTGGTATTGAACAAATTGACCGATCTCTTCAATGTTATTACGATTAGTGCGACTAGTACAAAGGCAAACTTCTAAGTTTGTCAAAGGCATAATAATTAAGCCCGGATTCCAGAACGATAATCCGCTCTGAAAATCTTGATTTATGACTAGTAGGTACTTAGGACAGATTGTAATTGAAAATCTGTCAATGACAATCGAGATTCAGGACTGAGTTTCGTTCTGGATGGAGTACGGGCCTCGTAGGTAGTTTGATTCCTTTTCCATAAGATGTTGAAATTTTTTCTTCATAATGTATTTTTTTCGGTAGACATAAGAAATATAAATGAAAGAAAATGAATAAATATAATGTATCAATTCACTTGATTCACAAATATCATTGAGCAGTCAGACTGGGAAAGTACCTCCACACTACAGAATACGAGTAGAGAATAGAGCTGTTTTGTTAGTGGGAAGACCAAAGGCTTGTCCTGATTTTGTGTTGTGCACTGACGGTACTGAAAATCTCTGTTCTTACAGGGTTGGCAGCACGGGTGTGACTCCCGTGGTGTTACACACGTTCATAGGTCATGGTAACCACTGTCAATCAGGTGGGCCAATGTGTATCATTCTATGAGCCTTTTGGCAAATCAGTTAGGGTCAGCTTTCAAGTCCTAGTTCTCTCTAGTTCTAGTAGCTGTACAATATATTGTTATATATATATATATATATATATATATATATATATATATATATATACATATATTTTCATTTACACTACTCCAAACCATCCAAAAATCACTTAGCAGAAATCACTTAAAGCGGTAAGGTTGCGCATTGTACTACTTCTGTAGTCTTAAAGTGCCTTTAATTATTCATTGAACTGGTGTACTATAAAGTGAAAGAATAAGAGAAAGTCAGTCGAGCAGACCTTCTAAGAACATTTGAAGTCGACTATATGTAAGTAAGGTTTGTTCTATGTACTAAGTACTAAACAGATGTTCAGTTTAACAAAATTTTCTCAAAGTGTATCAAATTTAATTTTTGTTATCTTCAAAAACCATTAATCGTAAAGTTGAGAATAGAAAGGCCCTCCCTTGTTGTTTTGTCACTGATTTTCTTAAAGACTCAATTAATTTTTTCAGAGTACCTTAAAAGTTTGAATTTCGTAAAAACCGGCTGCTAGTAAATTGTTGTAAAGCGGCAGCTACAACAAAAACACAAAACTTGAGTCATTACGCGCAGAGGGAAGTCGAGAGTGCGAAGTTTACTCCCAGCCTGGGAGGAACTGTGCCCTCAACTAACTGAATCGAAAGTGTTAACATCTTTAGAAATCTTTTGGCCCATTGTGAAGGCTCTCATTAAAACTACCAAAGTATGTTGTGATTTCTTCCTCCGGACGATACAATTTGAAAGTTATTTGTAACATAACAAATGACTTGAACTTCTCGGGATCATTTAAATGAATAAATAATACAATACGGTGAAAACTTTTGTGCTTTATTATACCTATGTTATTATTATATTATACCTACGTTACGCAGGAGACTTGTGGGAAAAGTGTGCTAGAAGTTCATATTAGAATTATCTAATATTGGTTGACTTACCGGGTTAAGCATAATAACATTATTTTCTTGACGCGGGACCTCATGCTGCACAAAATGCAACTAAGGTATTATTCCTAAATAATAACGTGAACTTTCTTTTATCAATGTCAATTTCCTTCTTCTTATAATTCTGGGTATTTTAAGCGGGTCGTGAAAAAATATCTGATGAGGCCGTCAAACTGAGGATCACCACTAACGTTGTTAGTGTCTAAAATGTTGACCCTCTTTCTTGAGCCTTCAGCTTACTCTCAGACGAGGTGAAGTAATTAACGTGCCTTACATACAATAACTTTATTAATCTCATTTGAATCAGTTTCTTTTTAATTATCAATCATTATCTACATTTTTCCTCCTAATACGTTTACCTAACAAGTGGGTACAACAATTCCCCTTTCTTATACGGTCTATCTAAACTTTTATTTGTAAACGTATACTTGTGTTCTGAGCACAAATTTCTAGATCTTATAAATGTAAACAGAATAAACAGATTCTACTTCAAAACGCTTAGTTACTAAGTATCTGCGACAGTATGAAGTTTCTCACAATTTAACTTATTATTCAAACCTTTGTTCTCATAAACTGACCTCAAAATGTAAGTTCAGAGAACAGGTTTACAAAAAATTGTATATAGGTCTTCGTTTTTACACCATCGATTCTCATAATGTAAAAAAATTTTTACACGCAATTAACACATATTTTTTAGTGGAACTTTTATAAACGTCCACTTACATAAGTAGCCTCAAAATGTAAGTAGGCACTAGAAACTATCGCCTTTCATGCAACCAGCACACTGCGCACAGCTGTAAATCTAGTTTATACGGCAATACGAAGCACAGGCAGCGACCCACACTGTGAAGTGGTGTTAGAAACTTAGTAATAGAGTTATTAGAGACTTCTCAGAGTGCTCGGAACGAGAGGAAAGTAAACATTCTGATTTAGCGTTACTTTCTTCGAAACAAAAGCTTTTAATCAAGATGTAGGATGACGTGGAAAAGTCATACAGCCAGTCGGAGATTGTCTTTCAGAGTTTTGTCTGTGTTATGTTTGTGTTGTATATTGCTGCTTTTGTTTTCTTTCAATTATTATATAGAGCCATTTAATGCAATTACCTGAAAGTTAACCTATATATAATAAATATCAATACATAGACGTTAACTTATTATGATGTATCCACTATAATTATATACTGCTACTACAGGTCAGTACTATTAGGCGTTTTTAATTGTAAAGTGATAATGTAGTTGGTAGTTACCGAAAAACTAGTTTCGAAAAAAGCATATCATTTTTCACACTATCACAAGGATGGTGTGACGTGCTACGTGCATAACTATACTGCCTTATGCTTTTTTCTTTTCTCTATCGTATGTCTACAAAAAATATATATAAAATGTAAACTTTACCTAACTACTTTGTTTAATACTTTAAATTATACATGAGAATTTAGACCACAAGATTTTAAAGCGTGTTCGTACTAAAGTTACAAACTATTAATTTTTACAAGCAGCAGTTTGAGCCGAAAGCAATTATCCTGAATTGAAGTTTCTCTTGTTAAATTACAATTTCAGTAGTTTCTTTGTACTTGATAGTTGTTATAACAGCTGGGGGAATTGAGTCAAAATCATAAATCGACTAAAGTTAAAACCACTTCGAGAACACTTCAATAAGTTCTGAAAGCATACTTGACTGACGCGAGAAAAAGGGTTTTTTTACCAAATCATTTGTATGATGTCATATATGTATTAAATATGGTATGGGTAAAATCTCGTATTTGCTTTTGCTAGCAATTTGTTTCAAAACATTTCTTTACTGTTTATTTATAGAATAAAAATCCATATTTGATTAGTAGTGTTAGATACTGAATTATCATATCTTTTACCACGTAGGTGGCAGACAAACATACGTCCCATTTGATGGAAAATGGTTACCGTGGCCTAAGGACGTGTGGAATACCAGTGAAGTCAAACTCGTGCTGCCAACCCTGTAAGAACAGAATGTTTTTGTGCCATCAGCGCGGATTTTCATTATCATTCCAAACATTTATATTCATAAGATAAGATATTCACATAAGTTAAGATAATTTTAACAACTACATTTTATGCACTACTGCACTTCTGCAAAACTCAGTAATAAAACGTCAGATATTAAATAATCACCTATCGCTGCACGAAATCGTGTCGGTAACTGCATATTTCAATAAAAATTATTATTCAATCAACGAACTTCAACTGCTATAACAGATTTTAGTGCTTCCACTATAAAATTAAAGGTACATTTTACCGTAAAGTATTCATTTGAATACTATAAAATGTATGTATATAATACATGTAGTAAAATAATGCACTGTTGAATATTTGTGGAAGCAGTGGTCTAGCACGGATAAGTACTGCGTTAGGGTTCAATGGAATTTTAGTATTTGTCCCCCCAGAGGAACGTTTATTTGTAATATACCTATGTATGAATGTATATATGTGGCACCGTTTCCTGGATATTGATGCGTTTTAGACGAATCGTAACTGATATTTAGGTACGTTCATTACGATTTGTTCGACATGCATATAGACTTTGTCATGTTTACGTATGAGTAAACACAAAATTTGCTATATATTACATGATATAACGGGTGACGTTGATTAATTCCACGAAGAAACAGATATTCTGATTACTTTCTGCATTTTGTACTAGGTATGTGTTTGTGCTGGAAGTATCATTTACCGCGTAATATTCCTCGTTTTTAACCGATTGCCAAAAAGGACGAGGATCTCAATTCGATTGTTTTTTTTTTAAATGTATGATAAGATAAGATAATCTTTACTGTACCCCAACAAATTACAGTATGAAACATTATGAAAAATGTACAAATGACGGCCATATCTCTACAAGCGATCTCTTCCAGGCAACCTTTGGATTGAAATGTTTTAATTGTCTGAACAATAGTAACCAATGGGTAGTTATTAGTATAGTCATAAGCTTTTTTGTGGTTGTGGAATGAGAGGGTGCGGTCAATTGTAATGTTACTGACGACCTCATACTGTGTGTTTCTCAAAGACACACATTCAAGGATCTTGAATGTGTGTCTCTGAGAAACACACAGCGTTCTTTTAAGTAGGTGGGAGAACAGGGATTGAAGAGAATACTATAAAGCATGGAAAGAATATGAGCATTCCATGGAAGTCGAATTGGGAGCCACTTGAACAAGTTGCGAAACTGCGATACGTGATCATATTTGCGAAGACCAAATTTGAATCTAATACTGAACAAGTTGCTTCTCAGTGAGATCAAGATAGCTGACATCGGCATAGTCAAGTAGTGGAAGAAGAATTGATTCTGCGAGTGCAAGTTTAGTGGCTGTTGGTAGGAAGTTACGCTGTCTACGCATAGAATCCGCTGACGCAATCAACTTGCAGCTGACTTCTCGTATTTGGGGGCCCCAGGATAGTGTCCTATCTATCTGTATCCCAAGATTTTTTACATGGTTACTAATTTCAATATTAGCACCGTTTAAAACTACGTCAGGCAATTGAGACCAATCTATTCGGTTTATCATCCCGGGGCTGCCCACAATAATAACCTGAGTCTTAGAAAAGTTTACTTCAAGTCCATATTGTTATCTCCACTCGCATACTTGTGTCAGATCTGCATTTATAGTAGAGATGGCTGCCGGTAATTTTTGCAAGGAGGCTTGTGTGTAGATTTGAAGATCATCTTCGTAAAGGTAATAAATAACTTAGAGATGGATTTTATAAAAATTGAGAAAAGTAAAGGAGATAGTACGCCACCCTACGGCACTCCGACAGTTGTACTACACCAAGAAGAGAAGGAATCTTCAACACGTACACGCTGTCGGCGCCCGACCAAGTAACTATGAAACCAATCAATCACTGTTGGAGTTATGTTAATAGAGCGTAAATTGCTAAGCAGAATATGGAAATCTACAGTATTGAACGCGTTGCTGAAATCAAGTAGAGAGAGTACGGTAAGATTTCCGTTCTCCATACCAAACCTGACGTCATCGGAGACTTTTATCAGTGCACTAACAGTGCTGTGCTCTGACCGAAAACCTGACTGAAAGGGATTTAGAAGGCTGTTTTGTATGAGGGAATTGCTTAATTGACTATGTACGAGCCTTTCTAGGATTTTGGATAAAAAAGGTAATATGGAAATAGGGCGATATTTGGAGGGGGGTGCCGGATTGGATTTTTCACCGATTACTCTGAGATATATATTTTCTATGCCTGTAATAACCTGATTGTCTTCAGGCATTTTTGTGATTGGTATTGTTTGTGGATGACAAGTATCACAATTTACATTATTCAAACAATTTATACACTTAGTGGCATTTTTTGTTACACATAGTAAAAAGACATTTGTACATTTCCACAGTATTTTTTATTACACTTGATTTTACAACTACCCACTTACGAAGCTAAGTGTCGTAATGTTTAAGAAGTATGTTCATAACCGTAATTGTAAACCTTGGGGATGCCTTATTTAAGGAGAAACCGGTAGAAATATTGTGGAAAAAGTCCAAGTGTGTTTTCAGTATTGTACACTATTCACCTTGTAGGTACCTACTCACACATCATTGAAGTAAAAGCGCCTTATAAAAATGAGTTACGAAGTTACACACTCGTAACATGTTTGTTATTAAAATCGTGAGATAAATGACGCGTAGACTCAGTTTGCTTGTATTTATTATACCCCAATATCAGTCGCAACTTCATTTTCCTCTTTAACTCGATGGTCTCGCTTCAGGGCCAACATTATTGCTACCAACGTTACACGAAGCATTTCGCATGTCATTTTGTTGCCCGCAGGCGCAAGAAAATTGCATAAAATACGTCTATGATATCCAGTAGCGCAAGATCTCCATTGCTACTACTCTCGGCTATTACTAATCGTGTACAATACGGCGTTATTTTAAGGGCAGCGGGCGGTCTGGTTATGATGGTTTAATGTGCTGTGTGCGTGTGTCCTCTCTGCACCCCTAAAAAGCATATTGGATGCAATCTGTGAAACCTAACGTGTTTGGGAATTTCATTATAGTCTATTGATAATGACTAACGTCTAGTTTGTAGTGTTAATATGAAATTGTTTATTATAAATTGAGATGTAGATGCTGCAATTTAGATTGCTGTCAAAGTTCTGAAATGTTTCGAATAAGTAAGTAAGTATAAGGAAGTGCAAACACCGTGGTGAGATCGCGATAGTGTGCAGATGCTTTAAGTGGAATGTGTATAAATATTAACAGTAGGTACGAACAAAGAATACAAGATATTTGGAGTCACTTGCTGAAATTCGGTCGTTACAGTAAAATTAAGATGTAACTAATCTACCCGTGACCAAGATCAGTGTAAGCTAATGGAAACATCGGGTTACCAAAGATATCATTTTTTTTATATAACTTAGGTGACAGACAAGCTCTCGGCCTATCTGATGGAAAGTGGTTATCGTAACCTATGAACGTGACACGGGAATCACACCCGTGCTGCCAACCCTGTAAGAACAGAGATTTTCTGTACTGTCAGTGCAGAACACAATATCAGGATAAACCTTTGGTCTTCCCACTGACAGGACAAAAACTCTCCAGTAAGCTCTAGCTACCCTACTCACCGCCGGGAATACAACACGAGGTTATTATGGCCTTCTGTAGGTTTGAGGTACTTCCACAGTCGGACTGCTCCATTCGGACGGAAATACCATCGTGCCTTACCTCTTATAATACCTTTCTGGTCCTGTTAGAAATTCAGTTATTGACAGTTAAACGTAGAAGCTTTTAAATTATTTTTAAAAACGATTTCAAAATAAAAAAATGTATTTCATTCAATTGCCAACTAAGACAATTTTCTTTTCAGACCTCACATAAGTTTCACGGCAGCGAGTGATCACATACCAAAAAAGTTTAAAAGTCCCGTGAAAAGTTTCACATACAACTCAATCCTCTGCGGGTTACCACAACAAACACCAACTTTTGAATTAAAAGAAATGTCTGTTGAAACCTCGGATTATTTGAACTGGGCTATATGTCTTTTTATTTATATTTTATTACAAGCTTTATGTAACTTTGTTTCTATTTAGTATGTTTGGATCGAATTTGAAACATAGATAATATTTAGGAAGTGTTTTAGGAATTGACTCAGATGACTAATGATGGCAATCAAGCAACAGCTTGATTGCCATCAATGCCAATATCATAATAAAGATAATAAATAAAATTATTCATTCTTTTAACGTGAAGCCTACATGTTAAAATGATTTTGATGTAGGTTGTTGGCAAATAATGATTGATAAAATAATTATAATTGTTATTCAATACGCGATAGAAGGAACTCATCATGATTTTAACACACATTGTGTGTTTCATATTATTTGCTTGTTAACAATGTCGATCAGATTTTATTGATAACATTCCCGGGTAGCCAAAAACTCGAAATAATTAAAACAGTGAATTGTAATTTCTATAGACTGTGAATAATATGGGTTATAAAAATAATCAATATTGGCATTTATTGAATAATTGATTATGTGAGAAGTGTTTATTTATACTGTGTGGGATTCGAACCCTTAACCTCTTTACTTAACCGCAAAAATTTAATTCATTCCTACTTTTAAAAAGCTTTTTTAGAAATCCAAGTACGTAATAACAAACAAATTTTATATTCAGGGATTAAAAGAAAAGAGAAATCGGTTGAGAATCAAAATACTAATATTGTAATGTAAACAAGGAAAAAAGAAAGAAATTCGTTGCCCGTTTTGACTTTATACAAGTTCAACAACCATCCCGTGACTGGTGACATTTTTTAAATTTATATCGTTCGCGTCTGGTGAGTTATAAAAAAAAGAGTTATATATATATATACGCAGGTTAAAAAAAAATTTTTTTTACGTTCGGAAAATCCCCACGGATTCGGTGGGAGAAGTTATGTTGAACTTGAACCGACTATAACGCACGACGCCTGTACGTCGTTTGGTTGCCGAAGGTGAGGTTAACAGACACATTCCTCACACCCCGGCTGACCCAGAGCAAGCTCTCTCGATTTGGCCCTCTCCCAACTAGTCCCCAGAAACGGGGTGGCGCGCAACGAGTATCGCCGCCGCGGCCTGCTTCTACCAGGGTGACAGGCGGCCCCACCTGTTTACCCCAGGCCTGTCCTCATGTGGGGCGGAGGTCATTCATCGAAGTGTAATACTAATGCAGTAGTGGCATTCGATTTATGCGGCTGTAACTTATACAATATAAACATCATAAGTAAACACTTTAGCAAATTTGAATAAAACAATACAAGTTATGCAGCTATAAATCGGTCAGGTAATAAAGATACCAGATATTATTACATAAACACAACTTGCTCTATTTTAATATAATAAACAGACAAGAATGTAATGTAAGTAGGAAAAAAGGTAGGTAGCATAAATAATGGTGTTTCGCAGCACGTGTTTACAACAGGGAGCTCCTATCCATAACTTCCCATTAAGCGACATTCGCTTGTTTTGCAATATACATATTTATTTAAGAACTTTACCGTATAAATAGAATTACAGACTATTAGGAGTGGAATAAAATGGTAAAACAATGAAGCCCATATTATATTTAGATAATATTAGTAAAAGGGTTCAATTTAATTTATGAAACAAATTAGCAATTAGAAATAATGAGAAACTGTTATATCTTATTAAATTGACATATATTTTATGGATAGGCATATATTTATGTTATGATTTGTGCTCCTCTTATAATGCTTATTTTTAAATTTATCTATGAATTAATTACAGCTATTTACTACCAGTTTTCTAAAATGCTGAACCATGTATCCTTTTTATTATTTGCCCGACTGCTAAGAAGGGGTATAGTTTTCACGTGTATCTTGTTTGTATATTTTTAAACGGTTTTATTTAGTTTGCCCTGCATGTTGGTGGATCAAATCTAGTAATCGAAATTTTACCACCTTGCTATTTACTGATTGATGCAATTTTAATCAAGAAAATGTTAAATATTATATAGTTATTCCAAACATTAAAAGACGAGAGAGTTTTCTTTACTGCATAAAACTGCATAAAACAGAGTAGATACTCTGTTTTATGCAGTTTTATGTAGTAAAGAAAACTCTCTCGTCTTTTAACGGTTTTAGATTAAAGTTCATAGATATGAACTTTAATCTAAAACCGTTTTATCTTAAATATATTTTTCGTTTACACAATGCAAACGGCATGTCGAGCTCTGTATTATGAATCTTAACTAAGAATCAATATGAATCTTTTCTAAGAAAGTTACAAATTCTACCTCCTCCGAAGCATATTGATGTAACACCTGTTTATTTTTAGTGTATTTCCTCTACTTGTAGATAGAAACTGTAACAGATTCAATGCAGGTTAGTTGTTGAATAATGCATGAATGGGCAAGTCTTAGTACTGGTCAACATAAATACCTGAATTCACCACTGATTCTATTTTCGATTGAATTGTCCATGTGCTCTTTCTTGAATATATATAATGTAGGTATGTATATCGCGTCAAGAGATACTAAAGGGCAACAAATACGAACAGATTGATAACTACGCCCACATTCTGTTATTAGTTTTCCTCAAGTTATGTATTATACTGTATAAGTCTTAGTAGTTCGATAAATAATTGGACCACTTACTGTTGTTGTGTTCAATACTTTATACAAGGGTAAAACCTAGTTTTGAGAAATAATATTGTGTAATAATTAAAGCTACTTAGGGAACGGATAAGGATGAGTAATGTGCGAGTTTCTCCGGTGTTAAATATGTTGTATGATGAAGTTGTAGGTATTCAAGTGCCCGTGATACATTACGGGCATGCGCTAGGAGGGATTTAAATATAAGTATTCTGACGAGATTACAGGCACCGACACAGATACAGGCACCAGGGCTGGTATCTTCTCGGAGGATCTCAATAAATCCATTAACACATCGCTGGAGAGTCATAATACAGTGAATGTATGGGCTGGCCACGTTTGTCGAAGAACCGATGGCCGTTGGAACAAACGAGTGCTAGAGCGCAGGCCGCGAGAAGGTAAACGGAAGGTAGGACGCCCCCTAGCCAGATGGACGGACGACCTGAAAAAGGTAGCTGGGACAAACTGGATGCGGAAGACAGAGGATTAGATAAAATGGCGTACATTGGGAGAGACCTATGTCCAACAGTGGACTGCGGTGAGCTAATTGATTGATTGTATAGGTATCACCCTGGCAGCTTCAGCGGTAATGGCCAGGAGAGTGGAAGATAATTCGATACGAATACTCTCGGACAGCATGGCCGTGCTGTTGGCCCTAAAAAACCACACTATAAACTCAGGACTAATATTGGATTGTCACCTTAAATTAAACCAAATAGGTTTCACCAACGATATAACCTTGCAATTAATCAAGGGCCACAGTGGCTCATGAGCTTGTCAGGAGATGATCTGGCATAGTTGCAATGGGACCGGAGCCCATAATACCAATCCTCTTTGCATACCTATGAACCATAGTAAATAAACGAACTAGAGACCAACACAACAGTTACTGGAGAAACAGAGAAGATGGACACAGGTCAGGGAAGCACTACCTATTTTTGAAAACAGACTGACCAGGCGTGTTTGAGAAACGGCACCTATGTACGGCTACAGCTGCCATCACAGCTCACGGCTCTTTCAATAAACAACTTTTCATTTTAGGAATCACGGACAGCCGTATAGAGCCTGCATCAGAGTGGAAGAAATAGCGACACACGTGAACACGTGTATAATGCGGGTGTAGGACAGTGTAAGAACCTACACTGTCCTGCACCCGCATTATACAGGGCTAAGTACTGCAATAATATAGGTATGCACTGGAAGCTTCCTGGCGTTCTTCAATAAGTTGGGGTGGATCGAGTAAAATGCCTAACTCAAGCAAACTAACTCAAGCAAAAGCCGTACTTTAACGTGGAGTTGCGGATACCAGCCAGAGATACCATACCATCTGACGCGATTTTAAGGGGACGTGAAATCGCGTCAGATTGCATGGTATGGTCGGTAGGTAGGAAGGCACAGGGTGTACGTTGCACAACATACAATATTTGAGATCCAAACATAATCACATGACTTCCCTGTATCTTATTGTACCTGTGCTGTACTAGGACGTTTCCCCAGACGAAACCAAAAAAAGAAAAGAGCTCCGTCCATTACCCTTTAGGTGTACCGGCTTGCAGCCCTTGCAGGTATAGTTAGGTCAGCTCTTAAGCATCAGAGGGACCCTACATTCTCTTGTCCTATGAAGAAAACCATAGTATCTAAAAGTATTTAAGTATTCTTTCTAAAATATTGTACCTATACCAGAGTTTATAATACTTCAACTCAGGGATATTTTTTATACCATTTAGGTGGCAGACAAGCACACGGCTCACCTGATGGAAAATGATTACCGTGGGCTATTGACGTGTGCAATATCAATTGAGTCACACTCGCGCTGCCAACTCTGTAAGCACAGAGAGCTTCTGTGCTGTAAAATATTTTATACTAGTCTTGATAGCATCGTGCTAATCGTACCTGACCTATTAAGGGAGCCATAGTACATTTAGTAATATCGCGGGGATTGTATTGCTCTTTGTTTATCTTCAAACCGCCAACCTTAAGTTTCCCAAAGGTTCGCATGGCTATAGGACAGTGCCCATAAGATAAGAAATCCTGTACCTAAACATTTCGTTTCGTAACATCAGACAGATATATACAGCTCAGCTACTGCCTCAAACGCATAGCAAATCGAGTCAGCAATAGTGCTCAGAAAACGGCAATAGCCTCACTCCCTATTACGTGGTACCGAATACAATGATTGGTGAAATGTGGGTGTTAATTCACCTCTGGCTAACCGCCCAGTGATAAAGGCGTGATTATACCATTTTTAAAACTAACAGCTCATTTCAAGCACTATTATAGTACGTCTGTAATATACCTAAAATTGAACGTACGGAACTTCGATAAATTTTGATAACATATAAAAGAAATCGGTACTTTGAGTAATTTGTGTTTGACACGCAATCGGTCGATCCCTAAACCATTATCATTATTTATTTTATCCTATCTGGGCTTTAGCTCAGCTAGAATGACCCTTAACCCGAACATATTGTAAGTGAAGGACTGACGTAAGCCATTTCTTCTTCTAAGTAACTATCTATGTGGAAAATCTGATATTTGTGAGCTCTTCATTTTAGATTCAATTATCCACACTCTTACTTCCTATATAACATGAAATAGGTAATAAGGATTGAAAGATTTCACTTAATAAAAATTATAATATAGGCGCTGGAAAAGGATGCCTTTTGCCGTCTTAGTATAAATCACGACATCACTTGTCACATCATTACACTAGAAAATCATTTGCGAATAATATATGTGTCAATTATAAATTAAAAGAAATTAAGAGAAGGTGGAATACATGATGAAAGTATCAACTCATGAAAATATTCAAAGAACAATAATTATTGTGTACACCGCAAAATACCCTGGTCTCTAGCAATATAGTCCATATACTGGCTGTCTGAAAGAGATAGCAGACCGCGATAAAACCACCCATTGTACAACTATCTAATATGTACCTATCCACTGTACGTATCCTATGATTGGTGTGCAAATAAAGAGTACTTATCTTATCTTATTTTATTGTAATTTTCACAAGGCGCGCAAATTTGTAATATAAGCACTATTCATCAGAATGAAACTTAAAAAGTAGTCTAAATAAACTAAACGACTGTTTAATTTATAATAAAATAAACTCCGCTCATCAAACCCAGATCTTGCTGAGCTGGCACATACCCATCAAAGATGAAGGAACTAATTAGCGCAAACGTAAGCATTCATAAACGTGAGCAATTTCAAACGCCGCGTTCTTCTTTAACGTGAATGCTTAGTGCTTTAGTTATGTTCGTCAATTTGTAGAATTAATTACCACAATGATATTACGTAATATTATAATATTTATTTATTTATTTATTATTACGCACACCTTACACTATCTTTACAGAAAAGTCCAATGCGATAGTGTAGACATAAAAAAATTAAAAAATAAAATAAAAATAGAACACAAACAGTCAATGAGTAGGTACAATGTAAATCACAAATATTAAACAAAAATTAAAAAAAAAATAAAGATAAACATAAATCAGAAACAAAAATTAAATAATACAAACATCACAGCTCATAATATAACCAATTAGAATTATTAATGAATAAATTATAAATCAATTTTATTAATCAACCCAACTAACATCACACGTCATTACGCAATATGTGGCTTTTGTGAACTCATTCAGTGAGCACGAAAATAAATCAATGCGGTCCGCGACCACATTGAGCGCACGAAGGGCGCGCGTGAGCGGCGCCCGCCGCAGTAAGTTGGTGCGCGCGGTCGCTACGGCCAGCAGGCGCGGGCGCCGCCGCTGCGACACGCACTCACGCGGCGCGCGCAGCCCCACCTCCCGCAGGATAGCAGGGTTGTGAATGAAGCCGCGAAGCACTTTAAACACGTATGTGGCTAGAGCCACTTCTCTCCTCACTTCCAGCTTGTAGTATCCCACCATCCCTAAAATAAACAGGGTGGGATACAACAGCGGGTAACCTGGGTATACCCCGTAAAGTTTAATGTACAAAAATCGAATAAACTTATTTTGTATTCGTTCCAACATCAACCTGTATTTCACCTCGTATGGAGCCCAAATGCTGGAATTGCATTCTAGGTGGCTTTTTACTAATGCTTCGTACAGCGCTCTCAAAGCTGTGACATTAGTAAAACAGTTTGTGTGCCGTAACAGAAAGCCCAGATTACGATACGCCTTCTTACACACTCCCAGAATATGCTCGCAAAACCTCAAATCGGTTCTAAAACGAACGCCCAAGTCACAGACCTCACTTACTCGCTGTAAAGGTGCCTCCTCCATTTGGTACTGGTAGTGACTGGGGTTATGTGATCGACTAAAAGACAACACGGAGCATTTGGATATATTAAAATAAAGCTTATTTTCTTAACTCCACCTTACCACGCTATCTATATCCTCTTGCAACCTGTTATGATCTGCATTCTGCGAGATTTCCAGAACTAATTTAAGGTCATCTGCAAAAAGTAACGGTGTCGAATTCGCAACTACTTCCGGTAAGCTGTTTATCATTAAGATGAAGAGAAGAGGACCCAAATTACTCCCCTGACTTACACCTGACCTCGTAAAGTATGATTCGGAGAGGCATCCTCCACAGTCTACGTATTGACGTCTGTCCCGTAGATAGTCCGCGAAGAACGCAAGGGTGTGCGGCGTGCAGCCCACTGCAGCCAGACGTGTTAAAAGGATGTCATTGTCTACCACATCGAAGGCTTTCCTGAAATCGAAGTAGGCTACATCTACCTGCAGCCCAGCGTCCACCGCGGGTACCAGACACGTCATGAGATGAAGAAGATTGCCTGTGGTTCCTCGTCCAGCACGGAAGCCGTGCTGTGCGTCCGATAGCTGCCCACTTACCTGTTTGTACATATCACAATGAATGGAAGCCTCGAATACTTTGGCTGGAGTACTGAGAATTGCAACGGGCCTGTAGTTACTAGGATCGGAGCCCCCCCTACCCTTAGGTACAGGCACTACTCGAGTGACTTTCTAGCACTCCGGAAACGTTGCAGTGTCGACACATGCGTTGTACAAATGTAGTAACGGTTCAGCCAATACCTCACGAGAATCCCTAAAAACAAAGGCAGGTATACCGTCCGGGCCCGCGGATCGCTTGGGCGGCAGGCGGGCCAGCGCGGCAAGGACTTCACGCCGTCGCAATCGAGTGAGGGACACCCGTGCGCCGGGCGCCGGAGACTGTGCCGCGCTAGCCGCACCCACATCAAGTTCCGCGGACTCCTGATTATATATTGAATGAAAAAAAGTAGCAAATTCATTGGCGCATTGGTAGTCTGATAAAGTGTGACCGTCTTTTATAAGTCTATATTTACTCGAGTTACATTTCTTAGACCTCATGTAGTCCCAAAACGCTCGCGGGTCATTAGCTAGACGGGCTTGAACGCGGTCGCCATACCGATCGTGCGCCTGTGCAATCTCCGCCTTTACTTTCGCTCTGGCCCTACTAAACGCTTCGTAGTCACTACGAGAGTTACTGGATTTGTATTTTTTGTGTAGTGTGTGTTTTTGCTTTATCTGTCTAATAATTTCAGGTGTGTACCACACTGGATATATGTACCTATGACTACTATTTGTCCTGATTTGCCTACGAGGGACACAAAGATCAAAAGCTGCATAAATTTTATAATAAAATAGGTTCAATATGAGTTCAGGATCGCTGAAACTGTACAATTCATCCCACTCCATAGTAGCAAGCAAAAAATACAAGTGACTCATATCGGCTTTGTTAAAATTCCATTGATTACATGGTATCGAGCCTTGGGGGCGTTGTGTGGAAGGAGCAGGGGTGGGAGGCGGCGGCGCCCGCGCCAGCTCGACGCTCACGGTCAGCGGCGGGTGGTGGCGGTCTACGGGTTTCAGGCCCTCGTCCGCTTCACTCACGCGCACCTCGTCGCGCGCGCTTAGTACGAGGTCCAGCTGCCTACCATTACAGTTGGGCACCATGTTGTACTGAATGAATTCACAGAAAGCTTTGAAATATTCAAAATAATTACAAACATTTTCACTACATGAATAAAGATTAAAATCCCCTAATATAACTAAATTACTTTTATATTTGAGACATAATTTTTCTAGTAAATTAAACATTATCATATATTCACTGTCCTCTGTACTCGGAGGAATATATACTGCACAACACGTTAGTAAAAAACGGTTCTGTAAATAAACTGTGGCACAAATAAGTTCGAACTTGTGACTGTCTATGTCCACACCGTCCGGAACCGGCACCCGACGCAGTTCATACCGCGGCGTGGCCATAAGAAGCACGCCGCCCTGCTTTCGCCCGTCCGCTCGGTCGCATCGCACTATTTGGTACCCGGGGAGCCCAAATTCTGTGTTATGAATTGATTCATGCAGACTCGTTTCTGTGATGACGAACAAATCAGCCTCTGAAGATTGAATGAATGATAAGAATCGTACCATCTTTGTTCTTAGTCCACTCACGTTCTGATACAGTATACTGATGTTCCTATTGGGTTTGTAGTTGGATTGGTTTGTTTGTTCGACGAAAAAAAATCCACTCACTGAATTCCACATTCAATGGCCACGCCTGCGGATCGTATAACTTGTCGTAGTTAGCTTCCGTAACCCCTATCTTAAACGACGAGTAATCCCGATCGGTTTTGGGTTTTAATTTTTCAATTATTATTTCCGTGTCATTTTGCAATACATTTTGTACATATTTTTTCAACATGTCTTCCGTTGTGTTTTTCTCCAGTCTCCATACATGTAGAAACTTTTTACGTTCCACAGCTCTTAACAAATCAGATGACGCGTTACCCCCTTTCCTAACTAAGTTAACCCTCTTGCTCTTTTTCACTTCTATCCATGTGTTGTCAACAATTGTGGTTTCTACTGGTTTACTAGCCACAGTCGCGTAGCTACTTGAGGGTGGCGGCTGTCGTTGGGCTGTCTGTGTTCTCGGCGCCGGGTTCTTGAGCTGGTGGGCAAACGTGCTTGTAGCCTCCGCTGAGGTCCTAGTAGTGATTGCGGTTTTTGAAACATGGCCAGTTAGTTGTTGGGACTCTTGGGAGGCATCAGAGTTGGTATTGGTATCTAAGCTACTGTTGTATATTATTTTATCTTTACTAACCTGCTTTAAGTTTTTAATTTCATATTCATAGGAAATACACTTTTTATTTACATCCTTTAATTCTTGCGTCAATTTACTGTTTTCCAATACCAGCATCTTTACAGTATCCTTAATTTCTGCTATAATTTTTGTCTCAAAAGCACTTAATTTTTCAATTATAATTCTATTGACTTTTTCTACGACACCTACCAAATCATTTGCATCATCATTTGTTATAGACATAGTATTTCCTTTCAAAGCGTTGTCTTCAAATGATAGATTCCTATCTATTAGGCTATCAATGAACCCCGCGCGAAGACTCCGTACTGGAGTGTCGTCTGTTACTCTAATACGCTGGGTTACGTTGATACAAGAATCACACTTAAAATTGCGCTTCATTTGTGTCTGCTCGTCTTTAGAAGCTCCCGGGGTGATATTCACACATCCATAATGGTATCCTAACTTGCATCCACTACATTTAAGCAGGTCTCCTGCGACAGTTTTTTTACAGCAAATGGTACAGTTCATTTTTCAGTTATTTTTTCAAATCCGTACTTCAAAATACTGTGTGACAGAGACAAAGATAGACTGTTCTCACAAGTGCGAAAGAGCGCGGCACGCGGTGCACCGCTTCGCGCTACCCGCGCACTGTTTAGATTCTCACTGATTGTTTACACTAATGAATCAAGTAAAATAACAGCCAAAACACAATAATTATTGCTGTTCTTCACTTTGTAGCCATAGAATGACAACAAGAATTCACTTTAGTAACATATTCACAACTATTCAGTAGTTTTTTTCACTTAATCTATTAAATAACCCGGAGCGTCACCACTCACGTCAAGCCGTCACTCAATGTACTTATACTTACCTACCTGTAACTAAGTAATCTGGACATAACTTTGTAGATCATTCTGGTTAGTATCCATGTTGGATAACATAAGTGGTGCACTTTAAAGTCGAGTTATCAAATTAAAAATAGTAGTGATGGGTAGTAGGGATCAGATGAAGACCTATGTAGATCATGTAATTTTTCTAATCATACTATATGTACATATAACATATATAAATTCATACATATAATCACACCTTTATCCCCTGAGGGCAAGGCAGAGGTGAGTTTACACCCACATTTCACCAATAATTATATTCAGTCCCATATAATAGGGGGTGAGCCAATACATATAAGTGACAGAAAACACGGGCAAACTGATGGTGTGTGGGATGTTCGAATTCAAGTTGATGATGATAAACATTGATAAGTATTTTAAACAAGTAAAAAAATCTATGGCATCTTTGGTCATAACAGTACAAGTTCAAATTGTCCTTGAGGTTCAGAGGATGAACCGTCGCTCTACCGGGTGTATCTCTTAAACCAGTGTGCACAAGCCATCGATAGTCGGGGTGAGGCATTAGTGGTCAGCCTCGATATAGCAAAGGCCTTCGACCGGGTCTGGCACAGAGGTCTTCTTACGAAGTTGCCATACTATGGACTCCCCAAGGGTCTATGCGAATGGACCGCTAGCTTTCTGTCCAACAGAAGCATCCAAGCCGTCGTCGACGGCAGCTATTCGGACCTCATAGATTGGCAAGGCAGAGGTGAATTTACACCCACTTTTCACCAATAATTGTATTCGGTCCCACGTAATAAGGGGTGAGCCAATACATATAAATGACATAAAACCATGAGGCAAGCTTATGACGTATGGGATACTTATATTCGATTTCAAGTTGATGATGATGAACATTGTTAAGTTGTAGCAGTACAAGTTCAAATTGTCCTTGAGGCACAGTGGATGAACCGTCGCTCTACCGGTGTATCTCTCAAACCGGTGGGCACAAGCCATCGAGAGTAGGGGTGAGGCATTAGCGGTCAGCCTTGATATAGCAAAGGCCTTTGACCGGGTCTGGCACAGAGGTCTTCTTAAGAAGTTGCCATACTATAGACTCCCCAAGGAACTATGCGAATGGACCGCCAGCTTTCTGTCCAACAGAAGTATCCAAGCCGTCGTAGACGGCAGCTATTCTGACCTCATGGATATAAACGCTGGTGTCCCACAAGGCTTTGTGTTATCTCCGACCCTGTTTTTGCTGCATATCAATGACATGCTGTCTGATGGCTCCATTCTATGCGGACGACAGTACTGGGGACACGTGTTACACGGACCATGCAAATATCCCTCAGTCCGAGGTGGAGGAGAGATGAGAGAGATGCGAAATCGAGGCTACTCTCTCGGAAGTATCCGATTGGGAACGACTAAACCTAGTCCAATTCTACCCCACGAAGACACAAGTATGCGTGTTCAGAGCTAAGAAACCCCATTTATTGTAGTAGCGCAATTCCTGGGCACACCGCTTACTATTTAAAATCCCATACTCCCAGGCGATATGGAACCTCTCAGCCTTAGGAGGGGCTTTGCCTCTTTGTGTGTGTTCTACCGCTTATACAATGGTTTGTGCTCAGATGAATAATTGTTTGACATGCCAACAGCTACATTCTATCATCGCACCACTCCCCATAGTCAGGAAATTTATTCTTACACATTGTGACCTGAATGAGTGCGCACTGTGCTCAATGAATGGAACTTCATCCCACGCACACACAAGCTGTGGAATGAAAACCAGGCTGCGGTTTCTCTAAATGACTACAGTCCTTCAAGAAGGGCATTAGCAAGGTTTTCTCAGGGTCGGCAGCACGAGTGTAACTGAGAAGTTACACCAGAGATGGTGATGCATACGTCCATAGGCCATGCTAACAACTTTCCATCAGGTGGCCCGTGTGCTTTTCTGCCACCTAAGTAGTATATATAAAAATAAAAGCATAAAGAAGTCACACAACCATATGGATACACAATAATGCCATAGTTAACATTATGTGGCATTGAAATCGAAAAAATGTGCACATTGAAAAGAGTATCAACCTTTTGATGCATGAAAAATCGACAAGACAAATATAAATTGGACAAAAAATGTGTATTCACATTTTCAAAGGACAATTGTTAATGAAATTTATTGTACATTCTGAAAACTATTATCAGTTAAATATTAATAGTAAGTATTAACTTGAACAGTCTGCCCGCATATCAGCTGTTTTGAATCAGTGTTAGTAGGTAACTAGCTCGTCCTTACTAGATGATAATATCTACGACCTAATTACTTGATTATGCTTCAATATTGTTGTCAAAATATTATTATTTGCTTAGAAAAACACTATTCATTTAGTTGACTAAATTAATAATTGACTTTTTAATGCTCTCTATAGCACAAAATTGGCTATTGAATACACTCATTACACGCGGTTCCAGCCATATAAACACTAACTAAATAATGGACTGCATAGATAGATACATAAGAATAATAAAATTGCCTTTGTTTATAATAATGATACACACTTCATATGTTATAAAGAGCCTCATCAATAATATGTCATCTACAGATTACCACTATGCGGAATAAGCGTGACTTTTTCATCTCCTTGAGCACTTGTCTCATTACTACTCCTGCAGCTGACTATTTGTCCGGCCTTTTACTTTTACGCATTCTATTCTGTGCGAATGAAAGAGATGATTTCTGGGCGTCTCGGGCTGCCATCAAAATAATTAATACTAAGCTAACATGGAATACACTCTGCAATAGTCATTGGGTTTTAGCACTAGATGGACTGTATCATAATATAGAGTTATAAGGTCCATTTGCACCATGAAAAGTCCACGAAAAATATCGAAATTTAGTCGCTTTGCAGTTAGACTGGAAAATCGACTCCAATTGAGGTGGGAAAAAACTCAAAAAATGGAAAATAACGTTCAGTTTTATAATATTTCTAAAAAGTTGCAAATACCTTGTTTTTGATCACTGATTATCTTGATAATCTACTTTAGAATAAATCATTAAAATAAATGTAAGCATACAGAGCTTTGTCATATTATGAGGAGTTTAGGAACAAAAGGTGTCATTTTATAAATACTTTGTAGCATATTGGCATAAGTAATGCTCGTGAAGGAGGAGGCGGGGCGGGAGCGGCAGCGGGAGCGACGAAGGATCGCAAGCCAAGCTGCCCGCGTACGAAGGCAACTCGGGCGTCGGAGGTCGATGAACGACCTCCGCCCCCCATGAGCGCCGGCCTGGGGGTGACAGGTGGAGCCGCCTGTTACCCTGGCAGAAGCAGGCCGCGGCGGTGGCGCGCGTGGCGCGCCTCTCCGTTTCCGGGGTCGAGTTGGGGACTCTGTAGTCCCCACACCCGAGACGAGGGCCAGATCGTGAGAGATGGCCCTGGGTCGGCCGGGGTGCGAGGGATATGCCTGTCAACCTCACCTTCGGCAACCAAAACGACCCACAGGCGGCGTGCGTTTTAGTCGGCTCGAGTCCGACATAACCTCCTCCACCGGTTCCGGTGGGGAGGTATCCGTGGGGATTTTGCGCACGTAAAAAAAAAAAAAAGCATATTGGCATAATTTTAAAACCTACACAAACACTTAAAGTACATTATAATCTTCAATATAATTGACACCATTATGGCTAATAAAAATTAAATAATAATATTACAGATCACCCAAAAAAAACTATTTCTCCAATTTATTCAAAAACAAAATTGTGTAAATGTTACTTTTTGTTCCTAACCTCGTCATATTTCATGACCGTTAAGGTAGGGACCACTTTTTTGGGGTTCTCAACATTTAGAATGGTGGTCGACTTCACCCTAGCGGGGTGCATAAATTTTAGACATTTTATACTGTTGAATGATGTCACTTGGTGGAACTTGGTACACATATTGAGAACACATTTGTACTTTTTCCACAGTAGGTATTTTTAATTACACCTGACCTAACCGGGCCGTAAGGTGAAACCGGACAAGTCTGATACAAAATAATGTGGAAAAGTACAAGTGTGTTCTGAATATGTGTGACTTGATTTAATATTATGTAAAACATCAGTAAATGGCTCCAGCAGTCTCTAAGAGTAGGTATTTACCTTGAAAGGGGCTTGTTACGGGTTTAAATCCCGTAAGTACTGAATGTTGATTTTTTCTAATCTTAGTTTTGCGTCACAATTTTGTATTCATCATAACTTTGGCGTTAGTCTCGGTCGTAACTGAGGCCTTCACTTCAGGGTCCGGGGTCCACTACATTTTGTATTTTGAAGTCAAAACCTAGATACACATCACGGAGACAATAACCTCGGTTAGAATATAGCTAAGTACAGGTTATCTAGCATTTTTTATATATTTAAGATATACGCATAGAACACATTCCATTCTTACAGCCTCTGTGGCGTAGCGGTAGAACGTACGACTGTTACGCACGGGGCGTGGTTTCGATTACCGCTCAGTACAATTATTTGTATACATGAATATGTATATTAGCATTATATATATATATTTACAAAAAGGGATCTAAGTAAGTTTAATAACACAAGTTAGTTCATGCTTACCATGGGTCTAAGTAGCGTTGTGTGGAATATTGTAGAATATTTATTTATGTATTTACATCACATATCAAGACGAAACTTCTAAAAACTTTGCTCAAACCAAATAGGATACAAAAATTCGTGAGTCTCGCCTTGGGGCATATATTGGAAATATCCAATCGCAGTCGCAGAGACGCATAGGAAAACGAATACCGGATAGTATGATTGCATTTGGATTCGATTTTGCAGTTCAGTAAAAAATGTCTTCAGCAAATATCATGCTATAGTAAATATTAGGACTTGAAAATTTTGAATACTGTCCCTATGAAAAAAACAATACCTAGATAAATATTCTTATCCTAGGTATATACCTACCTATAAATAGTTTTTACTTTACATATTCGATATTTGCTGTAGACATGTTTTTAGCAGGATTTTAAATAAATAATGAGTATTTTGAATACGTACATATATAATCACGCATTTATCCCCAGTGGATTAGGCAGAGTTACATATTCCCATTCTTTGTATTCGGTCCGACATGTAATAGGGGGTCAACCTATTGCCGTACTTCAGGCACTATTGACTCGAGCCATGCATCTGAGTCATCTGATCATTATTTTAAAATTTAACACGCAGTAACATGAACTATATAATTCAGTGGATATCAGAAAATCCTTTTCTCCCTTTGTGATAAAAATACGATACTACTTTATTCAAAAAAGTCTGTTCGTGGTCACAGCTTCAGATAAAGCCGTCAACGGAGACTTTATTAAGTTAGGGCGAAGATTTATTTGGCCCCTTTTTGCTGGAGTTATCCATACCATAAATCCCATTTTGCCCTAGCTAAGCGTTTTATCGGACGGCCATTCTGCACGCAAATCAAATTAAAGGTCGATTAGACTACCACTGTACGATGTATGACCTAGATACAGATGATATGGACGACATTTCTGTATAATATAGGACAATCGTGATAAAAATCTGTACACGACGTACCACGGTGAGTTCTCTATGATATCATCAGCACAGTATTTTGATAATAACTTCATAATAGATATAAAGGTTATAATGGCGTACATAAGCTTTATAGGTCTGTTCTTTGTTGCCAACTATTCAATTAATCTTAATATTCATACCCTTTTGTTTCAAGATAGTTCAATAGAACAAGGTTGGGTAAAGTGTACAAAGTAAGCATTTCGATATTGTCTTGTTAAATAACTTAGAGTTTTCGAACATTTATTTTACATTACATTTTCTTGAAAATGGGAATTGGAAAAAGGTCCTACTTTTTTATCGTGTGAAAAATTCGGTGGGGGAGGTTGTGTCGGACTTGAACCGACTAAAACGTAAGATGTCTGAGGGTCGCAGGTTGCCGGAGGTGAAGTTGCCGGAGACATATCCCTCGTACCGGGCTACGATGACCCAGACCCATCTTTTTCGAGCCTTCTTAGGGCGTGGAGACTACGAAAACCCCATCTAATTCCCGGGCATGAGGAAGCACGTAACTCGTGCCGCCACGGCCTGTTTCTGCTAGTGTAACAGGACGCTCCACGCGCCACCCCCAGGCCCGCGCTCATGGGGGGCAGAGGTCGTTCTGCGACCTCAGACGCTTGAGTAGCCTCTGCCCGTCGTAAGTTGTAGCGAAGCTATTACGTTCCCACTCCGCCGCCTCCTTCACGAGCATTACTTGCTTGCAGAAGGAGGTGGCGGCAATTAACCATGCATGATGGGACTTTTTTTTATTGTTGTCCCCTATTGCCGACCTATTAGCTAGAAAGTCTACTCCTATCCAAGTGTCTTTAGATTACGGTAGGTTTTCAACCTTAGTAGCTTGAACAATCAGTAAGGTAACTAATTGCATCGTCTTGAAATTATATTTACCAATTTTTACTGCTACTGACCAAACACTTACAGGACTTGAAGTAAAATTTGATTATCATAGAACATACAATATATTATTTGCTATAATCAAAGTCTAAACTGCTAGTATGATATCATACTTATCTGCTTGGTAACAGATTATTAATGTTGGTACTACACGTGTCAGTGTTATCAGCTAATTACTTTAACGATTGAATTCCCCTTCAGACAATTCCATTCGAAGAAAGGAATTCAAAATAGACAAATGGGAATAGGAAGTAGGACACGGCGGTATTGCCTCCCAATTGAGCAGTCCGACTGGGGAAGTACTTCCGCCCTACAGAATACCGCGGTTATAATGTTCCCAGCGGTGAGTAGGGTAGCTAGAGCTCACTGGAGAATTTGTGCTGTCAGTGGTATGACTAAAGGCTTGTCCTGCTTTGTCCTCTACATTGACGGCACAGAAACTCTGTGCTTACAGGGTCGGCAGCGCGAATGTGGCTTCTCTAGTGTTACACACGTCCATAGGCCACGGTTACCACTTTCGGTATAACAAAAATGTGAAAAATCCGTCAAGTACGAATCGTGCACTATTGGGTGAGGTCCATAAATGGTTTCATACTGGATCTAAGGATCAACGATCAAAAATATAACGTAAAAAAATTCCATGAGGATAATTTGTAGAATAAACGAACTAGAACTACAAGCTGAAATTGTTCACAAAAATAAGTTCGTAATTACTTTTTTTCTTGTGATGTACAGAACGATAAAATTTTAATCAATCAATCAATCAACTAGCCCATCGCAGTCCGCTGCTGGACTAGGCCTCTCCCAATGTTGGGAGGCTTTGGCCTACTGTTTCCACGCTGGCCAGACGGGTTGGTACAGGGTTTTATTTCGAGTTTTCCTTTTCTCGCAGTGATATGGTTTGCATATGTTTCCATTTGTCGCCTCTTACGACACCCTTCGGATGAGATGGGATGGTGATACTTGTATTCTTTCTCCGTTACCACACGGAAGAAATTTTTTTTTTTAAATTTTAATATTATAAAATATTTGCTTCTTACCAAATTTGCTGATTATATACAATAATGTTTACGGGAATTAAACGCGATCATGGTAAAGGTACATACATACCTTTGATTGGCCTGATCGGTGTAACCTGGTCGAAACGTCAGGCAAATCAAAGGTATGTATGTACCTTTTTTTTTTTTTTTTAGACTCATCATCAGACTAAAACGCACGCCGCCTGTGGGTCGTTTTGGTTGCCGAAGGTGAGGTTGACAGGCATATCCCTCGCACCCCGGCCGACCCAGGGCCATCTCTCACGATCTGGCCCTCTTCTCGGTTGTGGTATGTATATACCATAATCGCTTTAATTCCCGAAAACGGTCAAAGAATCACAGAATCAATTTCATTTATTCAGTTGAGGCACATAAAGAGCACATATGAACGTCAAAATTTTACAATTAGGTATATCCAGATATAATATAAAAATATTAAATACTGTAAAAATAATCCATTGGAAAATGATTCTTTCGCTGGTTCGGTAGGTTAGTTCTACTGAGAAGATGCCGACAAGAAACTCCACGAACTATATTAGAACTAGATTATATTTCTTTTTTAAATTTGTTTTAGTTTACAATTTCTTTTGTGCGAGCAAGCAAGAGACTTATGTTGACCACGCATTTACATTAACATACCTACTCATCTACTTTATAGTAACCTTTACGTATTATGGTTTTTTTCACTTCTATTTTAAATTTATTTATTGGCATGTTAATCAAATACTGAGGAATTTTATTAAATATTTTTATACAGCTGCCTACAAATAAATCACCAACCTTGTGAAGCCCAAGTTATGGTACAACTAGTTTATTCTTGTTTCTCGTATTAAAATTGTATATCATGGAACGCGAAAGTTTAAAAGTTAGTATGCTGGTTAAAGTCTAGCGACAAAATAGTAGCGGATTCATTACGCAGGTACAGCACCATTACTCCACCTTCACCTAGAACCCTCAGTATGTGAGTGCACTATAATCAGAGCCCCGATTGTAGTAAGTTTATGCCATAGCAAAAAACACTGTCATAACACTAATACTGCAAAAAAATGCTATTACATTTTAGACTGCATGGCTACTTGCTTAAAGTTCAAAATACAATGAAATAGTTCATTTCATTTCTCATACACTCTACAGGATACCATTTAATTTAAGGCTTTAACAACATAAAGGTATAGTCTTAAATTACCTGTGCCATAAGGCCCTGATCAGACTTGCGATTACCTCCTAAATTAGAGTGATATGTTAAATAACATTTTTTACGGTGGTCATCGCGGGTGACTGCCAAGATTACAAGAGAACATCGCACCTTCAAATAGAAACAATACCACCTTATTTCTTTTTTACGTGCGCAAAATCCCCACGGATACCTCCCCACCGGAGCCAGTGGAAGAGGTTATGTCGGACACGAACCGACTAAAACGCACGCCGCCTGTGTGTCGTTTTGGTTGCCGAAGGTGAGGTTGATAGGCATATCCCTCGCACCACGGCCGACCCAGGGCCGTCTCTCACGATCTGGCCCTCTCCTCGAATGTGTGGGGACTACAGAGTCCCCAACTCGTCCCCGGAAAACGGGAGGGCGCGCCAGGCGCGCCGCCGCCGCGGCACAATACCACCTTGAACCAAGCAGTTCGAAACTTTATTTCTTTGTGAAACTGTGAAGAAAAGGAATATTCTACCCGTACATGTGGTTCCTTCTTCTCACAATCTCGGATTCTGCAAATGGAGCGTGAAAAAGCGTTTGCCGAAGTCGACAAGGTAGGGAGCACCATGGGGTCAGTCAGCGTCTGGAACGGTGGCCCATGTTACGTGGACTAACCCTAGCTTCTTACCATTCAGCAGAGTGTAGTTAATCTCCTTGCTGACTATATTTATATAAAAACATGTTATTTAGTCGTTACAAACATTTTTATTTATTGGTATAGAAAAAAATAGGATGTATTGCCAATAAATTGTAACCATTCTTCATGTCATTAAACTGGGGAACAAGAATTTATGTACGAAAACAAATTACTCATTTTGTTCAGTCATTATATTGTTATTGTAATTACAAGTTTATTATATTAATTGCTTTATGATACTGTCGTGGAATCGTTGTGAGATCTTACTCTCATTAGTCCATTTTAACGATATAAATAGACCCACAATGCGTTTCACTGCTCTGGGACGTAAATGGTAGCTAACTCTTTATCCCATAACCAAAAGATACCAAGCATAGACACACATGTTAATCACGTTTAGTACCTATACACTTGAGGTTATTAAATACTTTCATGATGTTTCGTCTCTCATTATGGTTGCGAAGAGACTATAATCTATTAATACGATTAAGCTCAAGTAGTAAACGCGATTACATACCGTTGTCTCTGATATACATCATAAGTTGAATAATTATTAATCGGAATATAAAAAGTAAAACAGCGGCTGTTTTTTCTTTACTCATAATCAAAATTCCACCCATCTTATTAATAAATTTAATTCTAACAAATTATGTCTTTAAGCTAGTTAATTATCTTTTTGAAAATACATAAAAAGATTCAACAATTGCTAGCAAAAAGGCTATTACGTCTGATCTGAAATACTCCTCGTTGATTTTAACACATTATAAATACACACCATTAACAATATTAAGCACATTTCGCTATTACTTCCATTAAATTACACATAAGACAAACAAACAATACAATTCACAGATATTAATTGTCCGATAGCTTCTCAATGTTATCTTGACTATGCCTATGCAAATATGTTTTATTCTTCATTGATGAAAACTATAGGAAATATGCAAATGATATAAATTTTAAAGGTTTCTTATTTTGAATTAAAGTGCACTTTGCATATCAAACGAAACTGTTAAACATATGATTTTCTCTTAAAAAGTTAAAAATGCTGAAGGACTGCATGCACATTATACATAATACAATTAATTATCATTTGAGAGATTCACAAAAAAATGGTTTTTAAAATATACTTAACTGAAGACATGAACATAATCTTTGATAACATACATCATTGAACAACACACAAGCATTCATTTTTGAGGTTTATTTGGACGGATAAGGGTTTTACAATGAACTAAACAGATAAAAACATCTTTTTTAAACTAAATCGTATACTTTATCTTAACACAATTTCACCCAAATTCATTTGAAAATAATCTATTCGAGTTTGTAATAGTAGAATTCAAACACACTCCGTCAAAAAACCTAAAACACTTTTGAGGCGTCATCATTTCAATGCGATGTATTTCAGCTCCGTAGCAAAAGGGTTTTCAAAGAATCTACGTCGCTAATACACATAATTATGTCCTGTCCATATCAAGCACGAGGAAATGTTGCTCAAAGTGAAGGCATCACGAAGTTCAAAGCGTAATTGATTTTCCAGTCTTGAATCTTCATAGACACACTTTCAATTCACTGACAGTCTCAATTATATAGTGAGGCTCACCAAGTATCCGGGCAGTACTCGACTATTTCTTCCACAGTACACGGCATTAAACAGCAGTCATCGATAATTTGCCGTTTGGCTCTATGAAAAGCCAAAGGGGCTCTTTTCGCTCGGGTTTTTGAAAGACGTTCCGGAGGTAGATCACTGACCGGCATCGTACCCGTACAAAGTTGATATAATAAAGACGATAATGTTCGGCTACACAGATCCTTCAGTGTTGTATTCATGGTTAGCGACTTCTTTTTTAAAATATCAGTAGGCGAATCACTCGCAACAATGTCCGCCAATAAAAATACAACGAATATTATCGTATGGATTTTCATGTACGAAGACGACATCTTGTACGGAGTTTATGTGGTATCTTCTGGCTGGCGGGGGAGAAACTGGCGCTTCCGTCTAGAGTACGATATAGTCAATATCTCTGAATAAATAGATTTGATAACCTGTGTCAACGGTGACAACAGAACATACATAAGTTCAAAACAACAAGTCAGAGTGCCCTCGATGTCAAGACAAGTCTGTAACGATTTGATATTTATAGAATTAAGATAAGAAGTTGTATTTAGAATTTCGTGGTTGGTACGCGAGACCCTCGCCTTTATTTGTTGCTTAATTTGTTTGTGTTCTTAGTTAATAAATATGTCAAGTATGATATGAGTAAGTAAATAAAGTACAAATATATACTTCACGACATTGGGAAATCGAAGATTGGTCCATAAGTAAAATTATACCTATAATCGGTAGTCATTCTTCATTTTACATCTGTAGGATTTTTTAATTAAAAGCTGTAGTTCACAAAAATACTTTCTTTTTTGTTATACCACTTAGTTGGCAGAAAAGCACACGGCCCACCTGATGGGAAGCGGTTACCGTGGCCTATGGACGTATGCAACACCGGGGGTGTCACACTCGCGCTACCGACCATGAAGAAACCTTCTGATACCCCTCTTGAAAAACCCCATATTGTAGGCGCTTGGGAAAACCGCAGCAGGGCGGTTATTCCACAGCTTGAGTGTGCGTGGGATGAAGTTTCTTTCATACCGCGCAGTGCGCACCGTCTCAGGTCGCAATGTGTGAATTTTATATTGTTAATCAACAATCAACGGTTCCAATTCTTTATTTACCTTAAGAAACCTTCATTATTGTTTAAAGTTTATTTGTCTATGTCCCCTTTGTACAGTGTTCATCTCCTATCAAATATTCTTAAACTATAACTCACAGCTAAAATAGACAAAACTGTTTGTTAAGATTGATGATGTATGTCTGATCTGTACCGAGATCGCGGAAGCAGTCACGGGCAATAGCTAGCCAAGAATATAAATATGTATACCAGTTCAACTACCTGACCTACTTTTGGATAATCAGCATCCAATGCAGTACAAATTTATATATGCAGTCCATCAAATGCGTTTACCCCATTGCATGGTATGGTATGAAGCTAGGTGAAGTGCTAAAGATACTGCTCACCGTTCCAATTGTTGGGCATCCTAATATATATACCGAACACTGCTTATCCTACCGTCAAACCCGTAGTTAGGCTGGAAAAGTGAACCCCGGACTCCGAGGTGGAAGCTTCGGATGCGATCTGATGAAGACTGCTAGAATATAAACGATAACCTTAACATAAATGTTGCAGAAACAGCTATGTGACGAGATATACGAAGTATATATGGCTCATCACATATAGCGGAACTAGGATAACTATTATTGGAAGCGGTATTATCACTTTAAAGCAAGCTTTTAGCTAAATATTTTAAAATACTATAAACTATTGTAACAAGCACTAACCTCAGAAATAATTGTTCATAAATTAGCTTGGGAGATTGTAAAATTGTAATTAGGTACATGTTTTTGAGACTTTAGTGAACTTCTAATAAATTAATAATCTCCTTTAATTTAAGTTTTCAAATAAATAACGTGTTTTATAACAGCTTGTATTTATAGGATATTTTTATGTGCTTAAAACAATGAAAATGTTGGTACAAACCATTTGGTGCTTTCTATTCTCCCGAAAATCATGCATATATCTTTAAACTTTTATGTTTGATTAAGCTGATAAAGCAATAATTTATTTTAAAATTCTACAGTAATTGATTCTAAAATTATATTTGTATCTGATCTATGAAAATGTGAGTGTACATGACATTGTAATAGGTCCTTACATATGAAATTGCTGAAATTTTCTTACAGATTCATGAGTTCGTTATTCCTGTATTTTAATAGCTATTTCTATTATTTATATTTTGTTTGAAAGTTTGTATTTTGTTTTTATTAGGCGCTTGATAAATTAAATTTGATCTTAAAAACAGTACTTCCTAAATCCATTTCCAGTTCCATTTTGATGATAAATTTCGTATTACATTTTTTTAACTGTCACTTTTCAAAAATGTAATAAAAGTGTTTATTAGCTTAATGATGTCTCCTTCATACACAAAAGAAATTATAAAATTTTAATTTATCATTCATAAAAAAAAATGCAAAAATGTTAGTACTGAAAATTGGGTTTCCTCCAATTTCTTCAAAAAAATTGAATTTTCATAGGTAACGACCTAATATTATTACTAACCTAAAAAGCTAATGCTTGTAGGTTATACCAATACTAAATATATTCCCGACATTCCATAAATATCAATGCTATTATTTTTAATTGGAAAACAACAATAATAGCATCGATGTTTATTTAGGTCAACGTTCTCAGTTAATTATAGCAAATTTCTCGTATAAGTTGATATTACTTGTACTTCCAGACAGGAATCACCCAGACATTTACAATTAATGTCTGTCTAAAGATAACCATTGCAGAATTATTTAATACGTACGGCACATTCCGTCGTCGTAATACATAATTAGTGTGTGATGCCCTTTCTGCTGGGTGCCGGCAGGGTAAACGTATCCAAAAATGCTGGGTAGATCGTTAGGATGATATACTTGCCAATGTTTTCACTCTGTGCCATGATATCCGCTATTGCTTCCTTTTGACCCGCTGTTGGAGAGTGGGGGGAGGGGAGGAACCCTGAATATGACTTCCCCTGGACCAAGAGAAAGTCTTGAAACAGAATTTCTATACAAGTGGGTTGAAGAAAGTATAACCGCTCTAGGCGAGATTTCTCAGACGATGCGGACCTTGATAAAATGTGTTGCTTGCCCATACACACGTATTCATGAGAGCTTCTGAAAAGGCAATCAGGATGGCAATCACACTGGGCAAATAAAATTTGGATGTGTATTTTGGAACCCTATCCAATCAAGAATGCCTTAAGTTGTTGGTTAGCTCTTCTCAGGGGGTCCAAAAATACTAAATATTAAATACATTGTGAAATACAATAATCAGCAGATATAGAAATTTTTGATTTAAAAGTCATATTCTTCGGTTCAATGTCATTAATTTTGATGATTTTGAGCTGATTTTAAGTACGCTGATTAATTAAAGGTGAAATCACAATAACGACACTATCCATAGGTACTTTTCAGTAAGATCTCTATTGAATAAATTGTAAAGTGTAAGTTAAAAAAATTAACGATACTAAACACAATCTTTATTTCTTAAAATTCTTGTCTGTTTGTTTGTTAGTCCGCGTTAAAGTTAAACTACTGAACCGATTTCAACGAGTTGTATTTTGTTAATTAGATTAAAATCTTACGTTCGTTTGATCGCGATTGGTTAAATAGAACCAGTGATATGACTAAAATTCGTAAAAACTACCAATCTCGCAGGGTGAGTTGCAGGCATTGCCTAGTGATGTAAAATATTATTATAGCAAACTCATTTGATGGATTAACGATTATATTGGATTAGTTGATTGAAATGGAACGTTTTCATAACTGTGTAATACGACGAGGAGGGCTGTACAGAGGTAGATACGGAGGTTCTTGTGCCCACTTAGTGTCTATTGTGTGATGTTTAGGATTATGCTAGACGTGAAGGATTTACTGAACCAGCATTATTTCTAAACAGCGTTGTAATAGAAAATGAATACAATTATTCATTGATTATTTGCAATAATTGATAAAAGTCACTTATATTATATAATTTTATTTTACTGTACAAACTTACTTCTATCTTGTTTTAAAATACAATAACCCTATGCTGAAACAGATAAAAGGTCTCAAATGAAATATTTCAAAAGGAAATGGTAAAAAGTCTTTTAAATAATCAATCAATCAGCCCACTGCAGTCCAGTGCTGGACATAGGCCTCTCCCAATGTGCGCCATTTTCTCCGATCCTCCGCCTTCCGCATCCAGTCTGTCCCAGTCACCTTTTTCAGGTCGTCAGTCTATCTGGCTAGGGGGCGTCCTACCTTTCGTTTACCTTCTCGCGGTCTCCACTCTAGGACTCGTTTGCTCCAACGGCCATCGGTCCTTCGGCAAACGTGGCCAGCCCACTGCCACTTTAACTTGCTTATTCTGTGGCCTATGTCGGTAACTTTGGTTCTCTGTCGAATAACCTCGTTCCGAATTTTATCCTTCAGAGAAACTCCAAGCATAGCTCGCTCCATAGCCCGCTGCGCGACTTTTAAGCTATGGACCAGCCCCACTGTAAGTGTCCACGTTTCGGCACCGTAAGTCATAACAGGTAGGACGCACTGTTCAAAGACCTTTGTTTTGAGCCGCTCGCTAAGTACTCATTGACATGATTTGAATAATTTTGATTTTTGACCGGAGAGAAAAAACGTTATCAGGGCTTCGTCTGGCAATAACAGTACAGATAAGCAAACAAATAAAACAGTAGCTGCTAAAATTCCTATAAAATTAGTTGCAATACGGAACCCTCAGTTTACAAACCGAGCTTGCATTTAGCAGGTTTTTATTACATGACTTGGCACGTGAATGTGATTATGTTCATTTATCAATTTAACCCTCACTTTTGTTTAAATGAACTCGATTGATTAAAACATATAGTATAATAATTAAAAATATTTATCAGAAAATTTGATGACTTGTGGCGTAACTGTATAGGATTTGATTTCATCACACAAGTGTAACTGGATTTCATTGAATTATTATCGTATTATATAATGGCTGTGTCCTGTGACTTACCCTGTAGTACTTGGTACTGTTGAGGAGGGTACCCCCCTGCATCGTTGTTACTTTTCCTATTGCTCCTCTCTTAAGAGTCAGAGCATGATGATAAATAGTCTATAACCTTCTCTCACTGGACTATTAATGGCAAAAATATTTCTCAAAATCTACTGGTTAGAGTTTACGAATTTTATTATTTGCAAAGATTTAAATACAAAACTACGTTTTTCTGGAATCACATAGATCTTCCGTTTATAAAAATGTGAGCACCATCATTTTTATTCCTTTTCACCATTCACCAACACTACAAAAGTACATTAATACACTTCTCATCAGTTACAATCCTGTATAAACCAACGTTCTGACAGGCGCCGTAACACCAATGCATTACCAAAACAATGGCACTATAGTGTTGTACTGAATTCCACCTTAGAGCTATCTCGCGAATGTCACGCGTGTCGTCATACTTGATGTACAGCAACAATATATTCGTGGTGACGGCGAGCTTCTCCATATAAACGTTATACGTACGTAGTTCGCTATTATATTACTGTGTGTAATATGTTTAATATATAACTAGTGAGAAATTGCTACCTGTTATGAAAGGGGTAGGTAGGTAGTATAAACTGAATACTTACGGCTTGATTAAAAAAGAAACGGATATAATGGAATGAGTTTGTGGTTTTTGATTCAGAACAATTAAAATGAAGGGGCCGTATAAGCATAATTAGAGTGGTGTTCTACTTTGTGGTTCAATTTGTTCCAGTGAAAATGTGTTAATATATCTATAACTAGAAACTAGTTAAACGCCGGGCGGCCAGGGCAGTTATGTCGGACTCGAACTAAAATCACACGGTAATCTTGGGCCTTCAGATATCAGTGGTTATGTCAGATCCTGATACGGATTTCCGAACTATAAAAAAAAGGTTTGTAATCTTTCTTTTCTATTTTTGAAACTAAGTAAAGGTTGGTTGTTATATCATTGTCCCCGCCTCACAAGCATACTAAAAAAATATAGGTATTTAAACTATCATGGTCACTCACATCAGTATCACAAGAAACGGGAGATTTACCATGTTTCATGGTACTTGAAACATGGTAAATATCCCGTTTATTGTGATACTGATACTAAATAAATAACGGGCACAAAATGCAACCAAAGACATTCAGAGTAAATTTAAGAATCACACAAATAAATGGTTCCACAGGGTGGAGTTACAACACTCCACAAGTTGGCAGTTGGGTATGTGAGGATTTAAACAGCTCGCAACGTCTTAATATGTAAAACAAAATAGAAAAGAACTGTTAGAACTGTATTGTTCTGTTACTAAAATAATTCCTTTGATAAATGTTGCTACATTCCTAAATTAAAATCAACCAAACAGTACGGCTGATTGCTTTATAAGGATGAATGGGTACGATATCTCTTTACACCTTTTTATGTTTATAAAGATTACACCAAGACGTGTTTACTTGTGACATTGGGAATCCCGGCCAAAATACTATAATTTTAATCATATTATGTTTTGGTCGCGTTTTAATGACTTGGAATTATTTTGTTTTTAATACATTTAGTTGAAGATAAGCACACCCATGTCATTGTTGATTGTCATTGGTAACATAATAATTGAGATGGCCTCAGTTGTTATAGGGTGACGTTTCACTGCACTACTTTTCGTAATAGTACTATTGTAATAGAAGCTATTCCAGTTTTAATTTAATTAAAATAATATATATTTAAACGTTTTCCCATGACCTACACCGACATACCATTACCATATACGACCCATCATATGCTACCTTTTTTTGTTTACAGGCAGACATATCCCTCGCACCCCGGCCGCCCCAGGGCCATCTCTCTCGATCTGGCCCTCTCCTCGGGTGTGCGGACCCCAACAATGTCCCCGGAAACGGAGAGGCGCGCAAGGCGCACCGCCACCGCGCTTCTGCCAGGGTGACAGGCGGCTTCACCCGTCACCCACAGGCCACCATTTGCTACCTTTCCAGTACTTTATACTGTTATAAGTCGAACTGACACTCCTAAAGGTGGCAGTTGGGTATATGAGGATTTAAACAGCTCGTAACGTCATAATATGTAAAACAAAATAGAAAAGAACTGTTAGAACTGTATTGTTCTGTCACTAAAATAATTCCATTGATAAATGTTGCTACATTCCTAAATTAAAATGAACCAAACAGTACGGCTGATTGCTTTATAAGGATGAATGGGTACGATATCTCTTTAACCCCTTTTGTTTATAAAGATTACACCAAGACGTGTTTACTTGTGACATTGGGGATCCCGGCCAAAATACTATAATTTTAATCATATTATGTTTTGGTCGCGTTTTAATGACTTGGAATTATTTTGTTTTTAATACATTTAGTTGGAGATAAGCACACCCATGTCATTGTTGATTGTCATTGGTAACAGTATAATTGAGATGGCGTCAGTTTTTATAGAGGAACGTTTCACTGCACTACTTTTCGTAATAGTAGTATTGTAATAGAAGCTCTTCCAGTTTGAATTTAATTAAAATACATAATATTTATTTAAACGACTTCCCATCTCCTACACCGACATACCATTATCATATACGACCTACCATATGCCACCTTTTTTTTGTTGACAGGCATATCCCTTGCACCCCGGCCGACCCAGGGCCATTTCTCTCGATCTGGCCCTCTGTTTGGGTGTGACGACCACAGAGTTCCCAACACGTCCCCGGAAACGGGGAAGCGTGCAAGGCGCACCGCCGCCGCGGCATACTTCTGCCAGGGCTAACTGGAGAGTTTTTGTGCTGTCAGTGGGAAGACCAAAGGCTTGTCCTGGTTCTGTGTTCTGCACTGATGGCTCAGAATATCGCTATTCTTACAGGGTTGGCAGCACGGGTGTGACTCCCCTGGTGTTATGCACGTTCATAGGTCACGGTAACCACTTTACATCAGGAGGGCCGTGTGCATGTCTGCCACCTAAGTTGTATATAATAAAAACGAAGTCAACTCTACCTTTAACTGTTGCTATACTAGATTAGTCATTCGGTCAATTTTCTATGTTAGGAGTGGGTATACTGGGAGCCCAATGGGTTTACGCAGCACAACGGTTGTGTAAGGGCCAGCATTTGAACCCAAGATTGTAAGACTACTGTTGTATTGATTATTACGTATTATATTCTCTATTAGTCATCAGTAATTGCCAATTAATACACAGCGTGAAAGTTACATGATAAGTAAAAGCAATATTTGCAATCTAAAGATTAGGATGTACCATTAACCTTCTATCAAGTCAAAGGGTGAAATAGGTTTTCACCTAAACATGTATTGGACTTTGCTTTTATATTGAAACCACACTTTAACTAGTCATCACACGAAAACAAACTGATAAGTGATACCACACGCATTATTCACATGTCACCCTAAATTAAAATGTCAGTTTCATAATATGAGAATAATATTTACATTTCTTATCACGGTTGCTAACAGTTCAATGATTTGTTGGGTTGTTTTCAATCATCAAGGATACGAATGCAAAACATTATTCTCAGGTTTTTAACCCCCGAAGCAAACCGACGGGGTGTTATTAACCCCCGACAAAAAACAACTGGGTGTTATAAGTTTGACGTGTCTGTGCGTGTGTGTGTGTGTGTGTGTGTGTGTGTGTGTTTGTCTGTTTGTGGTATCGAAGCTCCAAAACGGATGAACCTTTTTTTCTTTGAATAATATTAGTCATGAATGTTCTTAGATATGTTTGAAAAAATCGGTCTAAAATGGCCGCCGCTCAAAATGATGGAGTACATATTTTTTCATAACTCCCTCAGTATGGGTATGAAATGAAAGGGCTTGACTAGCAAATCAATTTAAAAAGTGTAAAATAAAATTTTAATTAAAAATTATAAAAAACGCCCGTCACAAAAAAAAACTTCAAAAATTTTAAAATAAATAGTGTTGGTTAGCCTAACTTTGATATCTGTCAACCTCATCGGCAACCAACAACGACCGTCAGCAAGCCTCGTGCGTTTTAGTCGGTTCGAGTCCGACATAACCTCTCCCACCGGCTCCGGCGGGGGAGTATCCTTGGGGATTTTTTAGTTATATTTTATTTTATAATTTTATATTATATTATGTTTTAGTTTAATGCCAAAGACGCGTTTAGGCAGTGAATATTTTATCAACACTATTGAAAAAATGTATGGCCAACCACGAATCACGTCTATGTTACTAGATCAGGATATGCACACCCACAGGATGTTCTATTATTTGATGAAATCTACCTATTACTGAGAAATTCATTAGAATTCACTGGAACAATGGAACGGACCTTGCGCTTGTTTATTTGTTATATCAATGAATATAGATATAAGACAGGAATGAACAATAGATACATATTAAGTTACTCTGTCATAATAGGAGTTGTTGCTAACTAAAATTAAAGCCCATCTGTTTGTCAACTACACTCCTAGACGTGGTTATATCACGTCTGGACTTCATATTTGTTTGTACGTACAAGAATGCAGCTCAGTACAGTTCTTATTTACTTTTAAATGCTTGGGTTGTTTCAACAGATAAAATGTTTATTTGTCTCATAAAATATTCATTACGGCAAATTAATGACTTGTTTATATCGTCCTCTTATCATAAAATTAAAGAGACTGTAATATCCTTTAACAACTGATGAGTGAACATTGCTAATTCTTAACTGTATTATGATTTTTTATAAAACTAGCAGCCGCCAGTGACTTCGTACTCGTGGATTCATCTTATCCCCTTAGGTGTCCTGAAATACAGGCCGCAAGTTCAGTTTAGGCACCGGTCTCCTGCAATACACATTGTAATATTCGTTATAGAAACATACTTACTGCGAGTTTGCGAGATTCAAAAAGATTTATGTCTTTATATTTTAAACAGCCCTGGATGTTCCCCCAAAATTAATGACGATACGTTCTTAAAAAACGTTGCAGCAAACTTTCCCCCTTTCTTTCTCATCTGTTTTATTATAACGAAGTTCACTTTTACGAAGCATGATTTTTTTTCACAACAGTGAGAAATCGTGTCCTAGATGTACCAACCAAAATCGTTAAGATCCGTTCATGAATAAACGCGACAGCAAACTTCTCTCCTTTTCTCTCTTATTTTCCTCCTTTTCATTTTCTCATCGGTTAAGAAATCGCCCTTCAGACCGCCCAGACCGGAACTGACAAGCAAACAGACTACGGACGAAAGCAAAATCAGTCACCTTGTCGAAACAGACAAACCAGTTAAACTATGCTTTGGTTCTAGATAGCGATGTTTTATATGTGTATGTAGAACATTAATTTATTTAATTTTAATAGACTTCATCGCGACTTATTCTGTTATCTATCTATTTTGATTTTAGTGACAATGTTTAATACATATTTATATTTTATATTTATACTTTTTTGTACACATACACAAAATTACATTTATACAAAAAAATAGAAGTAATTTACAAAGGCGAGCCTATCTCAAAATTGAGTTTGCTTCCAGCAATCAATGTATTATTTTCATTTACCGGCGTTTTGGGTTATTTCTCAACCGCAGCCAGAAGAGATTGCTACTTATATAATATCAATCGATGCAAAATATTAGTAATAAATATACTCTCTTTGGTGCAATGAATTTGAGTCATCTTTGTCATAATTTTTAATCTACCTACTTGATTATTATAAATCATATTTTACTAGATTGTTGTCTATGTTTACTATTGATAACATAGTGTTTTTCAATTCTTTTAGTATCATCATTGTTATATAAATTACCCATTATCATAATATCAATCGAATTATACGATTTGGTTAGGCAATTCGTATATTGATAATATTTTGTTATTGTAATTGACCTACATATTTAAATTAAAAATAATTTTATATGAAACAGAATAATAACTGCAACTATGTACCTAGTAAGTTTACATTTGTTGAGGTAATACTGATAATGCTTTAATGAAGAAAAACGCAATAACTTTTAAAAATAATTTATACATCGTGATTAACGTAAATAATATCAACTAAATCTCTATAGGATGCGATAAAAAGTGGTGTTATTTCATTGAGTGATATTCTCGTAAACTTTAGAAAATATCATAATTTATGGTTATAATTATAGGTATGTTTTATGTTTACCTAGTGAAAAGGTATATTAAACAAATTTTTAGCTAAACTATTTTTAGCTAAACATGCACAATTGCACTTGACAGATTTTGTCAATTTCAGGCAACAGACAGACGATTACTTATTATTATTACTTAATAATTATTTAATTATTAAGTAATAATAATACTTACTATTATTACTTAATAATTATTTAATTATTAAGTAATAATAATAAGTTAATACTTAATTAATTTTATTACTTAGATTTTTAGTGAAAAATATTTTTATGCCTTTACTCCTTCACAAAAGTTTAATTTATCGTAATTTGAAAAAATAATCATAACTATTAGGTAATATGTTAAACATGAAAGATTAAAATATAATGATACATTATTAAAGATTAAGTTAAGAAATTTTTGTTTAACAATTTACATAAAATCTGAAATAGCTGCAAACATTCCAAACCTGAAATTTAATTGAAATTCTTGTAATTTATGAGCACGCCAAGTTTTAAAATATTTTCTACGAGTTATGAATAACAAAAAATTAATAAGATTATATCGCAGTGATGGCGTAAATAGTACTGGCTTGATTGGACTCATTTGGGGTTAATCTAGAATAATTTCTTTGTATTTTTTTTATAAAGGACACGCTAACTTGACTTCACCTCGCCTGATGGTAAGCTAAAGGCAAAGTCTCAGGAAAGAGGGTCACCATTACAGACACTAAGTGTTACAATGGTGGCACTCAGCTTAGTGGCCTCATCAGATGCTTTTTCACGCCCCGCTTAAAGGCCCCGGAACTGTAGGAAGAAGGAAACACGTGTGCTGGTTATGAATTCCAGGTCTTGGTGGTGCGGCAAAGAGAAGAGTCTCCGAACCGCTTAGTTCTTGCTCGTATATTCTGCACAGTGTGAGGGTGACTTCTAAGGCCTGCACGTGTTGTCCTATGTAGGAAAGGAGCTGGTGGGATTAGTTAGAAGAGCTCATCAGAAAACTCACCATGGTAGAGACGGTAAAATACAGCCAAGGAAGCAATATATATGCAAAGGCTCGAGGGTGTTCGTGACCTCAGGGTTCCCAATAATTCGGTCCGCGCGTCGCTGCAACCTGTCGAGAGCATCTAGTAGGTATCTCGCGGAGCCGTCTTAGAGATACGAGCAGTATTCCACACAGGAGCGAACTTGCGTCTTATAGAGAAGACACCGCTACTTATTATCCTACAATCAACTTCATCTTCCCCTAGCAATTTGCCGGTTGCATTCAAAATTTAAACATTGGAGCCGGGATCTACTTATTATTTGTTATTGGTTACGAGAGCGACTTCTATATAACCTCCTAACCCGAATAGCAGGTTAGGTAGTCTTGGGCCCCGGTAATGTTAGTAGAACCCTATAAATAGGATAAACATATCTGGTTATTTGTATGTAGTGAAACGGAAAAACCTAAATATTCTTACAATAAAAACATGTCAAGAAAGAATTCAATAACTTAATAAAGATATCAGAATTGAAATAACGGCAGTACCTAAATAAATTCCTACATAATTGAGCGTCAAGTACTGAGTAATAGGAGTAATATAATATCTTGAAATTCAATCTTGACAAAATCTTTGTACCATAAAAATGTCAAGTGCGGTACGTGCTCTAGTATTGAGGGAGCTTGAGTACCTACTACATACTTAACCTTAATAAGTGGTTTGGTTGTTAGTTTCCTGTATGTTTTATTGTCGATACAAATATTTAAAGAAATACTGATGTTGACCATTGAAATTTAACATACAGCAGGTTCTCTTCAATGATTTGGTGGATTAATAATCTTTTACTTCGAACTCTCTAGCGTAGTTCTACTTGCTACGACAATTCCTTTACAGTGTCTGGAGTATGGCCCTGGAATTCTCTTTCTCAGTCCAAACGCGATTGTCCTTCTTTGTATATTTTTAAAAAACGTATAAGAGACTACCTTTTTTTTTCCATTTAGATGGCAGACAAGCACACGGCCCACCTGATGGAAAGTGGTTACCGTGGCCTATGGACGTTTGTAACACCAGAGGAGTCACAGTCGCGCTGCCAACCCTGTAAGTACAGAGTTTCTGTGCCGTGAGTAGAAGACAAAGCAGCACAAGCCTATAGTCTTCCACTGACAGCACAAATTCTCCAGTGAGCTCTGGCTACCCTACTCACCGCTGGGAACACAACACGAAGTTATTTTAGCCGCGGTATTCTGTAGACTGCTCAATTGGGCGGAAATACCGCCGTGTCCTACCTACTTTTTTTCTCAACAATAGCATACATAATAAGTATTTGTATGTTTCTATGGATGTGTGTGTATTTGTATGTGTATATATATGCCTATTATCTGGGGTATGTATACATATTGTATTTCTTTTTATATTAAATCTACACATTCATGTACACTAAACTATGCCTATCGTATTACAATTCCTCTGTGCGCTCCCGGGTTTGCTGGAAGAGAACTTAACTTTGAGGTAAGCTCGGCTTTGTGTACAATAAAGTATAAATAAATAAATTACAGCATAAAAAATCAATCTGTTATGAACTAATACGAGGCTAGTCTTGTACCATATTAACCTTCGCTTCCTCAATTTGCTTCGATTGTGCTTGATGGCACAATCTTCACACCTAGCGTTATTTCTGCTCTGATCTTCAGAAAATTCCCCGGTTGGTTTTGGACTCATTAAATTATTTCAATTTCTTGATTATTGTGTTTTTTATTGGCGATTAATAATTGTTTTGTTATCACGTTTGCGATTAATACTATGAGTGATGCTAAGTCCACTATCTACTAACATCCGTCTGAATCATATCGAATAGGCGATGCTACTCAATAATATATCGGAGGAATTCTACGACGCATTTTAATTGTTCTTAGCTATAAGTTGTATAATAGTTATTTTATTTTTATTGTATTTAATATTTATAAATTATTTCTTGATTTGTTTATTAAACTTAAGTATGTATTATAAAGAAGTAGAAATTAAAGTACAAAATTTCATAATATATCTGATAACTATTTTATATGATTTTTACATAGATTTTCTCATATATGTTTCAAAGTAGGTACTATTCAGGATATTTACCATGTTGTATTGTTTTGATATTACGATATTTGGGTGCTGTTGCAAGCATCATGATCACGGAGGAACTCAAAACACTACAACATTGTAAATATCCCGATTACTTTGATACTAATGTGAGTGACCATGATAGTTTAAATACCTATATTCTCATATATGTGTTTGTAAGTTTATAATATAATTATATTTTGTGAAGGTTGTTTAATAGGTTTTATGCTAGCACGTGACAAAGAGTTATTAAAATTTTAGTTACTGAAAATTAGTATCAAGTATAATAGTGAAACCTTTAGTGAGCTATTTTTACGCTGTTAAGTTCTGTGTGCGATAAGTTCAAACGAGTGGTTTTTTAGTACCGGTTAGTGATTTTTTCTAGTAAGTACCGGATTTAAAATTCGTTTCTATGGATAAAAAAATTGTCATAAAATATCTATCAATATTAAAATTTATTAGCTTTTAAAATTTTATGAGTAGTAGTATCATAAAAAGTTTTGAATAAATGTCACCTCTCTAAATAAAATACCTATTTTTAAATTAATACCCCCTCAATTCCTTTATTTATTCATGTAAAACACATAATATGAAGTCAATAGGACGTATACTTATGGGTTAATTCCCACTGAAAGAATTATAGTTATTGGTGTCCTTTAGGTGAAACCACACTTTGAGAGGTGTCATTACTTGTTTGTCGTATTCGGTCATATACAACAAAGTGGAGAGACCACACTCGTTAATCTTATTCGTACGTATAAGCGTCAATAGCAAATAAAGAAATACACTGACCGCATAACATATAACGAAATGCCGCGTGGTTCCCGACAGAGTAGAATTTGCAAAACCCGATCTCTTCCCATGCGGTGTCGTACAAGGTGACCTTAGTCACAAACAGCCCTATCCCTTAGGATAGGGCTGTTTAACATCAGACAGATATATACAGCCCAGACTCAGCCTTAAATGCTGCGCTTGAGTCAACAGTGCCCGGAAGACGGCAATCGGCTCACCCCCTGTAACGTCGGACCGAATTTAATGATTGGTGAAATGTGGGTGTTAATTCACATCTGCCTAACCCTCCAGGGATAAAGGCGTGATTATATGTATGTATGTATATAACGAAATGTGGTCCTGCCATAATATTATCATGTAAATAAAAAAACATAAGACGTGCCAACTCATGGAGGGTGTTTGTATGATAACATTGCGAAGTCTCACTTTTGGCATTAAGCATTTACGAACAAATAAGATGAATAATAAATGATTACTGTCGGAAACATGCTTTTATATTCAATGGAAATGATCTACTGGCAGAATCGAATTAATGTCAGAATTCATCATTTATATTCATGATAAAATTATTATAAAATACGAAATTGATCGATCTTATTTCGTGAGTAAAGTTGACTACATTTTCACCATTGCCGTTCTACAAGTTATATAAGTTACTAGTTTGTAAATGTAACTATTTAAGGATCGTTGACCTTAATCGAATAAAACGATAAGTATTCAGATTTGTGTGATTTCACGAGCTTCCTTGTCATTAATCGTTTCATGCAATCCCATCGAGTTAAGAGAGCTTCTGACATTTTCTATTTTCATTACTTATTTAAATTGCTTAAATATTTTCAATACTTAATTCAATATCCACTTTACTGCATGGCGTGGAGGCAGAGCTTTTGATAACTATGTTAGATGACTGCAGGTTCGATTACCGCTCACTACATATTTTTGTAGGTGAAGACACCCTACTTGCTAATCGGTGCACTTAGTAAACGACTGATAAGGTTCTGGAGTGTGCTTTCCTCTCAGGATTCCGATGGCAGTTGCTCCTGAAAAACAGATATATCTATATAAAGCTATAAGCGGCTCTTGTACCACAGAAAAGAAAAAATCTAAGTATTTTATTTCACCTCCAAGAACCCATGGCTCCTTACGAATACTTAGAAGATTGTATGTTCTTTGATAGACAAAGATAGACTGCATTGTCTATTTATGAAAAATAAATGCGTTATTCCGAAATGCGAGGCACGCCCGATCCGTAGGATACATACACAACAATACATGCACCTTTTATTCTGTTACTATGCTTATGCTTACAGGTATAAACAAGTTTAGCTATAGAAAATGTATGGTCACGTCTGTATTCGCTTAGAGGATCACGGTCCTAAAAATATGAAAGTATAATCAACCTCTCCTTCCTACCCATAGTTATCCTCGCTAATGTTTATTCATCGTATTAGGTACACACTACACAAAAATCTCTGAGTTTTTTTTAAACAACTAATGTAACTAACAGGTAAATTAATAGTTTGCTTGACGCTAAAGGTTAGCTAGCGCGGCGTGCGTTTTTGTCGGTTCAAGTCCGACATACCACCAGCTTGACCCCTTCGACTCGTTGCAAAGACGGGCATTGAGGCTGGTTGACAATCCCATACTCACAGGTTTTTTTTTTTTTGTTTACGTGGTGGAATGCATTTACGCACTTCGCTCACCCCCCGCGGGGGCAGGGGGCCCGCTTCGTGTGGGACTCCTGGCCTCGGACAAAGGCCAGACTACCCACTAAACCTCCACGGTGTTCCTCCTTCGCCTAATCCGAGCCGCGGGATAGTCTGCTCACCGCAACTCGGCTAGGGGCGCCCTTGGTAGGCCCGCTACTCAAGACCCCACCATCCCGGCAATCAGGCCGGAATGGTGGGGGTTTTTCACCTCAAGAATGCACCCCAGGAACACACAGGGGCGCATTCCACCACATCAGCATAGGGGCAGCGGGTCCCCCGACCCACTGCCCGTGGCCACTCTCATTCGGGGACGCGGGCGAATTGTGTTCGCCGGCGTCCCCTCGCCGGAAGCCTGCGGGGCGGAAGAGTGAGCCCAGCTCGCTCCCGCTCCCGCAGTGCCTCTCTCTTGGCCGCCATCACCTCGCTAGCGAACGAGGCGACGGCGGCCCAACACTGTTCGCTGCCGGCCATAGCTGAAACTACAGCCGACAGCGAGAGGTCCACACCAATGATGCTTGTGAGGGCCGCTCTTTGGCCGCCCCACGCGTCACACACGGCCAAAGTGTGGTGTGCCGTGTCGGGGTCGCCTCTGGTGCAGTTTCGGCACCGGGGCTCCGCTTCCACCCCCACCACCTCCCACAGGTACTTGGCGAAGCAGCCATGACCCGTGAGAAGTTGGGTGAGGTGATACGTGGGAGCCCCATGACCCCGTTCTACCCACTCACGCAGGACGGGCCGAACGGCCCCCACAAGCAGCAAGCTACTCCTCGTCGTAGCCAGCCTATCGGCCCACTTCCGGAAGAGAACATCGCGAGCCTCCTGTCTCCAGCGATCGATCTCCTCCAGAAGCGGCCGACCTCCTGCAACACGCCGCATCAGGGCGCCCTCCTCATAAACCCTCTTAAGGACGCCAGCCTCGAGATCCCAGGGGATACTGCCCACAATCAAACACGCCGCCTCATAAGAGACGGTGTGATACGCCCGTGCGACCCTCTGCGCGATGGCGCGCTGTGGACGCCGCAGCAGCACGACATTCGCAGGGCAGAGGGCCTCCTCCCAAATGGGCGCTCCATAGAGCGCCTTGGAGCGCACCACACCGTCGTAGAGACGGCGGCA